>CM053029.1:576341111-576874748 GCA_028564925.1 Lithobates sylvaticus
TAATACAGTGGTGTGAAAAAGTGTTTGCCCCCTTCCTCATTTCCTGTTCCTTTGCATGTTTGTCACACTTAAGTGTTTCGGAACATCAAACCAATTTAAACAATAGTCAAGGACAACACAAGTAAACACACAAAATGCAATTTGTAAATGAAGGTGTTTATTATTAAAGGTGAAAAAAAATCCAAACCATCATGGCCCTGTGTGAAAAAGTTATTGCCCCCTAAACCTAATAACTGGTTGGGCCACCCTTAGCAGCAACAACTGCAACCAAGCGTTTGCGATAACGTGCAATGAGGCTTTTACAGCGTCCTGGAGGAATTTTTGGCCCACTCATCTTTGCAGAATTGTCCTAATTCAGTTACATTTAGAGGGTTTTCGAGCATGAACGGCCTTTTTAAGGTCATACCACAACATCTCAATAGGATTCAGGTCAGGACTTTGGCTAGGCCACTCCAAAGTCTTCATTTTGTTTTTCTTCAGCCATTCGGTGGTGGACTTGCTGGTGTGTTTAGGATCATTGTCCTGCTGCAGAACCCAAGTTCGTTTCAGCTTGAGTACACGAACAGATGGTCGGACATTCTCCTTCAGATCTCTTGGTAGACAGCAGAATTCATAGTTCCTTTTATCACGGCAAGTCTTCCAGGTCCTGAAGCAGCAAAACAGCCCCAGACCATCACACTACCACCACCATATTTTACTGTTGGTATAATGTTCTTTTTCTGAAATGCAGTGTTCCTTCTACGCCAGATATACTTGGACACACACCTTCCAAAGAGTTCCACTTTTGTCTCATCGGTCCACAGAATGTTGTCCCAAAAGTCTTGGGGATCATCAAGATGTGTTTGTGGAGAAATTGAGACGAGCTTTGATGTTCTTTTTGCTCAGCAGTGGTTTTCTCCTTGGAACTCTGCCATGCAGGCCATTTTTGCCCAGTCTTTTCCTGATGGTGGAGGCATGAACGCTGACCTTAACTGAGGCAAGTGAGGCCTGCAGTTCCTTGGACGTTGTTGTGGGGTCTTTTGTGACCTCTTGGATGAGTCGTCGCTGCGCTCTTGGGGTAATTTTGGGCGGCCGGCCACTCCTGGGAAGGTTCACCACTGTTCCATGTCTTCGCCATTTGTGGATAATGGCTCTCACTGTGGTTCGCTGGATTCCCAAAGCTTTGGAAATGGCTTTATAACCCTTTCCAGACTGATAGATCTCAATTACTTTCTTTCTCAATTGTTCCTGAATTTCTTTGGGTCTCGGCATGATTGTGTAGCTTTTAAGGATCTTCTGGTGGACCTTACTGTGTCAAGCAGCTCCTATTTAAGTGATGCCTTGATTGTGAACAGGTGTGGCAATAATCAGGCCTGGGTGTGGCTAGAGAAATTGAACTCAGGTGTGGACAACCACAGTTATAGTATGTTTTAACAAGGGGGGCAATCACTTTTTCACACAGGGCCATGATGGTTTGGATTTTTTTTCACCTTTAATAATAAACACCTTCATTTACAAATTGCATTTTGTGTTTACTTGTGTTTGTCCTTGACTATTGTTTAAATTGGTTTGATGTTCCGAAACACTTAAGTGTGACAAACATGCAAAGGAACAGGAAATGAGGAAGGGGGCAAACACTTTTTCACACCACTGTAAATGTCAAAACACATTGCATGTATAATATTTCATTATAAAAACATCTCTCAAAATGTAATAATTAATGATAAAACAAAAATTGCACGAGATAAAATCTTTTATATTAAACACTTTGGCATTAGCGAGTAGATTGAAACTCAGATAATTCTCTTAATCTTGTGTTGACATGATAAACCGCACGGACACTGCAGCACATATACCACATAGGTCAAATTGCACGAGATAAAATCTTTTATATTAAACACTTTGGCATTAGCAGTAGATTGAAACTCAGTTAATTCTCTTAATCTTGTGTTGACATGATAAACATCTACGACATGCATAGAATCCAGGCCTCTCCCAAAACATAGAGGGTTTTATGGTGGGTTCAAGATTTTTTTGACCACTTTATCCCCAAAGGACTGCCCTTTCCTATAGATAAATACTGGATTCTCTGGAATGGCAATGTGTTTTGACATTTATTATTATTTTTTCTATATAGACATTTTATATGTAATGACGTCCTTTATGACAGGTGTATGGGATAGGAGTCATTTTTTTAAAGTGTAGAATTGACGCATAAGTAGAAATAATAAACGTTTATAATAATTTTAACATATATTGGAAACATTAAAGTGGTTGTAAACCCTAAAAAAAAATGGCACAGTCGTACGTGCCATTGCTTCAGTTTGCTTAGGTGCGCATGTGCCGATGATGTTGGCACATGCAAATACAGGGGATAGCTCCTAAACCATGCAGGTTTAGGAGATATTCGGTGTAGCTACAGGTAAGCCTATATATATATATATATATATAATAGGCTTGCCTGTAGTAAAAAGTGGTTGTAAGTGGTTTACAACCACTTTAATGGTACACACTGTGTAATATGTGTAATGATTTGAAATAACAATAGGGCAAACAATGAGCGCAATATTGATGGCAGGATGAGCTGCGACCTTTTATCTCAGCCCTCTTTTGCCTATCAGTTTGTGCCTCTTTGAAATTATTATCACCATACATGGAACAATCGGTTGAGAACCAGTGTGATCGTATCGATCGAATAGGAATTTGCACGGTGGTGGTTGAGCATGCCTACCCACAGATTATGGTGGGGGAATGTTGAGCTACCCAAGGAGAGTGTTTGTTTCAAATACATTACTAGAGAGTCCTCTGTAAGTGATGCGGCAGATGCTGCTGATCGGATGGAACGAGCATGCGCAGGGTTAACACCCGGCGCTCCCGGTGTATTTAAGGATAGGAGCTGCTCTGTGTGGCCATGTCCTATGACGAGGTGACGACGAAACGCGTCAGTGCATGACCACGCAGCATCCTTTGCCATCTGATCATCTGTCGACTCAGCCAGGGAACACCGCTCTGTGAGAAATCAGCTGAGCGGTGAGAGTTTGACAAGTGATAGCGACGGGAGATATTGAGGTTTCACATGCCTGTTATATGCTTGCTTTGAATTTTAATATTGTAAGTGCACATTTGTAAGGGGGATATTTTTTATCAATAATATATTTTTACTGGTTTACGCTATGTGCACATTTCCTTTGCTTGTCACGAGCATCACTTAGATGGAGAGACGCATTGCCTGCTGACAGAAATTGCTTAAAATACAAGCGTAATACCCATGCTTATCTGGTAAGTTTATTAACTTAGGGGAGTTTTTCAAATGTGGTGTGGTGACGGGATTCAGCTGGATTTAACCCCATTTGATTACAGTCATTTTTTGTGATTGTTTAGTGCCGCTAATGTTAGAGTATCCACTGTAGCATATTTTGAGATTAATAACTTATGGTACCAAGTACCACTGGTATAAGCTGACATGGAGGGGAGGGGGGAGGGGGCAGAGGCGAACACAGGTGAGCAGAGAGCAGGGCTGTGGATGGCCAAACTGACCACGGTGTCAGGGCTCAGCAGCAATGATAAATCGTGGTCAGTTTACAGAGGGGAGGGTATAGCTAGGCAGGATCAGCCAAGTATTGCAGGTGATACAGGGGGCCAAATTACACAGTACAAGCACTGTGCTGTATAAGATGCTTTAGGGGATAGGATCTGTTTTTTTTTAGGGTAACAAACACTTTACCAGTCAAGGAAGCCATGATGGTCTCTGCCAACTTGAAACTTAGAAGATGTATGTCAAAAGAAAGCTGGTTAAAGTGGATGTAAACCCACTCTCATCCTTTCTAAACTATTGCAATAGTGGTTATCTAGAAGGATATACAAGCCTCCGGCATGTATACTTATCTGTCAAATGTCTCCCCTCTGTCTGTTATGAGACCCAAAAAAATGCAGATTTTGTGGGTGGGTCTGTTTGCCAGGGCTCAGTGGGTGGAGTTGTGATGTCAGACTCCCCACCCACCTCTACACTCCCCTTAGCAACATGCATTTTCTCCTGTGTATTTCTTACACTGAACTTCTGCTATGATCACTAACATCCAGTCAAAACCCAGAAAAGTCCCCACATGACTTCAGCATGCCAAATCATGCTGAGGTGTGGAACAGCCAATCCTTGCAGAGCTGCTGAAGAAAGGAGTGGGTGGGAATTAAAAAATAATGCATGTCTTAGGCTAGTGCATGAGATATGTAAATCACCTGTCAATCACAGCAAGGGGGAAGAACGCACAAAGTTTTCACAGTTTGTCCGTTTTATTTTACTGAAAAAAGATATGGGGATTGCTCAGAGCTGGATTAACTCTTTGTGGCAAGACTGGGCACAGCTGATCTGAAATCCCATACTCTATATTGTGCCAGACAAAAAAAATAAAAAAATTTCGGGGTTTACCTCCACTTTAATCAGATTTGGACAGCCCTTCTTGAATACTGGTGCCGAACTGTCTGGGTGGGCACTGACCTAAGTCACCTAGGCTTGTCTAGGTGACTAGTGGTTAATTAGCTCACCGTTTAATTAGATTACAGTACTGTTTTATGTTGGCTGTTCCGTAGATGCGCTAATTATATTACTGTTTACAGTTTTCATTGTTTAGGATAATGTGATCAAGCTCTTACCTGATCTTGTGTGGTATATATTCTATGTGAATTTACAATAAAGAGTTGTTGTCGAGTTCTTGGGTGCAATGCTCAGCTGTAATATCTGGTTCCTGGTTCCAGAGTCGTGGAAGCTGTATCTTCGCGGAGGCACCCAGGCTGGGGTGCTGTTTTGGGAGAGGCCTGGATTCTATGCATGTCGTAGATGTTTATCATGTCAACACAAGATTAAGAGAATTAACTGAGTTTCAATCTACTGCTAATGCCAAAGTGTTTAATATAAAAGATTTTATCTCGTGCAATTTGACCTATGTGGTATATGTGCTGCAGTGTCCGTGCGGTCTGATATACATTGGTCGCACCAAACGCACCTTAGGCAAGAGTGTATCAGAGCACATCAATAACATCAAGATTGTATTTAAAGGCCATAGTGTATCAATGTACATTTGATGTATACACAATAGGGACCCCTCAGGACTTACATTTTGGGGAGTAGAAAAAATTTACCCAGAATGGAGAGGGAGTAATAGGGTAAAGGAACTATCAAAGTGCGAAACTAAATGGATTTATTTGACCGATACTTTATGTCCCAGGGGAATGAAGGTTGAGTTGTATTTAAATTGTTTTATCATTAATTATTACATTTTGAGAGATGTTTTTATAATGAAATATTATACATGCAATGTGTTTTGACATTTACAGTGGTGTGAAAAAGTGTTTGCCCCCTTCCTCATTTCCTGTTCCTTTGCATGTTTGTCACACTTAAGTGTTTCGGAATATCAAACCAATTTAAACAATAGTCAAGGACAACACAAGTAAACACAAAATGCAATTTGTAAATGAAGGTGTTTATTATTAAAGGTGAAAAAAAATCCAAACCATCATGGCCCTGTGTGAAAAAGTGATTGCCCCCCTTGTTAAAACATACTATAACTGTGGTTGTCCACACCTGAGTTCAATTTCTCTAGCCACACCCAGGCCTGATTATTGCCACACCTGTTCACAATCAAGGCATCACTTAAATAGGAGCTGCTTGACACAGTAAGGTCCACCAGAAGATCCTTAAAAGCTACACATCATGCCGAGACCCAAAGAAATTCAGGAACAATTGAGAAAGAAAGTAATTGAGATCTATCAGTCTGGAAAGGGTTATAAAGCCATTTCCAAAGCTTTGGGAATCCAGCGAACCACAGTGAGAGCCATTATCCACAAATGGCGAAGACATGGAACAGTGGTGAACCTTCCCAGGAGTGGCCGGCCGCCCAAAATTACCCCAAGAGCGCAGCGACGACTCATCCAAGAGGTCACAAAAGACCCCACAACAACGTCCAAGGAACTGCAGGCCTCACTTGCCTCAGTTAAGGTCAGCGTTCATGCCTCCACCATCAGGAAAAGACTGGGCAAAAATGGCCTGCATGGCAGAGTTCCAAGGAGAAAACCACTGCTGAGCAAAAAGAACATCAAAGCTCGTCTCAATTTCTCCACAACACATCTTGATGATCCCCAAGACTTTTGGGACAACATTCTGTGGACCGATGAGACAAAAGTGGAACTCTTTGGAAGGTGTGTGTCCAAGTATATCTGGCGTAGAAGGAACACTGCATTTCAGAAAAAGAACATTATACCAACAGTAAAATATGGTGGTGGTAGTGTGATGGTCTGGGGCTGTTTTGCTGCTTCAGGACCTGGAAGACTTGCCGTGATAAAAGGAACTATGAATTCTGCTGTCTACCAAGAGATCCTGAAGGAGAATGTCCGACCATCTGTTCGTGTACTCAAGCTGAAACGAACTTGGGTTCTGCAGCAGGACAATGATCCTAAACACACCAGCAAGTCCACCACCGAATGGCTGAAGAAAAACAAAATTAAGACTTTGGAGTGGCCTAGCCAAAGTCCTGACCTGAATCCTATTGAGATGTTGTGGTATGACCTTAAAAAGGCCGTTCATGCTCGAAAACCCTCTAATGTAACTGAATTAGGACAATTCTGCAAAGATGAGTGGGCCAAAATTCCTCCAGGACGCTGTAAAAGCCTCATTGCACGTTATCGCAAACGCTTGGTTGCAGTTGTTGCTGCTAAGGGTGGCCCAACCAGTTATTAGGTTTAGGGGGCAATAACTTTTTCACACAGGGCCATGATGGTTTGGATTTTTTTTCACCTTTAATAATAAACACCTTCATTTACAAATTGCATTTTGTGTTTACTTGTGTTGTCCTTGACTATTGTTTAAATTGGTTTGATGTTCCAAAACACTTAAGTGTGACAAACATGCAAAGGAACAGGAAATGAGGAAGGGGGCAAACACTTTTTCACACCACTGTATTATTATTTTTTTCTATATAGACATTTTATATGTAATGACGTCCTTTATGATATGTGTATGGGATGGGAGTCATTTTTTAAAGTGTAGAATTGACATACAAGTAGAAATAATAAATGTTTAATATAATTTTAACATATATTGGAGACATTAATTAATGGTACACACTGTAATATGTGTAATGATTTGAAATAACAATAGGGCAAACAATGAGCGCAATATTGATGGCAGGATGAGCTGTGACCTTTTATCTCAGCCCTCTTTTGCCTATCAGTTTGTGTCTCTTTGTAATTATTATCACCATATATGGAACGATCGGTTGAGAACGAGTGTGATTGTATCGATCGAATAGGAATATGCACGGTGGTGGTTGAGCATGCCTACCCGCAAATTATGGCGGGGGGGGATGTTGAGCTCAGTGTTGCCAACCGTCAGTATTTTTACTGGCAACCAGTAATAAACAGCCAATTTTCTCCTGCCAGTAAATGCCAGTAAAAAGAAAAGGTTGCCAGTAAAAAACATGGCTGTGACGCTCGGCCCAGAGCCAGCCGAGACCATACAAGTACCTGCTACAGTGTGTTCGGGCGGCTCTGGTGGAGGCAATGCCAGAACATGCCCTGTGATGTCATGGTGCAAGGGAGCCAAGCAGAGCGGCCAGAGCCTTGTGTGTGGGTCTGCGGGATGGGAGCATGGCAGGAGCAGGACCATCAGTGCTGTTTGGACTGGAGGGACCACCTGGCTTGGAGAGGGACTGTCACTGTAACTCTGGAGGGGACGTGTCGGTGATCTGTGCTGCTGCACACTGCTGTCAGTATCACTGTGAGAGTCAAATTTAAGGGGTGTGTTCCGCCCATTCTAATTCCTTGCCCTCTCATTTCCTGTCCCTGAGCTTACTATATATCGAAAATAAAATAAGAAATATGTTTTTTGCCTTATTATCTACCTTAAAGCGGAGCGCCACCCGTTTTTAAAACCTATAAAAAAAAAAAAAAGTACTCGCCTTCCTCGATCCGAAACGGCAGTTTTTTTTTTTTTTAACTTACCTTTAGTTGTTCTTCTTCTTGGCATCCATCGCTTCCTGGTTCTTGGTCCCTCGGATATGGGCGGGGATATTACGGCTATTACGTAATATCTCCTAGCCCGCACTGTCTCCTGGGAGCTTGTGTCATAGCTCCCAGGAGTCAGTGCGGCTGCCTGGCCCGAGAACGCGCGAGACTTGCGGGACTTTTTACCCTGCCGCCGCTGTTGTGATGGCAACAGGAGCTGACGGCGCATGCGCGAGATTAGAATGAATGGGCGTCAGTGAAATCCAGGAAGAGAACGCCTGGAGATTTCACTCGCCCCCACAGCCAAGATGGAGAACCGCAACAGCTTCTTTATAAAGTCATATTTTACTAGAAAAATCGAAAGGCACAACTCCTACAACCCGGACTGGTGAGTTATTAAATGACAAAATATACTTTTTTTTAAGGGCTTTTAAAAAAAAAAAACGTTAGGGGCAGTGGAGCCCCGCTTTAAATCACATTGCTAATTACATATTGTACTTGTTTGTAGCCTAAATAGGGAAATTTGTACTTAAAACTGTAATTTTGTAACTTTTGCAAATGCCAGTAAAAACTTGGCAGTGGCAGTAAATTTTGGGTGTTGTGTCAGTAAATTTCAATCTGTTAGGTTGGCAACACTGGTTGAGCTACCAAAGGAGAGTGTTTGTTACAATACATTACCGAGAGTTACAATGTGGAGTTATAAGAATACACAAGTCCTCTGTAAGTGATGCGGCAGATGCTGCTGATCAGATGGAACGGGTGCATGCAGGGTTAACACCCGGCGCTCCCGGTGTATTTAATGATAGGAGCTGCGCTGTATGGCCACACCCTCTGACGAAGTGATGACGATACGCATCAGAGCGTGACCACGCAGCATCCTATGCTGTCTGATCCTTTGTCGATTCAGCCCAGGAACACTGCTTCGCGAGAAATCAGCTGAGCGGTGAGAGTTTGACAAGTGATAGTGACGGGGGATATTGAGGTTTCACATGCCTGTTGTATGCTGGCTTTGAATTTTAATATTGTAAGTGTGCATTTGTAAGGGGGATATTTTTTATCAATAATACATTTTTACTGGATTACGCTATGTGCACATTTCTTTTGCTTGTCACGAGCAACACTAATGCCCCGTACATACGGTCGGATATTCCGATGGAAAGAGTCTGATCGGATTATGTTGTTGGAAAATCCGATCGCGTGTGGGCTCTAGCGGACTTTTTCCGTCGGAATTTCCGACAGAAAAAATTTGAGAGCAGGATCTACAATTTTCCGACAACAAAATCCGATCAGACTTTTTCTGATCGTGTGTAGAGAATTCCGACGCACAAAGTGCCACGCATGCTCAGAAGAAATTTGGAGAAGAAAGCTATTAGCCTCTACCTAGTCCCATCGTACGTTTTATATGTCACCTCGTTCTGAACGATCAGATTTTCCGACAACTTTGTCCGACCGTGTGTGTGCCACACAAGTTTCGGACAAAATCCGTCTGAAAAAATCCGACGTATTTTGTGGTTGGAATGTCTGACCGTGTGTACGGGGCATTAGATAAACTGGACACGATTATTACAGTCATTTTTGTGATTGTTTAGTGCCGATAATGTTCACTGTAGCATATTTTGAGATCATTTATTATTATAGTGGCTGCTTATGCTGTTTTAAACATCATTTGTTATTTCATGAGCGCTGGGGGGGGTATCAATCATTTTATGTTTGATTATTTCTCATTGATTAGGTATCATAAGTTATTGTTGTTGCTACAATCCTCTCTGTTATAATAAATGATGTGCCCCACTGTATGTTTTTGGCAAAAAATCTGCCGATAAATACCTTATTTTATAGCTCCGCTCTGCGGTCTCGTAACCGGCCGTCTCTCTCCTTCTCCCGGCTGACGTCGGCGGGGGTTTCTCGGCCCCGCCTGCTTTTTTGTCAGACCTGGAGAGGAGAGAGATGGCCGGTCACATGAGCGCCGATCATCGCTATTAAATAAGGTATTTATCGGTGGATTTTTTACAAACCACACACAGTGGGGCCCAGCATTTATTATAACAGAGAGGATTGTAGCATCAACACTAAGTGGCTTAACAACCACTTCAAATGTGGTAATGTCATCTTGCATTACTGTGTATAAGGTTTAATCACAAGTCACGAGGCCCTTAGCAAATGTGTGACAACTCTTCACCTCACCAATGACCTCTTTCTCTGTGGCACTGATAATCCAATTCATTTACTTCCATTATGAAGAACTGCTGTGGCTTATATCATGTACTGAAGGCTTCAGCACCTCTCTTGTTCCTTAACACTGACTGGAGCTATGCAGCCTGAGACATACAGTGCCTTGCAAAAGTATTCACCCCCCTTGGCTTTTTACTAATTTTGTTACATTACAGCCTTTAGTTCAATGTTTTTTTAATCTGAATTATAAGTGATGGATCAGAATACAATAGTCTAAGTTGGTGAAGTAAAATTGGAAAAATATATACATAAAACTATTTTGCAGAAATAAAAAAAATGATAATTGGCATGTGCGTATGTATTCACCCCCTTTGTTATGAAGCCCATAAAAAGCTCTGGTGTAACCAATTACCTTCAGAAGTCACATAATTTGTGAAATGATGTCCACCTGTGTGCAATCTAAGTGTCACATGATCCGTCATTACATATACACACCTTTTTGAAAGGCCCAAGAGGCTGCAACACCTAAGCAAGAGGCATCACTAACCAAACACTGCCATGAAGACCAAGGAACTCTCCAAACAAGTAAGTTGTTGAGAAGTACAAGTCAGGGACTGGGTTAGATTATAAAAAAAAAATATCCAAATCTTTGATGATCCCTAGGAGCACCATCAAATCTATCATAACCAAATGGAAAGAACATGGCACAACAGCAAACTTGCCAAGAGACGGCCGCACACCAAAACTCACGGACCGGGCAAGGAGGGCATTAATCAGAGAGGCAGCACAGAGACCTAAGGTAACCCTGGAGGAGCTGCAGAGTTCCACAGCAGAGACTGGAGTATCTGTACATAGGACGACAATAAGCTGTACGCTCCATAGAGTTGGGCTTTATGGCAGAGAGGCCAGAAGAAAGACATTACTTTAAAAAAATTGCATGTTTTGAGTTTGTGAAAAGGCATGTGGGAGACTCCCAAAATGTATGGAGGAAGGTGCTTTGGTCTGATGAAACTAAAATTTTACTTTTTGTTCATCAAAGAAAACGCTATGTCTGGCGCAAACCTAACACATCACATCACCCAAAGAACATCATCCCCACAGTGAAACATGGGGGTGGCAGCATCATGCTGTGGTGATGTTTTTCAGCAGTCAGGACTGGGAAACTGGTCAGAGTTGAAGTCAAAGCCCAGACCTCAATCCAATAAAAAATCTGTGGTCAGACTTAAAGATTGCTGTTCACAAGCGCAAACCATCCATCTTGAAGCAGCTGGAGCAGTTTTGCAAGGAGGAATGGGCAAAAATCCCAGTGGTAAGATGTGGCAAGACTCATAGAGACTTTTTCAAAGTGACTTGGAGCTGCCAAAGGTGGCTCTACAAAGTATGGATTTTAGGAGGGTGAATAGTTATGCACATTGACTTTTTCTGTTATTTTGTCCTATTTGTTGTTTGCTTCACAATCAATAAAAAAAACATCTTCAAAGTTGTGGGCATGTTCGGTAAATTAAATGATGCAAATCCTCAAACAATCCATGTTAATTCCAGGTTGTGAGGCAACAAAACACGAAAAATGCCAAGGGGGGTGAATACTTTTGCAAGGCACTGTACCTAAGTAGGTGGATCACTGTTCAGAAAGTGGGCTGCACTTTCCAGCAGTTAAAATGCTCTTTAACATAGGTGGATGAAGACAGGTGAGCTTTTCAGATCATTACTTAAATTTCATCCTTTATCATTCAGTCTGGTCATTAGACATGTGCACTGCTGAAAAATGTGTTCGTTTTCGTTTCATTCCTTTTTTTTTTTTTTTTCAGGTCATTCATTATGATCGCAATTCGTAAATTAGAAAATTCAAAAATTCAAAAATTTGTAGATTCGCAAATTCGTAAATTCTAAAATCAGAAAAAAAAAAACTTACTACCTAACTAATAATAACTTAACCATTACTAACTATTAAATGATAGGTATTGGAATTTCCTTTCAAATTTGCCTGTTAGTGAACGTAACGAATTCATCTGAAGTTACGAATTATCCGAAATAACAAATACCACATCTAAAAAAATGGAACAGAACAAATTAATAATAAATAATTATAATAATATTAAAAAGTTTTTATTATTATTGTTATTTATTATTAATTTGTTATGTTTACTAACAGACAAATTTGAACGAAAATTCCAACAGCTATAATTTAATTGTTAGTAATCGTTAAGTTATTATTAGTTAGTTATTATTTCAGATTTTCAAATTTTCGGGTTTTCGGATTTTCGAGTTTCAAATTTCCGAATTTTCGAATGTACGAATTTTCAAATTTATGAATAGTCAGAAAAATTGGTTTAACTGGTTTTCGTTAATTCAGATATTTCTGAATTAGTTTGTATGGGATAGCGGTGTAGATATTTGATAGCACACCACAGATCTTTAAGTTGTGCAAACCGCTTTATTGAAGTATGATCACATCAAAAAACAGGAGAGTGCAACGTTTCAGAGTCATACATGACCCCTTCATTAGGCATGTGATAAGTGTACAGCAATTGTGCCAAATATTTAAACAAAAATCCACCAATCAGAACCAGGCAAGAAACACCACCCACCTGTAAACAGGTATGATGTCATAGGTCCCACCAAAAGGCAGTAAACACAAGCAGGGATTGTTCAGATGTGCACTAACATTAGAAAAAATAAATCACGTGCTATTATGTTTCACAAAATAAGCGCGATGGGAATGTGTGCGATGGTAAAATGGATGGTTGTATGGGATAACTGACTAATTTTCTATAGACAAGCTGGTGTTAGACATGTTTGGTGGATAATGTACAGTTAAGCACTTCAGCCCGGACCAATTGGCAGCCAAAGGACCAGGCCCCTTTTTGCGATTCGGCACTGCGTCGCTTTAACTGACAATTGCACGGTCGTGCAACGTGGCTCCCAAACAAAATTGGCGTCCTTTTTTTCCACAAATAGAGCTTTCTTTTGGTGGTATTTGATCGCTCCTGCGGTTTTTATTTTTTTTGTGCTTTAAACAAAAATAGAGCGACAATTTTGAAAAAAAATGCAATATTTTTTGCTTTTTGCTATAATAAATATCCCCAAAAAATATATAAAAAAACATTTTTTTTCCTCAGTTTAGGCCGATACGTATTCTTCTACATATTTTTGGTAAAAAGAAATCACAATTAGCGATTATTGATTGGTTTGCGCAAAAGTTATAGCATTTACAAAATAGGGGATAGTTTTATAGCATTTTTATTAATATTTTTTTTTTACTAGTAATGGCGGCGATCAGCGATTTTTATTGTGACTACGACATTATGGCGGACACATCGGACATTTTTGACACATTTTTGGGACCATTGTCATTTATACAGCAATCAATGCTATTTAAATGCATTGATTCCTGTATAAATGACACTGGCAGTGAAAGAGTTAACCACTAGGGGGAGGGGGGTTATAGGCTGTGACATGTGTGTTTTTTTTTAACATTAAGGGGCGGGGCTGACGCCTGACGTCATTGATCGGCTTTCCCGATGACAGGGAACAGCCGATCAATGACAGACAGAGTAGGAAGCGCGGGGAGAGGTTTGTTTACACAGACCTCTCGCCGTTCTTCAGCTCTGTGACCCGATCGCGGGACACCAGCGGCGATCGGGTCCGCTGGTCCCGCGGCCGTGATCACTGAGCTCCCGACCGGGTCATGCACGGTAGCGGCGCGCGCGACCCACGGCTAGGCAATTAAAGGGCCACGTACCTGTACATGGTTTTGCCTAGCTGTGCCATTCTGCCGACGTATATGTGCAGGAGGCGGTCGGGAAGCGGTTAAATAAGCATGTTATTGACAGTTGGAGATACCGACAAATGAGATTTCCAAAAATCGGCCCAATCTTCAGATGTCAATAATGGCATTAATATTTGCCCCCTACCCCTGACAACCAAAGCAAACTTGCCTTATTTGGTATGAAGTTGCTGAGAGCACAAGGTTGATATCAGGATCTTGGGCCCCTGAGATTTAATAATCACAATAAAAAGGGTTTAGGTTATTTGAATGTCTGAGGCCTGAACTTGGATATTTAAAGTGGCGCCTCACCCAAAAGGGGAAGTTCCGTTTTAAGGCCTCCTCCCCCTCTCCTGTCTTTTGGTGGAGAAGGGGGGTGCATTTACCTGATGTTGACAGGTACCGCCTAGGCGATCTGAGCGGAAGTTCTCTACCCCCCTCGTCGCAGTCATCTGGGACATGTCAAAGATCCCTGAAGACTGCGGGACCATTCACAATGCACAGTGCGGGTCGAGTATGTGCAGCAGGCACCTGACTGTGAAACCACAGGCTGTCACAGCCATGTGCCCACAGTTAAGATGCCAGGGCCGAGGACAGCAGACAGGAGGTGAAAATGGCTGGTGTAAGCATAGCGCTGGATCGTGGGAAAGGTGAGTGGCTGTTTGTTGCATTTTAACACAGGAGACTAGAGCTCATCTTTAAGGCATGTCTCAGTTGCAAATAGCGAAAAAACTATAGGGAGAGCTAATGTCCTCTGAAGTTGGGCATATGTACAATGAACGTACATATCTGAATGTTAACATTTACATCATAAGAAATTATCATCCTCCTAGCTGATCAAGATACAGTGTCTGGTATGTAGTTTAACTAGGCAAGCCCAGGATATTATAAATGATCATGAAGGTCCATGTAGGGAGACATTTTCTTGACTTTCACCCATTTTGACTTGGCTAATATAAATATCAGAAGTTGGGGTTTGGAAATAATTAGATTAGGGGGCCTCTAAATAAATCAGCAACTCTTCTAGCTAAAGAATATAGGACAGGTGGGGATCTGCCATTGTGAGGACATGAGGACCAAGGGTTTCAACTGTCCAGCCAGGAAGAATACAAAAAAAAACAGGCAAAGACATTCCTGTCTTTTCTTTAGGTCTTTGTAAAATACTCTACTTCATCTTAAATTAAATTACCAAATAAATGAGAATAGGGATTTCAATTCTTTAAAAAAAGGACTTAGGGCCTACCATTGGCATGTAGGACTGTACATAGAAAAATCTGTGCAGGAGTTTGACCCAAATTGCCAATTTTAATGTGCTAAATTGAGTAATATTAACATCCAGGATCTATTTAGGATCTTTAGTAATAATTAGTAATTATTATCTCCAAATATTTAAAACCCACATAAAGGGGGCTAGTTCATAGCTGTTCTATTCTCTAGCTTGGTACCAGCATAGCCATCCAGATGTCACAGGTGGATAGCTAAGGTATTAATCACAATTGAAAACAGAAGAGGAATGATGGAGAACCTTGACAGGAACCTTAGTCTAGCGGGAAAGATGGCGAAAGCAGATTATTGACCAGTATATTGGCAAATAACACCCACCTGTGAAATATAGGGCCAAAGCCAAATTTAGCAATGGAAGCATACAGAAAAAAAACATTCAATAGAATTAAAGGCCTTGATCAAATCAAGAGAGGCCAGAGTGCAAAATTCTGGAATATGACCAATAGTTGTGCTAATATTTGCGTTCTGTGGATATTCATTGAGTTTGATTTCCTAGACATGAAGCCCATTTAATCTTCGTGCATATTGAACCAGACAACAAAAGTCTTCTTAAGTGCTAGGTTAATGGTTAGTTGTGGTTAATAATTTAAAATGCAAATTGAGGAGTGAACTTTAGTAACAAAATAATTATTGAATCATACATAGAGTCAGGCAAAGAGCCTCTTTCAAAGGTCCAATGTCCAATGCTCCTTGAAGAAAAGCTTTCAGGTTTTCCCAAAACATCCCAATATCATAGTCCCCATAGGCCTCCAAGAACATATTACATTGATCGGGTACTTTATCATGAGGTCAAGTCAATAGGGATGTTTTTTCATTAGGTTTAATGCCCAGGCCCTGAATGTCCTAGTGTACCAATGCCGAATATCTGAGTGTACCAATACCAAATGATCCAACACTCCTCTAGTGAGATAAGTGATAGATCATAAACAGGTCAAAACTCTGTCATTACCCAGGACTAAATTAACTCTCACTCCTTATCATACAGTTGGCTTATCTGTAATCAGCCTAATCTTTTATCGTCAAATATGGCCATATATGATCACCCTCATCTTTTTTCAATCTTTCCATATATGGTCACATATATCTGTCAGGAAGGGCATGTCAGCAGATACTATGGCTCCCTTGGGCAGATTCCTGTTCACGGCTCTTCACATGCACAAAGGGACGTGCTGGTGCTCACGTGCGTGCGCACATATATGCGCCAATGTGCATAGGAATGCTCATAGATGTGCACACACACCCTGTGACAGATGATGGTGCCAAATAAACTATTTAAACAGGGTCAGTACTCAGGATCAGTACTGTCTTGCCTACAGCATTCCCATGCTAGCCTGCAACCTGTTACTCAGCATCTGTCTTCAGTTAATGACCTGGCTTGCCTTGACTACACCTGAACTCCTCCTGCATCGACCCCGACTTGTCCCTGACCTTGCTTCTGCTTGTGCACATTACTGCTACTTTTCTGATTCGTTACTGACCTGGTCTTTCGTTCTTGCTTCCACATCTGTACCTGATTTGTCTGCCTGTGTATGACACGACTCATCTGACCCTGTCTATACTCCAGTCGTTACTGGATTTCCAAGCATCTGTCTGTTATTCACTTGTGCCTGTTCTCCATCTGCCTGCTACCTGCCTGTGGTTCACCTGTTTGCTGTCATCAGTGCCAGGGTGCTCTTGCCTACTGTTCATCGGCTGCTACCTGGCATCTCTGTTTGCTGTGATTCACTGACGACCACCCACTGCTTGACCAGGAGATCCTGTCCAGCCCAGTGGCTAGCAAGACCATCAGGCACTCATGGCACTCTGCACTCCTGAGCTACCTGTCTACTCTATCAGGGACCCTGAGTCAGAGATGTAATGCCGCGTACACACGGTCGGAATTTCCGATGGAAACAGTCCGATGGGAGCTTTTCAAAGGATTTTCCGACCGTGTGTATGCCCATCGGTCTTTTTCTGTCGGAATGTCCGACAGACTTTGGATTGAGAACCTGTTCTCAATTTTTCCGACGGAAAACCTTTCTATCGTATTTTCCGATCGTGTGTATGCAATTCCGACACGCAAAATTCCGACGCATGCTCGGAAGCATTAAACTTCCCTTTTATAGTGCTGTCGAACGTGTTTTATGCCGCTGTGTTACAGACCGTCGGAATTTGGTGTGACCGTGTGTAGGCAAGACAGTTTGAGCGAAATTCCGTCGGAATTCCGACGGGAAAACCATCAGAGCTTTTTCCAACGAGAATTCCGACCGTGTGTACGCGGCATTAGAAAGGCCTTCCTCATCATATCAGCCTCTTCTGCCAGGTACTCAACAATATCCTTCATCATCCAGTTTGGCTATTTGTGATGACCCCCATCCTTGTCATCAACTTGTGTTTACTTCCAGAAGTAACATCCATTATATAGTATGAGCTCTTCACGTGATCAGTATAAGCCCTTAAAGAACTAGACCACAATCCGGGTGCACTGACTGTTACATATAGAATAATGAAGATCAGGAAAGTTCATAACCTGGAGACACAATGTCAAGAGAACATTAATCCCAGACAGGGAAGGTTAGTGTCTCTGTTCTATTATTTGTAATTCCTCCAAAACTCCAGGCTAATACAATACTTTAATATTCATTATTTATTTAAATACTTCAATGACATTCATGGGATACAAAAACCGTGATTAGCACAGAACAGTATCATTAACTCAGCGGTGCTACTCACTGGTTATTTTAAGTCACTGACTGGGTAAGAGGCTTTACAGCTACTAATCACACCTATGCTTTTTCTAAAGTATTGCACTTGAGCAAATTGCTTTATGCTTAGGCAAAGCTGTCTGTGCATCAGACAATTAGCATGTGTGGAATTTTCAGCAATATGGTTTTTGATGTACTGGGCTGATCTCCACTGGCATTAAGATGTAGGTCAGGTCATGTTGTTTCCCATGCCGCACACAGCATGGTATCTACAACGCTATCTGAGCCAAACATGATGAAGTCAAAGAAAGCTCAGCATAAGGGAAATTGTATGTACTAATTTTTTTACCAGGTCACTTTTAGTTCATCTTAACCACTTCAGCCCCGGAGGATTTTACCCCCTTCCTTATCAGAGCACTCATTTTAACTGACAATTGCGCGGTCGTGCGACGTTGCACCCAAACAAAATTTACATCCTTTTTTTCCCACAAATAGAGCTTTCTTTTGGTGGTATTTGATCACCTCTGCGGTTTTTATTTTTTGCGCTATAAACAAAAGAAAGCGACAATTTTGAAAAAAAAACACAATATTTTTTACTTTTTGCTATAATAAATATCCAATTTTAAAAAAAAATAAAGATTTTTTTACCCAGTTTAGGCCGATATGTATTCTTCTACATATTTTTGGTAAAAAAAAAAAAAAAAATCGCAATAAGCGTATATTGATTGGTTTGCGCAAAAGTTATAGCGTTTACAAAATAGGGGATAGATTTATTGCATTTTTTTTTTTTTTTACTAGTAATGGCGGCGATCTGCGATTTTTTTCGTGACTGCGACATTGCAACGGACACTTTTTGAGACCATTCACATTTACACAGCTGCTATATTTATAGTTGCTATAAAATTGCACTGATTACTGTGTAAATGTGACTGGCAGGGAAGGGGTTAACACTAGGGGCGCTGCATGGGGTTAATATGTTCCCTATGGTAGTGATTCTAACTGTGGGGGGAGGGGACTCACAAGGGGAGGAGACCGATCGGTGTTCAGATCCACGGTCCTGCTGTGTTCTCGGGCAATCGCGGGTGCCCGGCAGACATCGCGGCCGCCGGGCATGGGAGGACGTCATATGACGGCCCAGGATGGGAGATCCACCTTGGTAACCTGGCAGTGTAGCCTTTCGGCTTCACGCCGGGAACCCTACTGCGCATGCGTGAGGCCCCCTCCTCTCTCCTATTAGCCCGGCGGCCGAGGAAGGAGGAGGAGGGAGCCCCGCGGCCATGGCCGGAGTTATCTGATGTGGGGAGGGCCACTCTGTGCAAAACAAGCTTCACAGTGGAGGTAAGTATGATAGGTTTGTTTTTTTTGTTTTTTTAAATAAACAAAGCTTTACAATCACTTTAATAGAATGAATGTTGATGTAGATTCACTGGGCAAATGGCTATGCAATTTTTTTTTTTGTAAATAGATTGTAATGTGTAGACTAGAATGTGAATTTTGTTTCTAAATAGCAAAAAACCAACCACTGCAGTTTGTTTTGCATCATGTTTATATAATAAAATATTTATATATATGTATATATATATATATATATATATATATATATATATATATATATATATTTATATTCTGAGTTTACCCCAATAGATGGATTGTTTACCTGCCATGACAGAAATATGGGTGTAATAGCTGGATCAAAATATTGGAGTGCTACACCAAAATACTGAAATCCAACAAAAAGCTTTTATTCCAAACCTGTAGTGAACATAATAGCCAAAGTCTTTTGTGGACCACACTTTGTCCCCTTCATTGGTGCTATCTCCTTGAGGATGCTGGTTGGTTAGCGAAACGCATGGGATGGGGCTTGGCTGGTGACATCATCATGCCTGTGAACTCCCGTTAGAGTGGCGTGCTCTGCTTGTGTTCCTCTGCATTTGTTTGTAAGTACCTCTCCTGTACGCAATAAAGCAATCCTTCTGGCGATATTATATTATGTTGGCTGCTTTTGGTTTTCTTTGAGGATAAGTGTATCCAGTGTGTCGTGCTTTTAATCCCTGAAGCATTTTGGTTGTGACTTTTATGTTTATATCCACCGAATGAGGAGGCTGTTTGGAGGATACATCCACATTGAGCCCATATTGATCTTCCTTCCAGAAGATCAATGTGATCTGTGTTGTACGTGTAAAAATGAAGTTCAATAGCCAGTACGGCTCTTCTCTTGAACCAAATATTAGCAAACATGGACTACACTCAGAAGTTTTTAATTCTGCCTGTGGAGTATTTTTAATCCAAGACTCCACTCCGCCATTTCCACCAGAATTGGAAGTGATTCCTGCTGATTTATGGGCCACCAGCAAATATGATGTAGGTCTGCTGAATTGCACCCCAGTTATGATAAAAATTAAACCAGGAGCCCATCTCTCACAGATTAAACAGTACCCACTGTGTATTGCTCAGACTAAAGGATCAGATCAGTTAATCAGTGAGGCGCCCCTTGGGCGTTATCGGATGCGTTGTTGACACTTTCATATCTTCATACCCCTCCCTATATTAATTATTTCAAAATTCTTTTTTAGAGACAACTATATACAAACCTCTCCTGTCAACCTACTCCTGAAGAAGCGGTTAGTCCGCGAAACATGTGAGTCCTTATCTGTACCATGAAAGTCCACTGCCTCATTCTCTCTGCCATTCCATTTTTTCTAAAAAATTTTAGGACGACGGTACTGTAAAAAATTCCTCACTATATAGTAGCATTATTTAAAGGATCAGATCACTCAACTGAAAGCAATCACAGGTTGTTGTACCAATTAAGTCCCAAGCCAATCCAAATAGCCCAAAAGCTCACTTTTTGGGCTATTTGGAAATCACAAAACCTTCTGACTAGTGCAGGGAAGCCAGTGAGACATGCAAAACTCATAGAGTGGCTATTGGAGGCCTTTCAGAAACCAGCAGAAATTGCCATCTTGAAGGTAAAAGGACATGCAAAGGGGAAATGACATGACAGCCAGAGGAAATGCTTTAGCAGACCAAGCGGCAAAGGATGCTGCCCTTATGGCATTTGGAGTCACACCCACTGTAGGGGTCACCCAGGTAGTGGGGTAAGCAGTCCTGAAGGAACGCATGGGAATGGAGTTCCTGTACTTTTCCCACAACAGGAACTCGGTATCATTTAGCAGCCGTGTCCTGCAAGACTTTGAAGTATGCGAGCTGTGTGGCAGGTGCTACACCAGCAGCTGCTGACACAGCTCACAATAGTAAGTGCTGCACACCTGACCATTCAGGCATTGCCAGTAGGGGGCCCCATGACAGCTTCCGCTTCGATCTACCTGTCAATCACAGCTAGCTGACAGGTAGATCAGGTCCCTGCTGCTAAGAGATTGTATTTAGTCAGACCTCTCGTGATGCGCTCCTCCCCTCCGGCCCCTCCTGATTTTATGTCTCCTCATCTCCCCCCCCAGTCTCCTGCATACTTGCTCTGTGTGTCCCGCTGAATCCCCCCTCCTCTATCTTCAGTGCCATATGATGAGAGAACCCAGAGGAGGAGCACAGCTACTCTGCTCACAGGACATGCAGGGAGAGAGGTGAGCTGAGGGAGGAACATCAGTTTGGGGTGGTAAGCTGAGCACAGTACCTGGCAAAGTTTAATGCCAGGAGGGAAGTTTATGTGGAAATATGTGAAGGGTTGGAATAGCAGTGAGTGTGTGTTGGAGCCCCGCAGAGTTTGCAGCCCCCCAAGCTAACATACATCTCTTAAGCAGGAACACATCACTATCTCCCCAAGCATTCTGTCCAGATAATGTGCAGTTAATTTATGACCTTTCCCTTTAACCCTGTGTTATCCAAACTCTGTTCAATGAAAAGTGTAAACTCACCACATAAACACTCTATATACAAAATAACATTCCCTAATAAAGATCAGAAAATGATGTTCGCATTTGCATGGAAGCACAATTGTATGAATGCTGATTATTCAGAGAATTACCCTATTTATGTTTATTGAGGATTGTTTTTTTTATGTACTAACAGTTAAGCTTCATACACACAATACGAAAATTGGATGAAAAATACCACTTTTGAAGCATTCGTGCATATGAGCATATCATTTATTTTTTTTTGGTGGGGGAGTGGATCTTGGGTGGGAGTTCCCACACTTTTTTCCCCAGGACTTGACCCCTGGAGGTAAGATTCCCCTCATCAAGAGCAGTGGCATATAGAAACTTTAATTCAGTTGCAGAACCAGGCCCCTGATGAAGAGATGGATAACTGGATCAAATGTAATGCTACCCAAAATCAGCAGGGCCTGTAGAGCGCTGACAACAGGTGGTGTCTACCCAGGAGTTTGTACCCAGTTTTAGTACAACTGGCACATGGCGTCAGTCATCGTGCTCAGGGCGCGATGATGGCACTTACTGACTGCTATTGGATAGCACCTGGATTTAGTGCATTTGCAGCAAGGTTTAGTGCTCACATGTCTCACTTGTGCTCTGTATAATGCAGGGAGGCCTGTCCATGTTCCCCAAAAGCATTCTCCTAAGCCAGATTTTCCTTTCCAAAGAATTCAAATAGACTACATTCAGATGCCCAGAATAGGCACCTATGAGTATGCTCTAGTGTGTGTTGAGATGTTTTCAGGTTGGCCTGAGTGCTGGCCAGTAGCTAAAGCAAATGCAAAAATGACAGCAAAGAAATTTTAGAATCAAATAGTTTGTAAATATGGAGTTCCTGAAACTATTAAGAGTGACAGAGGAACCCATTTTACTGGGGAAGTAATGAAAGAGGTAATGGAAGCCCTTCACATACAGCAAGCTTTCCATATAGTGGTAAAGTTGAAAGACTTAATGGAATTTTTAAAAACAGATGTGCAAAAATTAAAGCAGATACAGGAAAATGATGGGTGAAAGCTTTGCCATTAGCCCTATATTCTGTACGAACTACCCCTAAACAAACACATGGGCTGTCCCCCTATGAGAATTTATTTGGAGTACCACCCAAAACAGGGCTATATTTTCCCCAACAGTTGCAGGCTTCTCACTCTAGTCTGTTAGAATATGTTCAGATTTTGCAAAGAACGTTGAATAAAATACATGAAGGTGTTTATAAATCTATCCCGACCCAGATTCTGTTTCAGGTATTCACAGAATCCAACCAGGTGACTGGGTAGTGGTCAAACGACACGTCAGAAAGCCGTTCAAACCAGAATTTGACGGACCACATTTGGTGCTTTTGACAACCGGTTCCGCTGTCAAGTTGGAAGGAAAGCCCACCTGGATTCACGCCAGTCACTGCAAGAAAATCCTGAAGTGATAATATCCTTTGAATTAAAATTGATGTTTCTTTTCCTGTTGTTTGTGAGAACTGAGACATGGAAAAATAACCCTTTCATCCTGGATGTAAGTTTATATGTATGCGATCTAAGATGAATGATGCAGGTACGGAAATCAACATTTGGAATATGCCCTCTGTATCACAGTTTATATATGGTTGTTATCTTGTTTATATTACAAATAAAGAATTAAAAAAAAAAAAAAATTGTATGCAACCCATAGCAACACTAGTAACTGCTGGGTGTGTTCTCACTTACATTCCCCAAACAGGGACAATACCCATAATAGCAATGCCTCTCAACTTCACTGATCTAAACAGGACCAGAATAAATGACTCATACATCGTCTCAACAGCTAATGAGCACAGATCAGTAACTTTGATGGTCTCAAAACAGATAGACACTCCACAGATTTGTTTAAACATTACATGGCCGTTTAACACTAAATGTACACGGTTGGGCAATTCAGATTGCACTGGAGCAAAGATTACAGTTTTTGGAGAAAACTATGGTCAATATTATTATATCCAAGATCCAGAACTAAATTGAACCCTTTATTGCTTACATTTCCAAATATGTGGAAATATTGGTCACCTGAGATTCCGTGTTATTGCCTCTAGTTTTTTAGGAGCAGGTATACCATCCATACTAAAGCCCCATACACACGGTCGGATTTTCCGATGGATTCTGTCCTATCAGACAATGTTGTCGGAAATTCCGACCGTGTGTAGGCACCATCGGACAGTTTCCATCGGATTGTCCGACGGACAAAGTCCTATCTCCTGCTGGATAGATTTTTTGACAACAAAGTCCGATCACACCAAATCCGATCGTGTGTAGCGAATTCCGACGGACAAAGTGCTACGCATGCTCAGATCACATTACAAGACCAAAGCTATTGGCTACTAGCCTCTACGTAGTCCCGTCATAGGCAACAAACGTCACCACGTTCAGAATGATCGGATTTTCCGACAACTTTGTCCGACATAGGACAAAGTACGACGGACATGATCCGATGGACCTGGTCCTTGGATAATCCACGCGTGTGTATGGGGCTTTAGAAGGTTATATTATATATGTGGAGATAAAGCTTATGCCTGGCTTCCTACTAATGTCACAGGTACATGTTATATTGGGAAGTTAGCACCTGCTTTGGCTGTTCGCAAAGATACAGTGCGACCCGATCAAAGTCCAGAATACCCTTTAGTGTTCAAAAGAGAGCTGTTAACTGAAGGTGACATGACATGGTCATGGTTCCCTTCCTGGACAGGAAGGGGAACTGAAGCAATAAAAAGAATAAATAATTACACTAGAATTGTAGAAGAGATTATTAACCTTATTACCACTGATATAGGTTTATTAAGTGAAGAAATAGCTCAGTTTAAAAGAGTAGTATTAGAGCACAGATTAACACTAAATTATCTCACTGCAGCTCAAGGTGGGATGTGTAAGGTATTCCGCACTGACCATTATATATACATTTCTGATAATGAGGACATTATTAAAGGGCATCTTGCTAAGATAAGAGAATTACAGACTAAGGCCAGAGACATTGCTAAAGATGGATGGAACCCCTTTAAAGCGGGATTCCACCCTAAAGTCGAACTTCTGCTTTTCGGAATCCTCCCCCCTCCGGTGTCACATTTGGCACCTTTCAGGGGGGAGGGGGGTGCAGATACCTGTCTAAGACAGGTATCTGCACCCACTTCCGGGCATAAACTCCCACGGGAGTTTACGCCACTTCCTGTCCTGGCGTGCTGTCTGCCGGGACACACACGTGTCCCGGCAGACAGCGCTGACGATTCTCATTGCCCTGCACGATTCGCGCATGCGCAGTAGGGAACCGGGGAGTGAAGCCACTTCCTTATTCCCTCACTGACAATGGCGCCGGCAGCAGCAGAGAGCCGATCAATTGATCGGCTTCTGCTGCCCATATTGCTGGAACCTGGGACAGGTAAGTGTCCATTTATTAAAAGTCAGCAGCTGCAGTATTTGTAGCTGCTGGCTTTTATTTTTATTTTTTCAGGTACCGTCCCGCTTTAAGGGATTAGGAGGTTTTGGTGACTTTTTATATGGCATAGCAACATGGTTACAGAAACTAGGCGCTTACTTTGTGATGTTCCTATTTCTCATATTTGTTGTTTACTTCCTCATCAGGCTATGCCTCGGTGTGACTATCCACTGTACCAACAAGTGGTCCACCAGCCCTGGTGAACCCATTATTGTGAGAAAACTAGGAGAGAACTGAACAGGACGCCGTCTCTCTGCGCCAATGTAACAGGAGTTACCAGCAATCGGCTGAATGTAACGTGGAGAAGAATGGTGTCAAATAAACAAAAGGAGGGAAATGACATGGACATTCACTGTATTTGTTAATTTAAGCACAAGAGACTCCATTTTGTTCACCCTGTTGAAATGTGTTCTGTAACCTTCACCTAATACACAGACACATCTTCTACTAGAAGCTGTCTGTCTCTACTCCCCTCTCAAGGTTTTACTTTTTCAATTGTTATATTTGCTAGCTTTTAATAATATAGTCATATTTGTTAGCTTTTAATAACATATTTCTATTTGTATTAGGTTTTAATAACATCTCACACCACCCCTTTCTTATCTAGGTATAAAATAACATAATAATAATAAACTTTGGCACTGAACGGACATTTTAAACACAGTGATTGCGTCCTGTGAATCTGTTCCTGCAATTGCAGTATTAACCCAAGGGGGGGGGGGGGTGGTTACAACAAGCGGAAGTTACACCTTTGGGTGGAACTCCGCTTTAAGCCTAATTCATCTTTATTTTGATCCTGGGCAGCTATATTTTCTAAGTCTCTTATGACTCTCCTGTAAAATTCTCGCTCTGCAATATTAGGTGCAGGGCGTGCCTGGTAACTTGGAGGAGGGTCTAAGTAAGAGGGGGCTGTAGGAGGTAGGGATGCTAAAGAGTGAACTTGGGGTGACTTTTTGGATGAAAGAGGGGTCTTTGTTTCTACTATATATTTTTGGTCACAATTACTATCCCCATCCTCACTCTCTACTTTAGCTTTTTTTCCCTTTCCTTTATTATTCCCTCTCTTGCTCTGCTTGACTTGCATTGCTCCACAACAAATCTAAAGCGTCAACCATTTCTGACAGGTTTCGCTCACATATCTTTCCATTTGTTAAACACATGCATTGCCTGGTCTAATTCTCTTTTGCTAGGGGGATCAGTGAGATGCGTTTGAAATATCTTAATAGGCTCATAACTAGTCAAAGTTTAAACACGTTGCAAACTTTCAAAAATCCAATATTATACACATTTAATTCCCTTATACAACTCTGTCAGTCTGCCATTGAAGTTAACATACACAGAGACCCAAGTTGATGCATCATAAACTCCTTCTGCTGGAATTGGACCTGGTCTATTTTTAGTCCAACCTATAATAGTCTTGGTGTAATTTCTTAACCACTGTCCATATCTGTCTGTCATTTCTGTCAAAGGACTTAGTTTATTTGTGCCATTTTTACCTCTCCTGGCATTGAGAGGTACATGAGAGAGCGGTAAGGGTGTGGAATTCCCTTCCATGGGCAGTGGTCTCAGCGGGGAGCATCGATAATTTAAAAAAACGATTAGATAAGCATCTGAACGACCACAACATACAGGGATATACAATGTAATACTGACATAAAGTCACACACATAGGTTGGACTTGACGGACTTGTGTCTTTTTTCAACCTCACCTACTATGTAACATTGTAACTATGTAAGGTCAGGCCAGTCAAGTTCCTCCATCCCAAACTCGCTCATCCATGTCTTTATGGACCTTGCTTTGTGCACTGGTCCAAATCATTTAGTAGAGGGGGGGGGGGGGGCTTCCCATAGATACACTTCTAACCTTGTGGACAGCTTTCAACAGAAGAATTGAAGCTGTTATAGCTGCAAAGGGTGGGCCAACTCAATATTGAAGCCTACAGACGTATGCCGTGTACACACGATCGCACATTCCGACAACAAAATACATGTTTTTTTCCCGACGGATGTTGGCTCAAACTTGTCTTGCATACATACGGTCACACAATGTTGTCGGAAATTCCTAACGGCAAGAACGCGGTGACGTACAACATGTACGACGAGCCGAGAAAGATGAAGTTCAATAGACAGTGCGGCTCTTCTGCTTGATTCCGAGCATGCGTGGAATTTTGTGCGTCGGAATTGTCTACACACGATCAGAATTTCCGACAACGGATTTTGTTGTTGGAAAATTCGAGAACCAGCTCTCAAATTTTGTTTGTCGGAAATTCCGATGGAGCCTACACACGGTCGGAAATTTCCGACAACAAGCTCCCATCGAACATTTGCTGTCGGAAATTCCGACCGTGTGTATGCGGCATAAGACTAGGATGCCATTAACCGTTTTAGCACCGGGCGATTTTACCCCCTTCCTTACCAGAGCACTTTTTGTGATTCGGCACTGCGTCGCTTTAACTAACAATTGCGCGGTCGTGCGACATTACACCCAAACAAAATTGACGTCCTTTTTTTCCCACAAATAGAGCTTTCTTTTGGTGGTATTTGATCGCCTCTTCGGTTTTTATTTTTTGCGCTATAAACAAAAGAAGAGCGACAATTTTGAAAAAAAAAAAACACAATATTTTTAACTTTTTGCTATAATAAATATTCCATTTTTTTAAAAAAAAAAAATTTTTTTTACTCAGTTTAGGTCGATACGCATTCTTCTACATATGTTTGGTAAAAAAAATCGCAATAAGTGTATATAGATCGGTTTGCGCAAAAGTTATAGCGTCTACAAAGTAGGGGATAGATTTATTGCATTTTTTTTTATCTGCGATTTTTTTTTTCGTGACTGTGACATTGCGGCGGACACTTCGGACACTTTTGACACATTTTTGGGACCATTCACATTTACATAGCGATCGTTGCTATAAAATTGCAGTGATTACTGTGTAAATGTGACTGTCAGAGAAGGGGTTAACACTAGGGGGCGCTACAGGGGTTAATGTGTTCCCTAAGGTAGTGATTCTAACTGTGGGGGGAGGGGACTCACAAAGGGGAGGAGACCGATCGGTGTTCCTCCGTTTACACACACAGCTCCACGGTCCCGCACGGTCCCGCTGTTTTAACGGGCAATCGCGGGTGCCTAGGCGGCCGGGAATGGGTGGACGTCATATGACGCCCACCCAGGATGGGAGATCCACCTTGTGGGCGTCATATGACTATGGGCGGGATGGGAAGTGGTTAAAGTTCATGTGTGTGTAAAGGCAGGCGTCCCAATACTTTTGGTAATTTAGTGTATATGAATTGGTTTGCAATGCCATCCCAAATAGATCATATCAAGTGCTGACCTTTTATGTTTAAAAGAATAACAATAGAGTGTCTGCAATTACAAAAGACCAGGCCTGCCAAAAAAGACACCACTTTTTCATATTCATAGTACTCTTTATGTGCAGGATTATTATACTGTGTCCTTAAAAAGCCAACTATTCCTAAAAAATAATGACATATTCTGGCCTGACTCCCAGTGAAACAATTTGCACATATAAATAGCATGCAAATAAGTGCTAAATATTCTGAGTGAGATGTATTTCCATGGAATGCACAAATAAACCATGCATAAGCAATCGGGTCATGCGGAAGACAATCTCAGTAATATTCAGCAATAACTACTTGTGAAAGTCAGACAAAGGAGACTTAAAACATGACTGAAGTGTTTTTTGTTCAGAGTGTAGTAAAGGTAACCTTTGGTAATTCTGTAGTTGGTGAAATTACACCTTTTCTCAAATGTTATCTTTTTACACAGTATTTTCTTATATGTTCCAGCAATAGAACATCTTGGTTTAGGACAACTTTAGGCCCACCTACGCAGAACAACTCTGCAACAGAGTTTCTAAAAGTATGGTATATGTTTACTTAAAAAAAACTCAATTGCTTACCGTATATACTCGAGTATAAGCCGACTCAAATTTAAGCCGAGGCACCTAATTTTACCACAAAAAAATGGGAAAACGTATTGACTCGAGTATAAGCCTAGGGTGAGAAATGCGCAGTTACTGTAAGTGGAAAAGAGGGTCAACAATGCCCATTTGCCGCCTCACTGTGCCCATTAGACATGTGCAAATCGTTTCGTTTTTTTTCGTTTTTCGTTTTATTTTCGTTATTTTCGTTCATTAGTTTTCGTACGAATGAACGAACGATACGCTACAAATTTTAACGAATCGTTCGAATCGAACGAATCCGAAAACAACGAAAATCCGAAAAAAAACAAATTAGAAACAACGAATGTACGAAAGAAAATCCGAAAAACGAAAACAGGAGCAACGAAAATCAAAATGAACGAAAAAAATTCGTACATTCGTAACTTTTTTTTGGTTGAATTGGTAATTTTCCGTGTCCCTTACAATGGTGCTGCTTAAGGTGCCTCGAATGGATTGAACGAAAAAAATCGTAAATTCGTATCTTTTTTTTTTTCGATTCGTAATTTTCCGTGTCTCTTACAATGGCGCTGCTTAACGCGCTTCGAATGGATTGAACGAAAAAATTCGTTCATTCGTAACTTTTTTTTTCGATTCGTAATTTTCTGTGTCTCTTAAAATGTAATAATAGCATACACATTACATAAAATTATGAATTATGCTCCAATTACGAATCTACGAATGTTACGAATGTACGAATAAATACAAATGCGTCCGAATTTCGAATAAACGAATAAATGAAAATTAATAACGGAAATACGAATCAACGGAAAAATAACTCTTACGAAAATACGAATCGTTACGAATACGAACACCGACGACTTACGAATTTACGAATCATTACGAATCAATGGAAATGAAAAAAACGAAACGAAAATAAACAAATTTTTTTTTGTTGTGCACATGTCTAGTGCCCATTTGCAGCCATAGGTCCCCCGAACTTCAAACTTGCTAGTTAAGGGTTCCTAGATGCCCCCTAGCTGCAGCCCAAAGGGTCCCGAAATGACATTGCTGCAGATGGACACAGTTTACTGACTTTGGGGCCCCGTATCTCGGGGCCACTTGGTGCTAGGAACCCCATATATATTTATATATTTGGATATGTTGTAGTGCTAGTTCTACTGGGTTTGCACACAAAATTTGGGGTTCCTAGCACCAAGTGGCCCCGAGATATGGGGCCCCAAAATCAGGTCGGAAAATGTCAAGCACTTTTCTGCAGCAGAGAATGACATTTTCCGAACCAACTTTGGGGCCCCGTATCTCGGGGGCCACTTGGTGCTAGAAATCCCATCTTTGGATATGTTGTAGTGCTAGTTCCACTAGCACCAATTGGCACTGAGATAGGGGGCCCCAAAGTCGGTCAACTGTGTCCATCTGCAGCAATGTCATTTCGGGACCCTTTGGGTCCTGAGACCACAAATTTCTCATTCTCTGCTGCAGAAAAGTGCTTGACTCCAGTATAAGAGGGGGGCATTTTCAGCACACAAAAAACGTGCTGAAAAACTTGGCTTATACTCGAGTATATACGGTAAGTTTATTTGGGGGCCCAAGGGTCACAGGTTGGCTCAGTGCACGCAGATATATACTATATTGTTAAAAGTATTGGGACACCTGCCTTTACACGCAGATGAACTTCAATGGCATCCCAGTCTTAGTCTGTAGGGTTCAATATTGAGTTAGCCCACTTTGCAGCTATAACAGCTTCAACTCTTCTGGGAAGGCCGTCCACAAGGTTTAGGAGTGTGTCTATGGAATGTTTGACTATTCTTCCAGAAGCACATTTGTGAGGTCAGGCACTGATGTTGGCACTGATGCGGCCTGGCTCGCAGTCTCTGCTCTAATTCATCCCAAAGGTGTTCTATCGGGTTGAGGTCAGGACTCTGTGCAGGCCAGTTAAGTTCCACCACCCCACACTCGCTCATCCATGTGTTTATGGACCTTGCACTGGTCCAAATCATTTAGTGGAGGGGGGGGTTATGATGTGGGGTTGTTTTCCAGGGGTTGGGCTTGGCCCATTTGTTCCAGTGAAGGGAACTCTTAACCACTTCAGCCCCGGAAGATTTTTCCCTCTTTCTGACCAGAGCACTTTTTGCGATTCGGCACTGCGTCGCTTAAACTGACAATTACATGGTCGTGTACCCAAACAAAATTGGCATCCTTTTTTCCCCACAAATAGAGCTTTCTTTTGGTGGTATTTGATCACCTCTGCGGTTTTTATGTTTGCGATAGAAACAAAAAAAGAGCGACAATTTTGAAAAAAAATACGCAATATTTTTAACTTTTTGCTATAATAAATATCCCCAAAAAATATATATAAAAAAACATTTGTTTTCCTCAGTTTAGGCCGATATGTATTTGTCTACATATTTTTAGTAAAAAATATCGCAATAAGTGTACATTGATTGGTTTGCGCAAAAGTTATAGCGTCTACAAAATAGGGGATAGTTTTATGGCTTTTTTTATTATTCATTTTTTTTACTAGTAATGGCAGCGATCTGCGATTTTTATCAGGAATGCGTCATTATGGCGGAACTTTACTGGCCTGCACAGTCCTGACCTCAACTCGATAGAACACCTTTGGGGTGCATTATAGCGGAGACTGTGAGTCAGGCCTTCTCATCTAACATCAGTGCCTGACCTCACAAATGCGCTTCTGGAAGAATGGTCAAACATTCCCATAGACACACTCCTAAACCTTGTGGACAGCCTTCCCAGAAGAGTTGAAGCTGTTATAGCTGCAAAGGGTGGGCCAACTCAATATTGAACACTGCGGACTAAGCCCCCGTACACACGGTCGGAAATTCCGACCACAAAATCCGTTGAAATTTTTCCGAAGAATTTTGTCCGACACTGGTGTTGCATACACACGGTCGGACAAAGTTGTCGGAAAATCCGATCATTCTGAACGTGGTGACGTTCTTTGCATACGACGGAACTACGTAGAGGCTAGTAGCCAATAGCTTTGGTCTCGTAATTTGATCTGAGCATGCGTGGCACTTTGTCCGTCGGAATTCTCTACACACGATCGGAAAAAGTACGATCGGATTTTGTTGTCGGAAAATTTGAGAGCAGGATCGACGGAAAAAGTCAGATGGAGAAATCCGATGGACATTTTCCGACGGAATTTCCGACCGTGGGGGCCATTCTAACAAATGAATATACTTTGATCTAAACCATTCCATTGTAGCACTAGCTGAATGTTTAGGTCGTTGTCCTGCTGGAAGGTGAACCTCCACCCCAGTCTCAAGTCTTTTTGGGGATGTCTCTACCAGCTTTGCACATCTAGAGAGGGACATTTTTGCCCATTCTCCTTTACAAAATAGCTCAAGTTCTGTCAGATTGGATGGAGAACGTCTGTGAACAGCAATTTACAAGTCTTGCCACAGATTCTCAATTGGAATTGGCTGCTTCTCTGATGAATGCTCTCCTTGCCTGGCCTGTCAGTTTAGGTGGACGGCCATGTCTTGGTAGGTTTGCAGTTGTGCCATACTCTTTCCATATTCGGATGATGGATTGAACAGTACTCTGTGAGATGTTCAAAGCTTGGGATATTCTTTTGTATAACCTAATCCTGCTTTAAACTTCTCCGCAACTTCATCCCTGACCTGTCTGGTGTGTTTGTTGGCCTTCATGATGCTATTTGTTCACTAATGCCGCGTACACACGATTGGACTTTTCGACGGACTAGGTCCGACGGTATTCCCGATGGACTTTCAGCGGAGTTCCGGCGGACTTTCCGAACAAACGGACTTGGCTACACACAAGCACACCAAAGTCCGACGGATTCGAACGTGATGACGTACGACTGGACTAGAATAAGGCAAAAAGGGAGTATAGCCTCAAATAAAAATAAATCACAAAACAAGTAAAAGTACTATCATCCAACTCAATAATTTTTAAGGACAAGAAGGTTCTAGGACTGCTGGGACAGTTGCTGATGCTGTTCCCTATGCATCCAAACCTTTCAAAATTTGTTGGAGGTATATGGACTATCTCGGTACTAGGTAGTAATCACAAATCATAAGTGATAGAAAAATATACAAAAGTTTAATAACAAAAATGATATATACACATAAAAATTCAATTAAAATCGTGTACACCACAACTAAACAACAACAACTTTCGGGTTTCCCTGTAGAATTTATGTTGAGGAGAGGTGTGGAGGGGTTCCTCTACCGGTTTCGCAGCGAACCGCTTCTTCAGGAGGGTGGTCTAAAAGTAGACGGTAGATTTACATGAAATAAAACAAACAGAGAAAAAGAGTATAATGCAATAACACTACATTTACACTTGATTATAAATGAGGAAACCAGCTCACCCACACGGACAGAAGCAGTAGATCACAAGACCCATCAATTCCCCCTGCGGCGGATTGCGGGGGATTATACAGGACAAGCTCTGGTGTTTGAAAATGATAATAGAAATAAACGAGATGACATAATACCATTGGGTACACGCAAACGTGTGACAAAAATGGTGGAGAGTTCAAAAGGTGGCAAGGGGGAATAAAGGGGAGGGGGGATGGGTGGGGTTGGTTGGGGAATGGTTGTAGAAGGGGAGGGGGGTGCAAAGGAAACGAGGAAGGGGGGAGAAACGGGGAAGGAGAGAGATAGGAATGATAAGGGAGGGGGAGAAAGAGATAAATAGAGTATATATGAAGTGAAGGAGAGAGAGGGGAAGGGTCTAAGTCTAAGTCTAAGGTCTAAGGGGGGGGGGGATTGGAACAGGGGAGGGCTGGCAGCCTTAGGCCTGGGGGGCAAGTCCAGTCAAGTGGCCCATAGAGCCAGTGGTGGCAAAGTGATAGATAAGGGAAAACAGGCTAAGGTTTTACATTATCACAAAGGTGGGGTAGTGGCAGGGAGGACAATGTGGCCCTCCAGGGCCCTTGTGGGACTTGTACCACCATGGCCTCCAGGAACTAAAGTGCAAACAAGTCTCTGTATGAATCCCTCAGAGCTGAGGACCTGACCCCCCCCCCCCCTGCAACTATTGAAGGACTACAAGTCCAAGCATTAACGCCTGAGATCTAAGGGTCTAAGTCTAAGTCTAAGGTCTAAGGATGAGACCCCCCCAATTAGTTACGGAGTACAAGTCCTAGCATGAAGACCTGAGATCTAAGGATGTGACCTCCTTAGATCTCACGGATTCATGCTGTGACCTGTAATTCTTCACTAGTGAGGGGGGGGGGGGTGTGTGGCATGTGGGTTCATGCTGGGACCTGTAGTCCTTCACTTTGGGGGTCATATCCTCAAAAGTGAAGGATTAAAACAAGCCCCAGCATGAACCCCTGAGATTTAAGGATATGGCCCCTTAGATCCCATGGGTTCATGCTATGACCTGTAGTCCTTCACCAGTGGGACCTGCAGTCCTTCACTATTTGGGGGGAGGGGGGGCAGGGGTGTGTGACACATTCTGAGCTCTGAGGGGTTCATGCTGGGACCTGTAGTCCTTCACTTTTGGGGTGCAAGTCCCAGCATGACCCCTGGCTAAGATCTAAGGATGTGACCACCTCCTCTGCTGCCAGCTCATGCTCCCATGACACACATGCTCCACATTACACATATGTTATACAGTAATTCATTCACTGCTCCCAACCTCACCTCAAGCAGGTTGACTCTGTAGAGGTGGTCCTGGCACAGTCAGTGACAGTTCCCTTCCATCAGGCAGGCTCTGAGGTGCATGGCGACGCACAGGAGAAGATGGAGGGAGGAGGTGGGTGGAGCCAAACAGTAATAGGCGTTGGAGGAGGCATAAGATCCTCCTCTGCTTTAAATCCTGCGGCCTCAGCCTCGCTTTCCTCCTTTGGATTGTGACATCGCTGGTTGCTAGATGCCAGGCTATCCTAGCAACCAGTGCAGGGGATAGAGCCCAGTAGTGGAACAAATGGGTCTCGGCCGGCCGGGTCAATATGCCACAGAGAGAAAGACCCCGCTCCACATTTCCCTACACAGAGAGAGACCCCGCTCCACATTTCCCTAAAGAGAGACACCGCTCCACATTTCCCTACACAGAGAGAGACCCCGCTCCACATTTCCCTACACAGAGAGAGACCCCGCTCCACATTTCCCTACACAGAGAGAGACCCCGCTCCACAATTCCCTGAACAGAGAGAGACCCTGCTCCACATTTCCCTACACAGAGAGAGACCCCGCTCCACATTTCCCTACACAGAGAGAGACCCCGCTCCACAATTCCCTGAACAGAGAGAGACCCTGCTCCACATTTCCCTACACAGAGAGAGACCCCGCTCCACATTTCCCTGCACAGAGAGAGACTCCGCTCCACATTTCCCTACACAGAGAGAGACCCCGCTCCACAATTCCCTGAACAGAGAGTGCCTAGCAACCAGTGCAGGGGATAGAGCCCAGTAGTGGAACAAATGGGTCTCGGCCGGCCAGGTCAATATGCCACAGAGAGAAAGACCCCGCTCCACATTTCCCTACACAGAGAGAGACCCCGCTCCACATTTCCCTGAACAGAGAGAGACCCCGCTCCACATTTCCCTACAGAGAGACACCGCTCGACATTTCCCTGAACAGAGAGAGACCCCGCTCCACATTTCCCTGCACAGAGAAAGACCCCGCTCCACATTTCCCTGAACAGAGAGAGACCCCGCTCCACATTTCCCTGCACAGAGAAAGACCCCGCTCCACATTTCCCTGAACAGAGAGAGACCCCGCTCCACATTTCCCTACACAGAGAAAGACCCCGCTCCACATTTCCCTGAACAGAGAGAGACCCCGCTCCACATTTCCCTACACAGAGAAAGACCCCGCTCCACAATTCCCTACACAGAGAAAGACCCCGCTCCACAATTCCCTGCACAGAGAGAGACCCCGCTCCACATTTCCCTGAACAGAGAGAGACCCCGCTCCACATTTCCCTGCACAGAGAAAGACCCCGCTCCACATTTCCTGCACAGAGAAAGACCCCGCTCCACATTTCCCTGAACAGAGAGAGACCCCGCTCCACATTTCCCTACACAGAGAAAGACCCCGCTCCACAATTCCCTGCACAGAAAGAGACCCCGCTCCACAATTCCCTGCACAGAGAGAGACCCCGCTCCACATTTCCCTGAACAGAGAGAGACCCCGCTCCACATTTCCCTGAACAGAGAAAGACCCCGCTCCACATTTCCCTACACAGAGAGAGACCCCGCTCCACATTTCCCTACACAGAGAGAGACCCCGCTCCACAATTCCCTGAACAGAGAGTGCCTCCGCTCCACATTTCCCTACACAGAGAGAGACCCCGCTCCACATTTCCCTACAGAGAGACACCGCTCCACATTTCCCTCCACAGAGAGAGACCCCGCTCCACATTTCCCTGAACAGAGAGAGACCCCGCTCCACATTTCCCTACAGAGAGACACCGCTCCACATTTCCCTGAACAGAGAGTGCCTCCGCTCCACATTTCCCTGAACAGAGAGAGACCCCGCTCCACATTTCCCTGCACAGAGAAAGACCCCGCTCCACATTTCCCTGAACAGAGAGAGACCCCGCTCCACATTTCCCTACACAGAGAAAGACCCCGCTCCACAATTCCCTGCACAGAGAGAGACCCCGCTCCACAATTCCCTACACAGAGAGAGACCCCGCTCCACATTTCCCTACACAGAGAGAGACCCTGCTCCACATTTCCCTACACAGAGAGAGACCCCGCTCCACAATTCCCTGAACAGAGAGTGCCTCCGCTCCACATTTCCCTACACAGAGAGAGACCCCGCTCCACATTTCCCTACAGAGAGACACCGCTCCACATTTCCCTACACAGAGAGAGACCCCGCTCCACATTTCCCTACACAGAGAAAGACCCCGCTCCACATTTCCCTGAACAGAGAGAGACCCCGCTCCACATTTCCCTACACAGAGAAAGACCCCGCTCCACAATTCCCTACACAGAGAAAGACCCCGCTCCACAATTCCCTGCACAGAGAGAGACCCCGCTCCACATTTCCCTGAACAGAGAGAGACCCCGCTCCACATTTCCCTGCACAGAGAAAGACCCCGCTCCACATTTCCCTGCACAGAGAAAGACCCCGCTCCACATTTCCCTGAACAGAGAGAGACCCCGCTCCACATTTCCCTACACAGAGAAAGACCCCGCTCCACAATTCCCTGCACAGAGAGAGACCCCGCTCCACAATTCCCTGAACAGAGAGAGACCCCGCTCCACATTTCCCTGCACAGAGAAAGACCCCGCTCCACATTTCCCTACACAGAGAGAGACCCCGCTCCACATTTCCCTACACAGAGAGAGACCCCGCTCCACAATTCCCTGAACAGAGAGTGACTCCGCTCCACATTTCCCTACACAGAGAGAGACCCCGCTCCACATTTCCCTACAGAGAGACACCGCTCCACATTTCCCTACACAGAGAGAGACCCCGCTCCACATTTCCCTACACAGAGAGAGACCCCGCTCCACAATTCCCTGAACAGAGAGTGCCTCCGCTCCACATTTCCCTACACAGAGAGAGACCCCGCTCCACATTTCCCTACAGAGAGACACCGCTCCACATTTCCCTACACAGAGAGAGACCCCGCTCCACATTTCCCTGAACAGAGAGAGACCCCGCTCCACATTTCCCTACAGAGAGACACCGCACCACATTACCCTGAACAGAGAGTGCCTCCGCTCCACATTTCCCTGAACAGAGAGAGACCCCGCTCCACATTTCCCTGCACAGAGAAAGACCCCGCTCCACATTTCCCTGAACAGAGAGAGACTCCGCTCCACATTTCCCTACACAGAGAAAGACCCCGCTCCACAATTCCCTGCACAGAGAGAGACCCCGCTCCACAATTCCCTGCACAGAGAGAGACCCCGCTCCACATTTCCCTACACAGAGAGAGACCCCGCTCCACATTTCCCTACACAGAGAGAGACCCCGCTCCACAATTCCCTGAACAGAGAGTGCCTCCGCTCCACATTTCCCTACACAGAGAGAGACCCCGCTCCACATTTCCCTACAGAGAGACACCGCTCCACATTTCCCTACACAGAGAGAGACCCCGCTCCACATTTCCCTGAACAGAGAGAGACCCCGCTCCACATTTCCCTACAGAGAGACACCGCTCCACATTTCCCTGAACAGAGAGTGCCTCCGCTCCACATTTCCCTACACAGAGAGAGACCCCGCTCCACATTTCCCTACAGAGAGACCCCGCTCCACATTTCCCTACAGAGAGACACCGCTCCACAATTCCTTGAACAGAGAGTGCCTCCGCTCCACATTTCCCTACACAGAGAGAGACCCCGCTCCACATTTCCCTGAACAGAGAGAGACCCCGCTCCACATTTCCCTACAGAGAGACACCGCTCCACATTTCCCTGAACAGAGAGAGACCCCGCTCCACATTTCCCTGAACAGAGAGAGACCCCGCTCCACATTTCCCTGCACAGAGAAAGACCCCGCTCCACATTTCCCTGAACAGAGAGAGACCCCGCTCCACATTTCCCTACACAGAGAAAGACCCCGCTCCACAATTCCCTGCACAGAGAGAGACCCCGCTCCACAATTCCCTGCACAGAGAGAGACCCCGCTCCACATTTCCCTACACAGAGAGAGACCCTGCTCCACATTTCCCTACACAGAGAGAGACCCCGCTCCACAATTCCCTGAACAGAGAGTGCCTCCGCTCCACATTTCCCTACACAGAGAGAGACCCCGCTCCACATTTCCCTACAGAGAGACACCGCTCCACATTTCCCTACACAGAGAGAGACCCCGCTCCACATTTCCCTGAACAGAGAGAGACCCCGCTCCACATTTCCCTGCACAGAGAAAGACCCCGCTCCACATTTCCCTGAACAGAGAGAGACCCCGCTCCACATTTCCCTACACAGAGAAAGACCCCGCTCCACATTTCCCTGAACAGAGAGAGACCCCGCTCCACATTTCCCTACACAGAGAAAGACCCCGCTCCACAATTCCCTACACAGAGAAAGACCCCGCTCCACAATTCCCTGCACAGAGAGAGACCCCGCTCCACATTTCCCTGAACAGAGAGAGACCCCGCTCCACATTTCCCTGCACAGAGAAAGACCCCGCTCCACATTTCCCTGCACAGAGAAAGACCCCGCTCCACATTTCCCTGAACAGAGAGAGACCCCGCTCCACATTTCCCTACACAGAGAAAGACCCCGCTCCACAATTCCCTGCACAGAGAGAGACCCCGCTCCACAATTCCCTGCACAGAGAGAGACCCCGCTCCACATTTCCCTGAACAGAGAGAGACCCCGCTCCACATTTCCCTTCACAGAGAAAGACCCCGCTCCACATTTCCCTACACAGAGAGAGACCCCGCTCCACATTTCCCTACACAGAGAGAGACCCCGCTCCACAATTCCCTGAACAGAGAGTGCCTCCGCTCCACATTTCCCTACACAGAGAGAGACCCCGCTCCACATTTCCCTACAGAGAGACACCGCTCCACATTTCCCTACACAGAGAGAGACCCCGCTCCACATTTCCCTGAACAGAGAGAGACCCCGCTCCACATTTCCCTACAGAGAGACACCGCTCCACATTTCCCTGAACAGAGAGAGACCCCGCTCCACATTTCCCTGAACAGAGAGAGACCCTGCTCCACATTTCCCTGAACAGAGAGAGACCCCGCTCCACAATTCCCTGAACAGAGAGTGCCTCCGCTCCACATTTCCCTGCACAGAGAAAGACCCCGCTCCACATTTCCCTACAGAGAGACACCGCTCCACATTTCCCTGAACAGAGAGTGCCTCCGCTCCACATTTCCCTACACAGAGAGAGACCCCGCTCCACATTTCCCTGAACAGAGAGAGACCCCGCTCCACATTTCCCTACAGAGAGACACCGCTCCACATTTCCCTGAACAGAGAGAGACCCCGCTCCACATTTCCCTGAACAGAGAGAGACCCCGCTCCACATTTCCCTGAACAGAGAGAGACCCCGCTCCACAATTCCCTGAACAGAGAGTGCCTCCGCTCCACATTTCCCTGAACAGAGAGAGACCCCGCTCTACATTTCCCTACACAGAGAGACACCGCTCCACATTTCCCTACACAGAGAGAGACCCCGCTCCACATTTCCCTACACAGAGAGAGACCCCGCTCCACAATTCCCTGAACAGAGAGAGACCCTGCTCCACATTTCCCTACACAGAGAGAGACCCCGCTCCACATTTCCCTGCACAGAGAGAGACCCCGCTCCACATTTCCCTACAGAGAGAGAGACCCCGCTCCACATTTCCCTACACAGAGAGAGACCCCACTCCACATTTCCCTGAACAGAGAGAGACCCCGCTCCACATTTCCCTGAACAGAGAGAGACCCCGCTCCACATTTCCCTGAACAGAGAGAGACCCCGCTCCACATTTCCCTGCACAGAGAGAGACCCTGCTCCACATTTCCCTACAGAGAGACACCGCTCCACATTTCCCTACACAGAGAGAGACCCCACTCCACATTTCCCTGAACAGAGAGAGACCCCGCTCCACATTTCCCTGAACAGAGAGAGACCCCGCTCCACATTTCCCTGAACAGAGAGAGACCCCGCTCCACATTTCCCTGAACAGAGAGAGACCCCGCTCCACATTTCCCTACACAGAGAGAGACCCCACTCCACATTTCCCTGAACAGAGAGAGACCCCGCTCCACATTTCCCTGAACAGAGAGAGACCCCGCTCCACATTTCCCTGAACAGAGAGAGACCCCGCTCCACATTTCCCTGAACAGAGAGAGACCCCGCTCCACATTTCCCTGCACAGAGAGTGCCTCCGCTCCACATTTCCCTGCACAGAGAAAGACCCCGCTCCACATTTCCCTGAACAGAGAGAGACCCCGCTCCACATTTCCCTGAACAGAGAGAGACCCCACTCCACATTTCCCTACACAGAGAAAGACCCCGCTCCACATTTCCCTGCACAGAGAGAGACCCCGCTCCACAATTCCCTGCACAGAGAGAGACCCCGCTCCACAATTCCCTGCACAGAGAGAGAGACCCCGCTCCACAATTCCCTGCACAGAGAGAGACCCCGCTCCACATTTCCCTAAACAGAGAGAGACCCTGCTCCACATTTCCCTACACAGAGAGAGACCCCGCTCCACAATTCCCTGAACAGAGAGTGCCTCCGCTCCACATTTCCCTACACAGAGAGAGACCCCGCTCCACATTTCCCTACAGAGAGACACCGCTCCACATTTCCCTACAGAGAGAGAGACCCCGCTCCACATTTCCCTACACAGAGAGAGACCCCGCTCCACATTTCCCTACACAGAGAGAGACCCCGCTCCACATTTCCCTACACAGAGAGAGACCCCGCTCCACATTTCCCTACACAGAGAGAGACCCCGCTCCACATTTCCCTGAACAGAGAGAGACCCAGCTCCACATTTCCCTACACAGAGAGAGACCCCGCTCCACATTTCCCTGAACAGAGAGAGACCCCGCTCCACATTTCCCTGAACAGAGAGGGACCCCGCTCCACATTTCCCTGAACAGAGAGAGACCCCGCTCCACAATTCCCTGAACAGAGAGTGCCTCCAATCCACATTTCCCTGCACAGAGAAAGACCCCGCTCCACATTTCCCTGAACAGAGAGAGACCCCGCTCCACATTTCCCTGAACAGAGAGAGACTCCGCTCCACATTTCCCTACACAGAGAAAGACCCCGCTCCACATTTCCCTGCACAGAGAGAGACCCCGCTCCACAATTCCCTGCACAGAGAGAGACCCCGCTCCACAATTCCCTGCACAGAGAGAGACCCCGCTCCACAATTCCCTGCACAGAGAGAGACCCCGCTCCACATTTCCCTACACAGAGAGAGACCCCGCTCCACATTTCCCTACACAGAGAGAGACCCCGCTCCACAATTCCCTGAACAGAGAGTGCCTCCGCTCCACATTTCCCTACACAGAGAGAGACCCCGCTCCACATTTCCCTACACAGAGAGAGACCCCGCTCCACATTTCCCTACACAGAGAGAGACCCCGCTCCACATTACCCTACAGAGAGACACCGCTCCACATTTCCCTACACAGAGAGACACCGCTCCACATTTCCCTACACAGAGAGAGACCCCGCTCCACATTTCCCTACACAGAGAGAGACCCCGCTCCACAATTCCCTGAACAGAGAGAGACCCTGCTCCACATTTCCCTACACAGAGAGAGACCCCGCTCCACATTTCCCTGCACAGAGAGAGACCCCGCTCCACATTTCCCTACACAGAGAGAGACCCCGCTCCACAATTCCCTGAACAGAGAGTGCCTAGCAACCAGTGCAGGCGATAGAGCCCAGTAGTGGAACAAATGGGTCTCGGCCGGCCGGGTCAATATGCCACAGAGAGAAAGACCCCGCTCCACATTTCCCTACACAGAGAGAGACCCCGCTCCACATTTCCCTGAACAGAGAGAGACCCCGCTCCACATTTCCCTACAGAGAGACACCGCTCCACATTTCCCTGAACAGAGAGAGACCCTGCTCCACATTTCCCTGAACAGAGAGAGACCCGCTCCACATTTCCCTACAGAGAGACACCGCTCCACATTTCCCTGAACAGAGAGAGACCCCGCTCCACATTTCCCTACAGAGAGACACCGCTCCACATTTCCCTGAACAGAGAGAGACCCCGCTCTACATTTCCCTGCACAGAGAGAGACCCCGCTCCACATTTCCCTGAACAGAGAGAGACCCCGCTCCACATTTCCCTGCACAGAGAGAGACCCCGCTCCACATTTCCCTGCACAGAGAGAGACCCCGCTCCACATTTCCCTGAACAGAGAGAGACCCCGCTCCACATTTCCCTACACAGAGAGAGACCCCGCTCCACATTTCCCTACACAGAGAGAGACCCTGCTCCACATTTCCCTCCACAGAGAGAGACCCCGCTCCACATTTCCCTGAACAGAGAGAGACCCCGCTCCACATTTCCCTGCACAGAGAGAGACCCCGCTCCACATTTCCCTACACAGAGAGAGACCCCGCTCCACATTTCCCTGCACAGAGAGAGACCCCGCTCCACATTTCCCTGCACAGAGAGAGACTCCGCTCCACATTTCCCTGAACAGAGAGAGACCCCGCTCCACATTTCCCTACACAGAGAAAGACCCCGCTCCACATTTCCCTGAACAGAGAGAGACCCCGCTCCACATTTCCCTACAGAGAGACACCGCTCCACATTTCCCTGAACAGAGAGAGACCCCGCTCCACATTTCCCTACAGAGAGACACCGCTCCACATTTCCCTGAACAGAGAGAGACCCCGCTCCACATTTCCCTACAGAGAGACACCGCTCCACATTTCCCTGAACAGAGAGAGACCCCGCTCCACATTTCCCTGAACAGAGAGAGACCCCGCTCCACATTTCCCTACACAGAGAGAGACCCCGCTCCACATTTCCCTACACAGAGAAAGACCCCGCTCCACATTTCCCTGAACAGAGAGAGACCCCGCTCCACATTTCCCTACACAGAGAAAGACCCCGCTCCACAATTCCCTACACAGAGAAAGACCCCGCTCCACAATTCCCTGCACAGAGAGAGACCCCGCTCCACATTTCCCTGAACAGAGAGAGACCCCGCTCCACATTTCCCTGCACAGAGAAAGACCCCGCTCCACATTTCCCTGCACAGAGAAAGACCCCGCTCCACATTTCCCTGAACAGAGAGAGACCCCGCTCCACATTTCCCTACACAGAGAAAGACCCCGCTCCACAATTCCCTGCACAGAGAGAGACCCCGCTCCACAATTCCCTGAACAGAGAGAGACCCCGCTCCACATTTCCCTGCACAGAGAAAGACCCCGCTCCACATTTCCCTACACAGAGAGAGACCCCGCTCCACATTTCCCTACACAGAGAGAGACCCCGCTCCACAATTCCCTGAACAGAGAGTGCCTCCGCTCCACATTTCCCTACACAGAGAGAGACCCCGCTCCACATTTCCCTACAGAGAGACACCGCTCCACATTTCCCTACACAGAGAGAGACCCCGCTCCACATTTCCCTACACAGAGAGAGACCCCGCTCCACAATTCCCTGAACAGAGAGTGCCTCCGCTCCACATTTCCCTACACAGAGAGAGACCCCGCTCCACATTTCCCTACAGAGAGACACCGCTCCACATTTCCCTCCACAGAGAGAGACCCCGCTCCACATTTCCCTCCACAGAGAGAGACCCCGCTCCACATTTCCCTACAGAGAGACACCGCTCCACATTTCCCTGAACAGAGAGTGCCTCCGCTCCACATTTCCCTGAACAGAGAGAGACCCCGCTCCACATTTCCCTGCACAGAGAAAGACCCCGCTCCACATTTCCCTGAACAGAGAGAGACTCCGCTCCACATTTCCCTACACAGAGAAAGACCCCGCTCCACAATTCCCTGCACAGAGAGAGACCCCGCTCCACAATTCCCTGCACAGAGAGAGACCCCGCTCCACATTTCCCTACACAGAGAGAGACCCCGCTCCACATTTCCCTACACAGAGAGAGACCCGCTCCACAATTCCCTGAACAGAGAGTGCCTCCGCTCCACATTTCCCTACACAGAGAGAGACCCCGCTCCACATTTCCCTACAGAGAGACACCGCTCCACATTTCCCTACACAGAGAGAGACCCCGCTCCACATTTCCCTGAACAGAGAGAGACCCCGCTCCACATTTCCCTACAGAGAGACACCGCTCCACATTTCCCTGAACAGAGAGTGCCTCCGCTCCACATTTCCCTACACAGAGAGAGACCCCGCTCCACATTTCCCTACAGAGAGACCCCGCTCCACATTTCCCTACAGAGAGACACCGCTCCACAATTCCTTGAACAGAGAGTGCCTCCGCTCCACATTTCCCTACACAGAGAGAGACCCGCTCCACATTTCCCTGAACAGAGAGAGACCCCGCTCCACATTTCCCTACAGAGAGACACCGCTCCACATTTCCCTGAACAGAGAGAGACCCCGCTCCACATTTCCCTGAACAGAGAGAGACCCCGCTCCACATTTCCCTGCACAGAGAAAGACCCCGCTCCACATTTCCCTGAACAGAGAGAGACCCCGCTCCACATTTCCCTACACAGAGAAAGACCCCGCTCCACAATTCCCTGCACAGAGAGAGACCCCGCTCCACAATTCCCTGCACAGAGATAGACCCCGCTCCACATTTCCCTACACAGAGAGAGACCCTGCTCCACATTTCCCTACACAGAGAGAGACCCCGCTCCACAATTCCCTGAACAGAGAGTGCCTCCGCTCCACATTTCCCTACACAGAGAGAGACCCCGCTCCACATTTCCCTACAGAGAGACACCGCTCCACATTTCCCTACACAGAGAGAGACCCCGCTCCACATTTCCCTGAACAGAGAGAGACCCCGCTCCACATTTCCCTGCACAGAGAAAGACCCCGCTCCACATTTCCCTGAACAGAGAGAGACCCCGCTCCACATTTCCCTACACAGAGAAAGACCCCGCTCCACATTTCCCTGAACAGAGAGAGACCCCGCTCCACATTTCCCTACACAGAGAAAGACCCCGCTCCACAATTCCCTACACAGAGAAAGACCCCGCTCCACAATTCCCTGCACAGAGAGAGACCCCGCTCCACATTTCCCTGAACAGAGAGAGACCCCGCTCCACATTTCCCTGCACAGAGAAAGACCCCGCTCCACATTTCCCTGCACAGAGAAAGACCCCGCTCCACATTTCCCTGAACAGAGAGAGACCCCGCTCCACATTTCCCTACACAGAGAAAGACCCCGCTCCACAATTCCCTGCACAGAGAGAGACCCCGCTCCACAATTCCCTGCACAGAGAGAGACCCCGCTCCACATTTCCCTCAACAGAGAGAGACCCCGCTCCACATTTCCCTGCACAGAGAAAGACCCCGCTCCACATTTCCCTACACAGAGAGAGACCCCGCTCCACATTTCCCTACACAGAGAGAGACCCCGCTCCACAATTCCCTGAACAGAGAGTGCCTCCGCTCCACATTTCCCTCAACAGAGAGAGACCCCGCTCCACATTTCCCTACAGAGAGACACCGCTCCACATTTCCCTACACAGAGAGAGACCCCGCTCCACATTTCCCTGAACAGAGAGAGACCCCGCTCCACATTTCCCTACAGAGAGACACCGCTCCACATTTCCCTGAACAGAGAGTGCCTCCGCTCCACATTTCCCTGAACAGAGAGAGACCCCGCTCCACATTTCCCTGCACAGAGAAAGACCCCGCTCCACATTTCCCTGAACAGAGAGAGACCCCGCTCCACATTTCCCTACACAGAGAAAGACCCCGCTCCACAATTCCCTGCACAGAGAGAGACCCCGCTCCACAATTCCCTGCACAGAGAGAGACCCCGCTCCACATTTCCCTACACAGAGAGAGACCCTGCTCCACATTTCCCTACACAGAGAGAGACCCCGCTCCACAATTCCCTGAACAGAGAGTGCCTCCGCTCCACATTTCCCTACACAGAGAGAGACCCCGCTCCACATTTCCCTACAGAGAGACACCGCTCCACATTTCCCTGAACAGAGAGAGACCCCGCTCCACATTTCCCTGAACAGAGAGAGACCCCGCTCCACATTTCCCTGAACAGAGAGAGACCCCGCTCCACAATTCCCTGAACAGAGAGTGCCTCCGCTCCACATTTCCCTGCACAGAGAAAGACCCCGCTCCACATTTCCCTACAGAGAGACACCGCTCCACATTTCCCTGAACAGAGAGTGCCTCCGCTCCACATTTCCCTACACAGAGAGAGACCCCGCTCCACATTTCCCTACAGAGAGACCCCGCTCCACATTTCCCTACAGAGAGACACCGCTCCACAATTCCTTGAACAGAGAGTGCCTCCGCTCCACATTTCCCTACACAGAGAGAGACCCCGCTCCACATTTCCCTGAACAGACAGAGACCCCGCTCCACATTTCCCTACAGAGAGACACCGCTCCACATTTCCCTGAACAGAGAGAGACCCCGCTCCACATTTCCCTGAACAGAGAGAGACCCCGCTCCACATTTCCCTGAACAGAGAGAGACCCCGCTCCACAATTCCCTGAACAGAGAGTGCCTCCGCTCCACATTTCCCTGAACAGAGAGAGACCCCGCTCTACATTTCCCTACACAGAGAGACACCGCTCCACATTTCCCTACACAGAGAGAGACCCCGCTCCACATTTCCCTACACAGAGAGAGACCCCCGCTCCACAATTCCCTGAACAGAGAGAGACCCTGCTCCACATTTCCCTACACAGAGAGAGACCCCGCTCCACATTTCCCTGCACAGAGAGAGACCCCGCTCCACATTTCCCTACAGAGAGAGAGACCCCGCTCCACATTTCCCAACACAGAGAGAGACCCCACTCCACATTTCCCTCAACAGAGAGAGACCCCGCTCCACATTTCCCTGAACAGAGAGAGACCCCGCTCCACATTTCCCTGAACAGAGAGAGACCCCGCTCCACATTTCCCTGCACAGAGAGAGACCCCGCTCCACATTTCCCTACAGAGAGACACCGCTCCACATTTCCCTACACAGAGAGAGACCCCACTCCACATTTCCCTGAACAGAGAGAGACCCCGCTCCACATTTCCCTGAACAGAGAGAGACCCCGCTCCACATTTCCCTGAACAGAGAGAGACCCCGCTCCACATTTCCCTGAACAGAGAGAGACCCCGCTCCACATTTCCCTACACAGAGAGAGACCCCACTCCACATTTCCCTGAACAGAGAGAGACCCCGCTCCACATTTCCCTGAACAGAGAGAGACCCCGCTCCACATTTCCCTGAACAGAGAGAGACCCCGCTCCACATTTCCCTGAACAGAGAGAGACCCCGCTCCACATTTCCCTGCACAGAGAGTGCCTCCGCTCCACATTTCCCTGCACAGAGAAAGACCCCGCTCCACATTTCCCTGAACAGAGAGAGACCCCGCTCCACATTTCCCTGAACAGAGAGAGACCCCACTCCACATTTCCCTACACAGAGAAAGACCCCGCTCCACATTTCCCTGCACAGAGAGAGACCCCGCTCCACAATTCCCTGCACAGAGAGAGACCCCGCTCCACAATTCCCTGCACAGAGAGAGACCCCGCTCCACAATTCCCTGCACAGAGAGAGACCCCGCTCCACATTTCCCTACACAGAGAGAGACCCTGCTCCACATTTCCCTACACAGAGAGAGACCCCGCTCCACAATTCCCTGAACAGAGAGTGCCTCCGCTCCACATTTCCCTACACAGAGAGAGACCCCGCTCCACATTTCCCTACAGAGAGACACCGCTCCACATTTCCCTACACAGAGAGAGACCCCGCTCCACATTTCCCTACACAGAGAGAGACCCCGCTCCACATTTCCCTACACAGAGAGAGACCCCGCTCCACATTTCCCTACACAGAGAGAGACCCCGCTCCACATTTCCCTACACAGAGAGAGACCCCGCTCCACATTTCCCTGAACAGAGAGAGACCCAGCTCCACATTTCCCTACACAGAGAGAGACCCCGCTCCACATTTCCCTGAACAGAGAGAGACCCCGCTCCACATTTCCCTGAACAGAGAGAGACCCCGCTCCACAATTCCCTGAACAGAGAGTGCCTCCAATCCACATTTCCCTGCACAGAGAAAGACCCCGCTCCACATTTCCCTGAACAGAGAGAGACCCCGCTCCACATTTCCCTGAACAGAGAGAGACTCCGCTCCACATTTCCCTACACAGAGAAAGACCCCGCTCCACATTTCCCTGCACAGAGAGAGACCCCGCTCCACAATTCCCTGCACAGAGAGAGACCCCTCTCCACAATTCCCTGCACAGAGAGAGACCCCGCTCCACAATTCCCTGCACAGAGAGAGACCCCGCTCCACATTTCCCTACACAGAGAGAGACCCCGCTCCACATTTCCCTACACAGAGAGAGACCCCGCTCCACAATTCCCTGAACAGAGAGTGCCTCCGCTCCACATTTCCCTACACAGAGAGAGACCCCGCTCCACATTTCCCTACACAGAGAGAGACCCCGCTCCACATTTCCCTACACAGAGAGAGACCCCGCTCCACATTTCCCTACAGAGAGACACCGCTCCACATTTCCCTACACAGAGAGACACCGCTCCACATTTCCCTACACAGAGAGAGACCCCGCTCCACATTTCCCTACACAGAGAGAGACCCCGCTCCACAATTCCCTGAACAGAGAGAGACCCTGCTCCACATTTCCCTACACAGAGAGAGACCCCGCTCCACATTTCCCTGCACAGAGAGAGACCCCGCTCCACATTTCCCTACACAGAGAGAGACCCCGCTCCACAATTCCCTGAACAGAGAGTGCCTAGCAACCAGTGCAGGCGATAGAGCCCAGTAGTGGAACAAATGGGTCTCGGCCGGCCGGGTCAATATGCCACAGAGAGAAAGACCCCGCTCCACATTTCCCTACACAGAGAGAGACCCCGCTCCACATTTCCCTGAACAGAGAGAGACCCCGCTCCACATTTCCCTACAGAGAGACACCGCTCCACATTTCCCTGAACAGAGAGAGACCCTGCTCCACATTTCCCTGAACAGAGAGAGACCCCGCTCCACATTTCCCTACAGAGAGACACCGCTCCACATTTCCCTGAACAGAGAGAGACCCCGCTCCACATTTCCCTACAGAGAGACACCGCTCCACATTTCCCTGAACAGAGAGAGACCCCGCTCTACATTTCCCTGCACAGAGAGAGACCCCGCTCCACATTTCCCTGAACAGAGAGAGACCCCGCTCCACATTTCCCTGCACAGAGAGAGACCCCGCTCCACATTTCCCTGCACAGAGAGAGACCCCGCTCCACATTTCCCTGAACAGAGAGAGACCCCGCTCCACATTTCCCTACACAGAGAGAGACCCCGCTCCACATTTCCCTACACAGAGAGAGACCCTGCTCCACATTTCCCTACACAGAGAGAGACCCCGCTCCACATTTCCCTGAACAGAGAGAGACCCCGCTCCACATTTCCCTGCACAGAGAGAGACCCCGCTCCACATTTCCCTCCACAGAGAGAGACCCCGCTCCACATTTCCCTGCACAGAGAGAGACCCCGCTCCACATTTCCCTGCACAGAGAGAGACTCCGCTCCACATTTCCCTGAACAGAGAGAGACCCCGCTCCACATTTCCCTACACAGAGAAAGACCCCGCTCCACATTTCCCTGAACAGAGAGAGACCCCGCTCCACATTTCCCTACAGAGAGACACCGCTCCACCTTTCCCTGAACAGAGAGAGACCCCGCTCCACATTTCCCTACAGAGAGACACCGCTCCACATTTCCCTGAACAGAGAGAGACCCCGCTCCACATTTCCCTACAGAGAGACACCGCTCCACATTTCCCTGAACAGAGAGAGACCCCGCTCCACATTTCCCTGAACAGAGAGAGACCCCGCTCCACATTTCCCTGCACAGAGAGAGACCCCGCTCCACATTTCCCTGCACAGAGAGAGACCCCGCTCCACATTTCCCTGAACAGAGAGAGACCCTGCTCCACATTTCCCTACACAGAGAGAGACCCCGCTCCACATTTCCCTACACAGAGAGAGACCCCGCTCCACATTTCCCTACACAGAGAGAGACCCCGCTCCACATTTCCCTGAACAGAGAGAGACCCCGCTCCACATTTCCCTACACAGAGAGAGACCCCGCTCCACATTTCCCTGCACAGAGAGAGACCCGCTCCACATTTCCCTGCACAGAGAGAGACCCCGCTCCACATTTCCCTACAGAGAGAGAGACCCCGCTCCACATTTCCCTACACAGAGAGAGACCCCGCTCCACATTTCCCTACACAGAGAGACCCCGCTCCACATTTCCCTACACAGAGAGACCCCGCTCCACAATTGGGTGGGATCAGGGCACACTCTCTGTGCCCCAAGTCCACCCTATTTTGAAACCTAATGGAGCCTCTGGCTCTAGTCAGGTGCTTAAAAAAAAAAAAACCCCATTGGAATCCATGCACCCGACATCCTGAAAGGGGTCGTGCGCATGGATGGGTGGTGGCAGCAGAAATTGGGGGGGGGGGGCGGTGTCCACAATGCATGGGCTGCCACATTTGTATTGTTGCCCCACACAGCAGATCAGGGGGTCTGCAACAAGTAACCTGTGGCTGACAGTGTTGCTGCTTCCAGGAAAGGGTCACCACCTTGCTCAGCTGCAGTCCCTGCTGGGAAGCAGCAGGGAAAAGTGAAATAATTCTTCCCTCTCAGGCTCCCTCCAACTCACCACCTCATGATTCCCTCTCATCTCCCTCGATGTTCTTTGCAGCCTCCTGGTGTTCTCTCCCTTCCCCCTGTGCATGTTGCAGGCTACAGTCCATTCACAGGCAATCACCATTTTTCCACTGGTACTCGGGACTACATGTCCCATGATCCTCTCCTGCTCTAACTCCTCCCTCTCATTGGCTCTGATCATGGCCAATGAGCAAAGGAAGAGAGCGGACGAAAGGCAGTGTCTGTGTGAAGAGGAGAGGGAGGGGGAGGAAATCCCCCGCAGCTGAAGGCTTTCCCTTCACCTAGCCTGTCACTGTCAGCGCCGCTGCCTTGTGGATCCTGTGACAGCGGCGGCTGGTGGTATGTGGGGGGGGGGGGGTGGGGGTGTAGACATGGACTATAAAGCTCAGCTGCCACCTGATGGGGTTGTACGGTCCTATCAATGGCACCAGCAGTAACACATGCGATGTTCACCGCTGGCAGCACATCAGCCTTTTTCTGGGATATCAGAGCGGCCCAGGGGGCATTTGCTTCCCTGCCCCCCGGCCTAGCCCGCCCCTGGATTGGAAAAAATATAAAAATGGGAAAGGGAAGGAATGAGGATGAAAGGAGGAGACGCGGACGACACTCAACTGTACTTCCGGATCACCGGACAAAAAGACCAATACCAGGAACTAGGAAAATGTCTCACATTGATAGATGACTGGATGACCACGAGCTCCCTCAAACTAAATGGATCAAAAACAGAATTACTGCTCCTCGACGCAAACCGAAGGAAAAAGACGAAGACCCCTTGGACACCACCAACCATCCTGGGACAGACCATCCTTCCAAGCAACAAAGCCAAAAGCCTCGGAGTCATCTTTGATTCAGAGACGACCATGGAGGCACAAATAAGATCCGTAATCAGCGGATCCCACCATCTCCTTCGCATGCTACGCAGACTCATCCCCTTCATCCCGGAAAAGGAAAAATCGGTAGTAGTAGGAACGATCATAAATTCGCGTCTCGACTATGCAAACTCCCTGTACATAGGATTACCGGATTACCAGATTGCGCGCCTTCAAATTGTCCAAAACACAGCAGCAAGATTAGTCACCGGAAAGAAACCCTGGGAATCCATCTCCCCATCCCTAAGGATGCTCCATTGGCTCAAGGTAAAAGATAGAATCACATTCAAGACCCTCTGCCTCACCCACAAATGTACACAAGGAAATGCGCCTCAATACCTTTGTGAGAAAATAGAAAAATACATACCAAATCGCAGCCTCCGATCAACAAACCAAAATCGCCTTCTCATCCCAAAAGCCCGATACAAATCGAAGGGAGAATGAAGATTCGCAGTACAGGGACCCCGGCTATGGAATGCTCTACCAAACAACATCCGCTTGGAAGAAAACCATCAGGCCTTCAGGAAAAAACTCAAGACCCACCTCTTCTAAACATGGCATCCCAACATGAGCAGTCAAGCGCCTCAAGGCGATTCAGTTCGCAGTTGCAGCGCTATACAAATCATTCATTCATTCATTCATTCAGAAGGAAGAGGTGAAAAGAGGTGCAAGAAAAAGAAGGAGAGAAAGAGATAGAGGGGGGAAAGGGAAGAAAAAGTAAAAGGACAAGGGGAGGGAAAAAGAGAGAATTGGGGAACCAATAATGAGTGAGAGACAGGACAGGGACTAGAATAAGGAAGTTCATAGCCAGTAGCCAATAGCTACCCTGGCGTCGGTTTTCGTCCATTGGACTAGCATACAGATGAACAGATTTTTCGACCGGACTCGAGTCCGTCGGAAAGATTTGAAACATGTTTTATTTCTAGGTCCGTCTGACTTTTGGGGAAAAAAAGTCCGCTGGAGCCCACATACGATCGAATTGTCCGACGGATTCCGGTCCGCCAGACCTAGTCTGCCGAAAAGTCTGATCGCGTGTACGCAGTATAAGGTTCTCTAACAAACCTCTGAGGGCTTCACAGAACAGCTGTATTTATACTGAGATTAAATTACACACAGGTGGACTCTATTTATTAATTAGGTGACTTTGAAGGGCAATTAGTTCCACCAGAGTTTAATTAGGGGTATCAGAGTAAAGGGGGCTGAATACAAATGCAAGCCACACTTTTCACATATTTAGTTGTATAATCATTTTCCACTTCACAATTATGTGCCACTTTGTGTTGGTCTATCACATAAAATCCCAATAAAATACATTTTACGTTTTTGGTTGTAACATGACAAAATGTGGAAAATGTCAAGGGGTATGAATACTTTTTTAACCACTTCCCTACCCGCCCATAGTCATATGACGCCCACAAGGTGGATCTCCCATCCTGGGTGGGCGTCATATGACGTCCTCCCATTCCCGGCCGCTTAGGGGGCGCGCAACGTCACTCGGGACCCGGTGCGCGTGCCCGGTTGCCACGCCGGGCACCCGCGATTGCCCGTTTAAAACAGCGGGACCGTGGAGCAGTGTGTGTAAACACACAGCTCCTCGTCCTGTCAGTGGCGAGGAGACCGATCATGTGTTCCCAGTACGGAGGAACACTGATCGATCTCCTCCCCTTGTGAGTCCCCTCCCCCCACAGTTAGAATCACTACCTTAGGGAACACATTAACCCCTGCAGCGCCCCCTAGTGTTAACCCCTTCCCTGCCAGTCACATTTACACAGTAATCACTGCAATTTTATAGCGACGATCGCTGTGTAAATGTGAATGGTCACAAAAATGTGTCAAAAGTGTCCGAAGTGTCCGCCGCAATGTCGCAGTCACGAAAAAACATCGCAGATCGCCGCCATTACTAGTAAAAGAAAAAAAAAATGCAATAAATCTATCCCCTATTTTGTAGACGCTATAACTTTTGCGCAAACCGATCTATATGCGCTTATTGCGATTTTTTTTACCAAAAATATGTAGAAGAATACGTATCGGCTTAAACTAAGTAAAAAAAAATTTTTTTTTAAAAAAATTGGATATTTATTATAGCAAAAAGTAAGAAATATTGTGTTTTTTTTTCAAAATTATCGCTCTTCTTTTGTTTATAGCGCAAAAAATAAAAACCGCAGAGGTGATCAAATACCACCAAAAGAAAGCTCTATTTGTGGGAAAAAAAGGACGTAAATTTTGTTTGGGTGTAACGTCGCACGACCGCGCAATTGTTAGTTAAAGCGACGCAGTGCCCAATCGCAAAAAGTGCTCTGGTCAGGAAGGGGGTAAAATCGCCCGGTGCTGAAGTGGTTAAGGCACTGTACCTAATAATTGGCAAGCTGCAATATATTTCATATTTGGTTTTAGGTTTAATAAAAGCAAAGCAGACAAGGATAATGTGGTAAATGTGTGAAAAGGAGCCTTGCTTACACAGCCAAAACATTTCTAAGAAATATCTCAGAATGGCTTGTTGTTCTTATTATTGGGAGCATGAGTTCAACTCCGTCCTCCAACAATTCTCGGGAGTGCTCCGTGACCTGCTCTGTCTAGTGCTTGGAATGCTCGTCTTCTCTTTTATCTTCAATCGCACTTCTAATTATTGTAAGCGATGCTCAAAAGTGTTACATCACTTGAAAATTTCCCAGCATGGCTTTATGTATAAACTGCTGTCCTTCTCTCTGGTGGGCATTTCATACACATTCCCCACATGTGTGAAGTGGAAGTGCAGCTTTCTACACCCGCCATAACCCAGCAGGAGAAGGGCTCAGGATCAGAGGAGTTGAGTAGCGAGGCAGACGGGAATAAAGTGTCTTAAAAATGCGGCATTCATGTTCCTGCGCCTGTAGCCATTTTTGAACGTCTGGATCCAAAGACTCAACCATCTTATACATCAAGATGCAAGTGTAGGAACAGATTACAGCGGTATTAACCACTTGCCGACCAGCGCACGACAATATACGTCGGCACAATGGCACAGCTGCGCAAATGAGCGTACAGGTTCGTCCCCTTTAATCGCTTTAATACCCACCCATAGTCATATGACGCCCACAAGGTGGATCTCCCACCAAACCGTCCTCTCCGCTCTTCTCAAGATCTCCTCCTGTCAAGCTTTCTTGTTTCCTCCTCCCATGCTCGTCTCCAGGATTTCTCCAGAGCCTCTGGCAGGCAGAGACCCGGACACATGTTTCATAGTTTCATAGTTTCATAGTTAGTAAGGTTGAATAAAGACATCAGTCCATCCAGTTCAACCTGAGCGAGTGTCTACAATTGTCCCTATCCCTGTACATTGCACACTCACATCGGTCCCTACCCTTAAGGAGCCCACAATCTAAGGTCCCTGTTCATATACTAGGGCCAATTTTTGGACAGAAGCCAATTAACCTACCTGCATGTCTTTGGATTGTGGGAGGAAACCGGAGTACCCGGAGGAAACCCACACAGGCACAGGGAGAACATGCAAACTCCAGGCAGGAAGTGTCGTGGTTGGGATTCGAACCAGCGACCCTTCTTACTGCTAGGTGAGAGTGCTAACCACTACACCACTGTGCCGCCCAAAACCCGGACTGTCCGGGTGAATCCCGCACAGGTGGCAAGCCTACATTTAATCACTCTGCAGATGCGCTTTTGCTGAGCAGTAAGAGAGCCTGACACTCCCCTTTCCTGACGAGCAGCCAATTGGTGCTCGTCACACTGCAAGGTCTCTTCCCTCCCTGATAGTCCCTGGGTGCGGTGCTGGGACAGGCAGGGAGGTGAATAAGAGATGTTAACCACTTAAGGAACGGGCCTATTTTTCAAAATGTTGTTTACAAGTTAAAATCATATTTTTTTTTTGCTAGAAAATTACGTAGAACCCCTAAACATTATATATATATTTTTTTCAAACACCCTAGAGAATAAAATAGCGGTCGTTGCAATACTTTATGTCACACCGTATTTGCTCAGCGGTCTTACAAGCGCAATTTTTTGGGGCAAAAATACACTTTAGGAATAAAACTGATCCCAAAAATATTTTTTTAAAGGGACAGTGTAAAAAATAAAAAAATAAAAAGCAAAATAAATAAGAAAAAAAAAAACTGGTAACCTGTAGACATTTTTAAACTTCATCTATGGAGATTCTTAAGTGTCAAAGTTTGTCGCCATTCCACAAGCGGGCGCAATTTTGAAGCATGACATGTTGGGCATCAATTTACTCGGCATAACATTATCTTTCACAATATAAAAAAATTGGTCTAACTTTACTGTTTTCTTATTTTTTTGTAAAAAAAAAGTGTATTTTTTCCCCAAAAATTGCATTTGTAAGACCGCAAATACGGTGTGACAGAATGTATTGAAATGACCGCTATTTTACTCTTTAGGGTGTCTGAAAAATATATATATATATATATATTTGGGGGTTCTAATTAATTTTCTAGCAAAAAAAAAACAGATTTTAACTGTAAACACCAAGTGTAAAAAAATAGGCCCTGTCCTTAAAGGGTTACTAAACACTTTTTACATTTTTTTTTTAAATGACAAACATATCACACTTACCTCCGCTGTGCAGTTGGTTTTGCACAGAATGGCCCCGATCCTCCTCCTCTGGGGTCCCTTAGCGGCGCTCCTGGCTCCTCCTCTTCTCGAGTGCCCGGTCGGAGAAGCGCTCTCCTTCGGGACACCAGTGCGGGCGAGCTCCCGTGTCCTGCTTCTGCGTCTACGCATATGAACTTCTCCAGAGGGACGCCCAGTCGCCGCACCCGGCATGCTGCGGATTTCACCTCCCTGGTAACGGCTTCACCAACAGGAATCCTCACCCTAGTAACCATTATAAACTCTCTGGATCTTGGCTAGTAGTGTGGATGGTGAATACCTGTGAAATGCCTGAATTCCTATAACACTGTTGTCCTCTATCCCCCGAGAACGTGCGCTGCTTCTCAAGTGCCTAGATTGTTGCTTCGGTATCACTGGAGATTGCCCTTGGTACAATCGGTCCCAAGGAGGATTGCTAGCGTGTTTTCCGTCCCTGGTTAACCCTGTGAAGGAGACCACACTTGGGGTCCATCTGGCTGGGATTCATCCTGACATCTACTTATGGGCCTATTTGAGCTTGCCCTCTGGTAAGCACATTCAACTTATGGTGGTGGATCACGACAGTCACTATTTTTTGGATTTTCACTTTGTCACTTTTGGATTCATGTTTTCATATTGGACTTTTTTTTGACTATTTTGTCAGACCAATAACTTAAATTGTTTCAGGTCTCCATTCACTCATTTACTGGACTTTTACGGTCATTATTTGGATTACAATACATGATATTGCTTTAGGCTCTTATCATTATTTATTTGCACCATTTATTATTACTGTCTTAATTTAGTTATCAGCGCGGCTTTTTGTATAATTTTATGTTAAAAAAAGCAAGCCGACAATTAAAAAGTATTAAAAAAAAAAGCGTGGGGTCCCCCCATGCAAACCAGACCCCATGCACATCTGTAGCATGTAGTGAACATGCTGCAGCAAAAATTGCATTTCTAAAGAAAAAAAATTTATGAAATAACATTAAAATTGTTGCAAATACAATACAATTGCTGGCAATATAAAAATATAAAAAAACAAAAAGGCATGGGATCTCCCCCCCCCCCCCCTAGTCCATACCAGGGCCTCATCCCCACAACCCTGGGTCGGTGGTTGTGGGGTCTGCAGGCAGGGGGCTTATCAGAATCTGGAAGCCCCCTTTAACCAGGGTGCCCCAGATCCCACCTCCCTATGTGAATGAGTATCGGGTACATAGTACCCCTACCCATTCACCAAAAAGGTGTCAAAAAGTAAAAAAAAATATACAGATTTTGACAATTCCTTTATTAAAAAATAAAACATTGTCCCCCAATGTAGAGCCATCATCAATCACGCAACCCGCAGCACCCCCGACCCGAAAAGAAAAAAAATTGCTTCGCCATCCACTAGGGCAAACCACCTAATGCCTGGCTTGCCGTTTGACGGTTCTTATATTAGGTAAGGGTGAGACCACCTGGTGATGTCACCTGGTAGCACCTCCCCCCTTGGAACATCACCAACTCAGCATGCACTGGTATGTGACGTCACAAGGGGTGCTGGTGGCACTGCCCCCTTGTGACATCATGGACCCAGCATGCAGCCGTTTGTAATGTCAAAAGGGGGGGCGGTACCACCAGGTTTTTTTTTATAAAGGAATTGTCAAAAACTGTCCCTGTGTTTTTATTACTATTTGACATTTTTTGGTGAATGGGTAAGTGTACTATGTACCCCATACTCATTCACATGGGGGGGGGGGGAGGGGTGGGATCTGGATCTAGACCCTTTAAAAATATGCAACATCTCGACGAACCCTAGTCTAAAATTTGAAAAATGTAAATGTTATTTATCAATGGGAAACACAAGTCTGGAAAACAATGCACAAAACCACCTTGATAAAATCAACTTCATATCTAAAAATCCTCCTTAGGGTCCCCTGTTCACATCAGAGGTCCCCCTTCACATCAGAGGTCCCCATCCTATCTGAGGTCTCCCCTTCACATCAGATTCCCCCATCACATCAAGTCTTCCCTATACATCAGAGGCTCCACATCACTACAGTGTCCCCACATCACAGGGTCATAGGCCCCCCATCATGTCAGAGTCCCCTCTATACATGAGAGCCCCCATAACATCAGAACACCCCCATGACAGAGTCCCTCTATCACATCAGAGTTTCTCCATCACATGAAAAGTCCCTCATCACATCAGAGTACCTCATCACTACAGAATCCTCCCCATCACAGAGTCTTCTCATCCATCTCTGATCTAGGACAAACTGGGTCTTGTGCCCCTGCCACCCCAGGGGAACCCAAATAGCACCCCTGGTTGGTCAAGACTATGTAGAGTGTGTATTGGGGTGCATTATTTTTTTTTTTAATACCATTTCAGCTATGCCTTTTTCAGTGGAGAATCATATTATATTCTTAGGAAGCATAGCCTTCTTTTGCTGATATGGAAGGGAATGACAACCTTTGTGAGATTGTAGAGAAAAAGAGCAGGGTATTTTAATCTGTAAACTGGGGCCATGATAGAGCTGAAGTATGGCAGACCAATTATAATTAATTGACACCTTTCTGAACCATAGACATTTAGAAATGCCCACTTAGCAATGCGCTATTTGCTTTTTCCTTTTTGCCCTTTACAAACATTGCAGACTTTATTGGCACGATATAAATGAATAAAAGAAAACACAGGATGCTGTGCTACGAAGAAGTTTGGCTAAATAATTTTAAACACTGATGTTAAATACTCTCTTAGAGGAAACTCGTGCTGTTAAAGTGTCTATGTTTGAGCATCCATTTGCTGAATTAATCTACTGGCATTCGAGGCAGATTATTTCACACATATATTGGATGACAGCTGTGGGTTAAACAACTGAAGACTTATTATCCCCTAGGGAGGTAAACAATGGCCTTTCATGTCGAATTTCCAAGTGGACGATGATAAAATGTCCCATTTAAATATTTATGCATGGCACATATGGTAATGATTCTTCCTGTGTATTTTATACAGTCGCCCACATGTGATGAAAGTATTTAATAGATTTTGTTTGAAAGTCTACAAGGAAAATATTGCTAAGGGGTGATTGTATTTGTTTGGACAATCTAACCTAAAATCATAAAATATAATTATATATTCTGGTATAAGCAACACCTTTTATCTTTTAATTGTACAACCTATGTGTGTGGGTTTGAACATAACCACTAATATAGCAGCAAACTGCTCCTTTAGAAAATAATGAAGTGGTTTGAAATTTACTAAGATAAAAATGTTTCTAAACGTTAATTGAATTTAAATTAGAATCCCTTCAAACTACACTATACTATATTACCAAATGTATTGGAATGCCAGCCTTTACACCCACATGAACCTTAATGGCCTCCCAGCCTTAGTCTGTAGGGTTCAATATTTAGTTGCCCCGCCCTGTGCAGTTATAACAGCTTCAACTCTTCTGGGAAGTCTGTCCACAAGGTTTAGGAGTGTGTCTATGGGAATGTTTGACCATTCATCCAGAAGTGCATTTGTGAGGTTAGGCACTGATGTTGGAGAGAAGGCTTGGCTCGTAGTCTGCACTCTAATTCATTCCAAAGGGGTTCTGTCTGGTTGAGGTCATGACACCGTGCAGGCCAGTCAAGTTCCTTCACCCCAAACTCGCTCCTCCATGTCTTTATGGACCTTGCTTTGTGCACTGGTGTGCAGTCATGTTGGAACAGGAAGGGTCAACCCTAAACTGTTCCCACGAAGTTGGAAGCATGACATTGTCTAAAATGTCTTGGTATGCTGATGCCTTAAGAGTTTCCCTTCAATGGGGGGGCGTGGCGACCGAGCTCCGAGATGGACGTGTGAGGTGAGAGCTCCGCTCGGCCGCCGGAGAGAACACACATTCGACGCATCCACCGGTGACTTCTGAGGACTTGTCTCCCCACACCGAAGCGCTGAAGCTGCAGCGACATCCTGACATGCCCAAAAATAAAAAACATCCACAGACGCCACGGAAATTGCCGAACTTCTTTGGAGCGCGCGGGCCTCAACAAAATGGCGCAGACGCCCGTACAGTCAGACCTGACCAAAAGGCCGCGAGCTCCGGGACCACCGCTGCAAAACCCCTACTGATTCATCCTCACCCTCGGGCTGCTTCTCTCAGTGGATCCTCCTCAGGAACAACCAGCCCGTCTACCAGGAGCCCAGTGAAGCAAAAACTGAGGATCTCCTCACCAGACAGACCCCTGCATACTAACGCTATGGAGGTAAGCAGACCCTCAGATACCAGCACAGCTTCACAGCTACCCCCCATTGACCCCATTGCGGCCTATCCCACCTCAGATAGGCCAGTCTCTGACACGCTACTAAAGGAGATGCTGTTATCCTTACAAGCCTCCATACGTGCAGATATCACTGCAGAAATCAACAGCTGCCAGAGAGAAGTGTTAGCTCTAGGTAACAGGGTGGACCATGTTGAACAGAAAATGGGAGATTATAGCGATTCCTTTAATACATTAGTTGAAGCCCACGCCTCTCATGGGGAAGAAAATGCTTGGTTGAGAAATAAGGTGGCTGACCTCGAGGACAGATCTAGAAGGTCCAACCTAAAAATTAGAGGGATCCCGGAATCCGTACCTCCGTCCCAGCTACTACAATATGTCCAAACCCTATTCTCCACAATAATCCCTACGCTAACCACACATGATCTGACTATTGACAGAATTCATAGACTTCCCAAACCGGCATTCATTCCTGACACCTCTCCTAGAGATGTGCTGATGAAAATGCATTACTACCATGTCAAAGAGCAAATTTTGGTGGCATCCCGCAAACATGAAAACAAACACCCGCAATATGCTGAGATAATACTTCTTCCAGACCTATCACGCCATACTCTCCAACAACGTCGCAACCTGGCGACGATAACAAAGGCCTTAAGGAATCATAATATTCCCCATAAATGGAAGTACCCTGCAAAGCTCTCAGTGACCTACGAGGGATCCACACACATGATATCCACACTACCAGAGGGTATTGCAACTCTGCGCCAGTGGGGTATAAACAAGCCCATCTTGATATTCAACCACCACCTCTTTGGTCCCCTCAGGATGATTGGCAAGTGGTGTCACGCAAACGGGCCAACAAAGGATCACCGGTGGAACCGCAAAAGCACGCCAGGTAAATCACTCAGTTCTCTCCCCGGACACAGGGGCTTTACTTTAACAACCCTTGTTATTACCCCCGAGTTACTTAACAGGCAGTTACGTCTGCACTTGAATCGATTGCGCGATTCCCTTATTAACGCTATGTTTGTTTTTTCAGTTTTTTTTCCCCCTGCACCTAGTCATTGTCTTTGTTCCCAAAGCACTAGATCTACACAAGTCAAGAAGACCTTCCTATGCTACATCTTCCGAACCGAAAATTTGCAATGTACCGCGTGCTCAAACCACAAGGACCCGCTGATCCAAACGCTCCAAGAGTATCGCAGTGAGTATGGAACTACACAAACTATCCTAAATCTTCTAAATGACCACCACGTGTATGTTCATTAATGCCAGGGGTCTTAACCATCCATCCAAGAGACACTCTATGTGGTCTGAAGCTGATATCCTGTGTGTGCAGGAAACCCATTTTCAAACAAACGACCACCCACAATGCACACACAGGAATTTTCCACATATCTTTCTAGCCCCCACGCCTGAAAAGAAAAAAGGAGGTGTACTCTTGGCAATACGTGATACCGTCTCCTTTCGTCTAAAGAACTCCTTCATAGCTTCAAACGGCCGCTACATCATTGTACAGGGGGACATCAACTCTAAACCCTATACCATTGTGTCTGTGTACGCCCCGAACTCTCATCAGGTTAGGTTCCTCAGTAGACTTCTCCGTAAAGTCAAATCTGACCAATATGGTAGTCTCATCATCTGTGGAGACTTTAACTTGATTGTTGACCTAAAATTGGATACCTCCGCTACCAGACACAATGGTACTACGTACATGAGTAAAGTCCTTCAAACAACGGACCTATACGATGTGTGGCGATGCATGCATGGTAATGAGAGGAACTATACCTTCTTTTCACATAGACATGGTTCGTACTCGCGAATCGACATGTTCCTAACAGATAAGTGGACCCTGCAAGACGTCTCTTCTACACAGATATCTGACATTACGTGGTCAGACCACGCAGCTATCTCATTGTCAATTCATGAGAAGGGTGTCTCCCCCTCCCCACCCATCTGGCGCAGCAACGTCAGGTTGTTACAGGAACCCAAAACTCTCAAGTTAATTTCTCAACACCTACAAACATATTTCCAACTCAATGATCAATCTGTAGAAAGTCCCTTCACACTCTGGAATGCCCACAAGGCGTTTATCAGGGGCATCCTCATTCAACTAGGGGCCATTGCTAAAAAGCGCTACACCGCGACACTAGATTTAATTCTATCTGACATCCACCAATTAGAGACGCTTAATAAAACGTCTCCTACACAACAACAAACCAAACAACTTTCTGAACTCAGAGAGAAATTGAGAGAACACCTCACTCAAAAATATGATATACACCTTAGACACCTACGATTACATACATACGCAAATGCGAATAAAGCAGGCAAATACCTCGCTAATAGGGTTAAAGCAGCACGTTTTATAACTAGGATATCACACCTGATACACCCCACTTTACATCATAAAGTCTTTAACCCACGGGAAATTGCAAACCAATTTGCAAATTATTACAGTGAACTATATAACCTCACCAAATGCCCAAATACTAGTCAACCGACATTACCCAAAATACAACAATTTTTACGAGACCTAAATCTCCCGATCCTCTTTGAAACGCAATTAAATTAATTGAACTCCCCATTTCCAATACAGGAAATTGAATCAACTATAACTTCACTCCCCAACGGTAAATCCCCTGGTCCAGATGGACTTACCAATGAATACTTTAAAACATTCAAAACTATTCTTTCTCTTCACCTACACAAAGTCTTCACAAAAGCAGCCGAGACTGGGACTCTCCCGTCTGAGATGCTCCAGGCATACATAACCACTATCCCTAAGCCAGGAAAAGAACCCACGACTCCGAGTAACTATCGACCCATTTCTCTACTAAATACCGATATTAAGGTGTATGCCAAATTAATTGGCAAGAGATTAGCCGATTACATGCTGTCTTTAATCCAAAATGACCAGATGGGCTTCATAAGGGGGAGACAAACTTCTGACGCAACCAGACGCATTGTGAATGTTATCCATTACGCTGAATCATCTAAAACGCCTTCTCTGCTGCTCTCAATTGACGCAGAGAAGGCGTTTGATAGGGTGGATTGGAGGTATATGAGAGAAGTACTCTCAAAGTTTGTTTTTTCTGGACATATCCTTAACGCTGTGCTCGCTCTGTATTCTTGCCCCTCCGCACGGGTACTATCTGCAGGTATGCTGTCTAATCCCTTTTCTATCACTAATGGTACCCGTCAGGGGTGCCCACTATCCCCTACCATCTTTAACCTTATGATAGAACCCCTGGCGGAGACCATTAGATCACAGGCCACACGGCTCATGTGTAAGGTAAGGTCTACAGGTTTGGAAATATCGGTTTGTAAATGGATAGAAAACTGGCTAAAAGACAGAATTCAGAGAGTCGTGGTTAATGATTCTTACTCTGAATGGGCTAAGGTTATCAGTGGTGTACCCCAAGGTTCAGTGCTGGGACCCTTACTTTTTAATATCTTTATAAATGATATTGGGTCTGGGATCAAAAGTAACATTTCTGTCTTTGCAGATGACACCAAGCTATGCAGTGGAATAACGTCCTTACAGGAGGTCTCCAATTTACAAGCTGACCTCAATGCTCTGTCAAATTGGGCGACTATGTGGCAGATGAGGTTTAATGTTGATAAATGTAAAGTTATGCACTTGGGGGCTAAGAATATGCATGCATCATACATGCTAGGGGGAGTACAACTGGGGGAATCCGTAGTGGAGAAGGATCTGGGGGTTTTGGTAGATCATAAACTCAATAATAGCATGCAATGTCAAGCTGCGGTTTCCAAAGCGAGCAAAGTCCTTTCTTGTATTAAGAGAGGTATGGACTCCAGAGAGAGAGATATCATTTTGCCCCTGTTCAAATCATTAGTAAGACCTCATCTGGAATATGCAGTTCAGTTTTGGGCACCAGTTCTCAAAAAGGATATTGGGGAACTGGAGAAAGTGCAGAGAAGGGCAACCAAACTGATAAGAGGCATGGAGGAGCTCAGCTATGAGGAAAGATTAGAGGAACTGAATTTATTCACCCTTGATAAGAGGAGATTAAGGGGGGATATGATCAACATGTATAAATATATAAGGGGTCCATATAGTGAACTTGGTGTTGAGTTATTCACTTTACGGTCAACAAAGAGGACAAGGGGGCACTCTTTACGTCTAGAGGAGAAGAGATTTCATCTCCAAATAAGGAAAGGTTTCTTCACAGTAAGAGCTGTGAAAATGTGGAATAGACTCCCTGCAGAGGTGGTTCTAGCCAGCTCAGTAGATTGCTTTAAGAAAGGCCTGGATACTTTCCTAAATGTACATAATATAACTGGGTACTGACATTTATAGGTAAAGTTGATCCAGGGAAAATCCGATTGCCTCTCGGGGGATCAGGAAGGAATTTTTTTTCCCCTGCTTTAGCAAATTGGAGAATGCTCTGCTGGGGTTTTTTTTTGCCTTCCTCTGGATCAACTGTGGGTATAGAATGGGGTATATGGGATTGTATGATATATATATATATGTATATATATATATTTTTTTTGTTTAATTTATGGTTGAACTGGATGGACTTGTGTCTTTTTTCAACCTAACTAACTATGTAACTATGTAACTATGTAACTATCTCTGGTTTTAAATTCGGATCACGTACACATGTCATAAACTTATTTGCAGATGACGTGATCCTGATGCTGACAAACCCATCTCAGTCTTTACCGATAGCCCATGACATTTTGCAGAAATTTGGTGAAGCCTCATACTATAAGGTTAATTTTACTAAATCCTTGATTCTAGACTTAGGTGTTACCAAACCTGATAGAGATAGATTACAAAAGGTACTCCCCTACAAATGGAAGGATGATGGCACACCATATTTAGGAATAACACTAACCAAATCCACAAAATCACTGGTCAACACTAACCTTAAAACATTACTCACTAAATTAGAAGGGATCACTAAACACATTGCTAAAACTGAACTGTCATGGATGGGTAGATTAGCAGCCTACAAGATGATGGCTCTTCCACTCATATTGTATATGCTTAGGACGCTACCGATCCACATTCCGAACCACTTTCTCAAATCCATATCTACTCTCTTGTGGAAATACTTATGGAAAGAAAGCACGCTGCTCCCCTCCAAACCTGATCCCCCACAGACAAGTAGGAGGTGCGGGACTGATAGATATCTATGACTACATGTGGGCAACCAGACTAGACCAGCTTAAACACTGGTTTCATATTACTGACTTACCGTTATGGGTAGACATGGAGAAACACATGGCCCCAATACCTGACCTAATGGCTCTCCTAATAGGAGACTCCTGGAAACCCTGGGATTTGAAGACACTTCCTCCTACTATCCAAGTCTCCCTACAAACGTGGAGGTTCTTCAACCAACAAGAACACAAGGATCTTCACACGATAAACTGTAAATTTCCACTTGCCTTGCTTGAAGCCAAAATCCCCCTACTCTCGTTGAAACAATTCCCATGATTTGGAATACATACAATACAAGACCTATTCCTTGATGGTAGAGCCATTCCCAGCGAACAACTAATAGGAAAATTTGACCTCCCAAGTCAACTACACTTTACTTGTATCAGAGTAGCACACTTTTTGACACACAACCCTATCCTGACGATCAAAATGCCACCCACAGCGTGGCAGTTCCTCACGAGTGAGCACCCTCCCAATAAAGGCATATCGCTATTTTACTCTCTACTGCATAATAAAAAATGTTTCCGAAAGACAAAACCAATACAGACATGGGAAACTGACATAGGGAACTCATTCACAGATGACCAATGGACAGCAGCATTCCGCACGATCCAGAAATCCTCCCACTCTATGAGCCACTGGGAAATGACCATCAAGATAACCAACAGATGGCAATACACCCCCTGTAGGTTGAATAAAATCTTTCCCCACACTTCACAACTTTGTTGGAGAAACTGCGGACAACCAGGCTTAGGTTGTTTTGGGAGTGCCCAAACCTAGTGAGTTTTTGGAACCAAGTATTCCAATTACTGTCCTCTGTCACGTACCTAGTGGTGCGAGCCCGAGATTGCAGGGAGAGGCCTCCCTTGCGTCTCCCACTCCTGGTCCCCTGGTGTGGGAACAGGAGAGCCAGGAGTGAGGAGGAGCACGGGTGCCTGGCAGGATCAACAGACCGGTGGGAAGGAGACAGGTTAGCTGAGCAGGCTGGGTCTCTGGAAAGCAGGCTCACAGGTAAACCGGATAGCAGAGCTGGCAAGATCACAGGAAGCAGGCTCACAGGTAAACCGGATAGCAGAGCTGGCAGGATCACTGGAAAGCAGGCTCACAGGTAAACTGGATAGCAGAGCTGGCAGGATCACAGGAAGCAGGCTCACAGGTAGACTGGATAGCAGAGCTGGCAGGATCACAGGAAAGCAGGCTCACAGGTAAACTGGATAGCAGAGCTGGCAGGATCACAGGAAGCAGGCTCACAGGTAAACTGGATAGCAGAGCTGGCAGGATCACAGGAAGCAGGCTCACAGGTAGACTGGATAGCAGAGCTGGCAGGATCACAGGAAAGCAGGCTCACAGGTAAACCGGATAGCAGAGCTGGCAGGATCACAGGAAGCAGGCTCACAGGTAAACTGGATAGCGGAGCTGGCAGGATCACAGGAAAGCAGGCTCACAGGTAAACCGGATAGCAGAGCTGGCAGGATCACAGGAAGCAGGCTCACAGGTAGACTGGATAGCAGAGCTGGCAGGATCACAGGAAAGCAGGCTCACAGGTAAACCGGATAGCAGAGCTGGCAGGATCACAGGAAGCAGGCTCACAGGTAAACTGGATAGCGGAGCTGGCAGGATCACAGGAAAGCAGGCTCACAGGTAAACCGGATAGCAGGGCTGGCAGGATCACAGGAAGCAGGCTCACAGGTAAACTGGATAGCAGAGCTGGCAGGATCACAGGAAGCAGGCTCACAGGTAAACTGGATAGCGGAGCTGGCAGGATCACAGGAAACAGGCTCACAGGTAAACTGGATAGCAGAGCTGACAGGAACTGGACAACGGCTTGGCAGGTAAGTTCACAGGTAAGCTTGGATAGCAGAGCTGACAGGAACTGGACAACGGCTTGGCAAGCAGGCTCACAGGTAAGCTTGGATAGCAGAGCTGACAGGAACTGGACAACGGCTTGGCAAGCAGGTTCACAGGTAAGCTTGGATAGCAGAGCTGACAGGAACTGGACACAGGAAACGGAACCACAGAATGGACTGGAACCAACAGGTGAACAGGCTCGTTACAGAGGGTCAGACTGCAGACTGGACCAAGGCTAAACAAGGAACCAAAGTTCATCTAGAAGTCAGGTAATGAATCTGAACTGGAGCAAGGTACAATGGATCAGGCAGGAGGATGGTCACTGGAAGCCGGGGTCGGGTACAGGCAGAAAGCAGGATAGTCTTTATGGCAAGCCGGGTCAAAGGAACAGGTATAACAGGATCAGGTTTCTTTACTACACCACAACGCTGTAGAGCAGACAGCAAAGACCGTCTGCTCAAGTCAGGCTTAAATAGGCCGGCTGGTGCTAACTAGGGCGCGCGCCCGTCTCCCTGTGCGCGGTTGTGCACGTGCCCGCGCCCGGGCGCGCATGCGCATGCGCAATGGAATCTGAGGGCCAGGACGGCCCGGGTTAAGATTTCTGGCAGGATCTTCATGACATTGCCCCCCTCCTAGGGGCAACCTCCGGGTGCCCCTCTGGGCAAATCTCTCAGGGTGAGCTCTTTTGAAGGCTTGAACTAGACTCTTAGCATGGATATTACACTCGGGCTCCCAGGAATTTTCTTCAGGACCATATCCCTTCCATTTGATCAAAAACTGGTTCTGATTTCTCCTTTTTCTAACATTTAGTATGGCCTCTACCTCATATTCTTCCTCGCCATCTACCAAGACTGGGTCCGGGGGTACCTTCCTTCTGTTGGAAAAGGGGTTGGAAGTGGAGGGCTTTAACAGGGAAACATGAAAGACTGGATGGACCTTGAGGGAATCAGGAAGTTCCAACTCATAGGCTACTTCATTAATCTTTCGTTTGACTGGAAAGGGACCTAAGAACTTAGGGCCCAGTTTCTTTGAGGGACAAGCCAATTTCAGATTCAAGGTGGAGAGCCACACTGTGTCACCCGGTGCCAGTACCAATTCTCCACGCCTCTTTCGGTCAAAGACTGTTTTGTTATGTTCCTGGGTCCGGGCCATGGTGTCCTGCAGGAGTTGGTTATTGGAAGCAAAGAAGTCAATCTTCTCCTGGACTGCGGGCACAGTACATTCAGGAAGAGAATTGGGCAAAAATGAAGGATGAAAGCCATAATTGGCGAAAAAAGGTGTCTGTTGGGTGGCCGAGTGGATAGCATTGTTATATGCAAACTCGGCAACTGGTAACAGGGAGATCCAATCGTCTTGGGAGAAGGAAGAAAAGCATCGAAGATATTGTTCCAGGGTCTGATTGGTTCTTTCGGTCTGCCCATTGGTTTGAGGGTGATAAGCGGAAGAAAACGACAGCTCAATATTGAGGGCCTTGCAGAGTGATTTCCAGAACCGAGAGGTGAATTGTACCCCTCGGTCGGACACTATGTTGGCTGGTACCCCATGGAGTCTGATGACTTCTCGGATGAACACTTGTGCGGTTTCTGAGGCAGAAGGGGTACCCTTCATGGGAACAAAGTGTGCCATTTTTGACAGACGATCAACTATCACGAAGATCGTAGTGTGGTCCTCTGCTGGGGGCAGTTCCACAATGAAATCTATAGACAGCATTTTCCAAGGGCGATCTGGGACTGGTAGTGGCTTGAGTAAGCCCCAGGCTTTGGTTCTGTGACTCTTGCTCCGAATACACACAGTGCATGTTTCCACAAATTTCCTGCAGTCTTCCCTTAGCTGAGGCCACCAGAAGGTACGTTGTACCAATTCAGTGGTTTTGGTGACACCAAAGTGTCCGGCAAGCTTGTGATCATGGCACAATCCCAGGACGGTTACCCGCAGACCCTCGGGAATGAAAATCTTATCCCCATGCCACAATATCCCATCCTTGGCCTGCAACCCAGGACCGGGAGTGGGTATGAGGCCACTGGAAGCCCGCCTGAGCTGGGACAGTAGGTCTTCCTGTAGCAGGAGAAAGTTTCCAGGGGCAAGGATAGTGTCTGGAGGGGAACCATCCTGGGATTTGTGATACATACGAGACAGAGCGTCCGGCTTCGCGTTTTTGGAACCCGGACGATATGTCACGTGAAAAGTAAAACGAGAGAAAAATAAGGCCCAACGGGCCTGTCTAGGTTTTAACCTCTTGGCAGTCTTCAGGTACTCTAGATTCTTGTGATCTGTGAAGATCAGGATTGGGTGAGTAGCCCCTTCTAGCAGGTAACGCCATTCCTCGAGGGCTGTCTTTATGGCCAGTAATTCCCGATCCCCCACATCGTAGTTCTTCTCGGCTGGGGACAGTTTCCGTGAGAAGAATGCCACGGGGTGTAGCAGGGCTTTGATGCCCTGTCTCTGGGACAGGATGGCCCCTACAGCTATCTCTGAGGCATCCACTTCGAGGACAAAGGGCAGAGAAGGATCTGGATGCTTCAGGATAGGGGCTGAGGTAAAGAGCCCCTTGAGGGCCTCAAAGGCCCCTTGGGCTTCAGGGGACCAATGAAAACGGGTACCTTGTTTGGTGAGTTGAGTAATGGGTGCCACTATGGCCGAGAATCCCTTGATGAATTTGCGATAAAAATTGGCAAAGCCAATGAATCGCTGGATCCCCTTTTTATCTGCGGGAACTGGCCAGTCCAGGATGGCTGAGATTTTCTGGGGGTCCATCCGGATGCCTCTACTGGAGATGATCAGACCTAGGAAGGGTATGCTTTCTACCTCAAAGAGACATTTTTCTGCCTTGGCATAGAGGCCATGTTGCCGGAGACGGCCCAACACACTTTTAACATGTCCACGATGCAGCTCTAGGGAGGAAGAGAAAATTAGTATGTCATCAAGATAAACAACAGCAAAAACATCAAGGAAGTCCCGGAGTACATCATTTATGAAGGCCTGAAAGGTAGCGGGGGCGTTACAGAGTCCAAACGGCATCACCAGGTACTCGAAGTGCCCAAATCGAGACCGAAATGCCGTCTTCCATTCGTCCCCATCCTTAATACGTATCAAATTGTATGCCCCTCTGAGGTCCAGTTTAGAAAAGATGGAGGCCGTGCCAAGCCTCTGAAACAGTTCAGGTACCAGGGGAAGCGGGTAGCGATTTTTGACTGTGACCTCGTTTAGGGCACGGTAGTCCACACAGGGTCTGAGAGAATGGTCCTTCTTCTCTACAAAAAATATTCCTGCACCTGCAGGAGACGTAGATGGGCGGATAAACCCTTTTTTCAGATTATCATCAATATAGTCCTTTAATTTTCCCTGCTCCACCTCTGTTAACGGAAAAACCCTACCGAAGGGAATCTTGGCCCCGGGAAGGAGTTCAATGGGACAGTCATAGGGCCTATGGGGTGGCAGCACATCTGCCCTTTGTTTACTAAACACATCCAGGTATGCATGGTAGACTTCAGGGATGGACTGACGTAGACCTGCCTCGTTTTCGAGGCAGAGCAGAGCAGAGGGTTCTGCGGGGGCCAAGGAGCCGCAGGACCTTTGGCAGTAGGGAGAAGAAAAGGCCACCTCTCCTGTGGACCAGTTGATGACCGGGTTGTGTGCTTGCAGCCAGGGGATCCCTAGAATGACTGGAAACAAGGGAGAAGAAATTATGTCCAAACATAACAGTTCTTGATGTGACTCTGAGATCACTGTGTGCAATGGGGCAGTCTCCTGAGTCACTGGGCCAGATTTGATGGTGGACCCATCCGCCAGGTGGACAGACAGGCCTTGTTTTCTCAGACGGAGAGGAATTCGATGCCGGGCAGCAAAAGCAGAGTCCATAAAGCAACTGCAGGCACCAGAGTCAATGATAGCTGTGGTTTGTAGGGTCCTTCCTGAGAACTGGAAGGAAACAGAAAGGGCAAGATGAGATGAAACCCCGGTCACAGGATCCACATAACTGGAGAGAATAGTGGGGAACTTACGGAGTTTAGCCGGGCAGTTCCGAACATAATGACCAGGCTCACCACAATACAGGCACAGATTGTTGCTGCGGCGTCTCTGACGTTCTGCTGGGGTGAGAGAAGGCCGCAGGAGTCCAAGTTGCATGGGTTCGGATGCTGAAGAGGCATGAGTCGGTTTAACGGGGGGAGCAGTGCGGAAGTGACTAGGACCCCTGGGGAGCATCCAGGTAGGTCTTGGGGACCCCAAGGTTCGTTCGGCCCTACGCTCCCGTAGGCGCCGGTCAATTTGGATGCTTAGGTCTATGAGGGAATTCAGGGTCTGGGGTACCCCCACTCTGGCGAGTTCATCCTTGAGTGCGTCTGAGAGGCCCATGCGGAATTGGTGACGGAGGGCAGCATCGTTCCAGTCGGTGTCGGCCCCCCAACGCCTGAACTCAGCCACATAGTCCTCTGCTGGTCTTCGACCCTGTTGGAGAGAACGTAAGGCGGCCTCCGCAGTGGTTGAGAGTTGGGGGTCCTCATAAAGCTGCGCCATGGCATCAAAAAAGGTAGAGAGACTGGTCAATGCTGCATCCTTGTGTTCTACGAGACGGTGGGCCCAGATTTGGGGATCCCCAGTCAGTAGGGCTACCACAAAACCCACCTTGGTGGTCTCTAAAGAGAAGGTCCTAGGTTGCAGGGCAAAATGGAGTTCACAGGAGTTACGGAAAGTTCTGAAGCTACCACGGGCACCCGTAAATTTCTCTGGAGTAGGTACCTTGGGCTCAGGTGGTAGCATCACTATAGTCTGGGTAGGTGCAGGCCCCGTTGGGGGTATTGCTGGGTGAGGAGTTCCTTGGGTACTGGATGGACCAGACAGGGCCAGTACCCGTTCCTCCAGCCGGGTATAACCCTGCTGGAGGTTCTTCACCGCTTCGGTCAGACCTGCCAGGTGTTGGCATAGCCCCTCCATGGCGGGGGCTCCCTGCTCGGGCTCAGACATGGCTGTCTGCTACTGTCACGTACCTGGTGGTGCGAGCCCGAGATTGCAGGGAGAGGCCTCCCTTGCGTCTCCCACTCCTGGTCCCCTGGTGTGGGAACAGGAGAGCCAGGAGTGAGGAGGAGCACGGGTGCCTGGCAGGATCAACAGACCGGTGGGAAGGAGACAGGTTAGCTGAGCAGGCTGGGTCTCTGGAAAGCAGGCTCACAGGTAAACCGGATAGCAGAGCTGGCAAGATCACAGGAAGCAGGCTCACAGGTAAACCGGATAGCAGAGCTGGCAGGATCACTGGAAAGCAGGCTCACAGGTAAACTGGATAGCAGAGCTGGCAGGATCACAGGAAGCAGGCTCACAGGTAGACTGGATAGCAGAGCTGGCAGGATCACAGGAAAGCAGGCTCACAGGTAAACTGGATAGCAGAGCTGGCAGGATCACAGGAAGCAGGCTCACAGGTAAACTGGATAGCAGAGCTGGCAGGATCACAGGAAGCAGGCTCACAGGTAGACTGGATAGCAGAGCTGGCAGGATCACAGGAAAGCAGGCTCACAGGTAAACCGGATAGCAGAGCTGGCAGGATCACAGGAAGCAGGCTCACAGGTAAACTGGATAGCGGAGCTGGCAGGATCACAGGAAAGCGGCTCACAGGTAAACCGGATAGCAGAGCTGGCAGGATCACAGGAAGCAGGCTCACAGGTAGACTGGATAGCAGAGCTGGCAGGATCACAGGAAAGCAGGCTCACAGGTAAACCGGATAGCAGAGCTGGCAGGATCACAGGAAGCAGGCTCACAGGTAAACTGGATAGCGGAGCTGGCAGGATCACAGGAAAGCAGGCTCACAGGTAAACCGGATAGCAGGGCTGGCAGGATCACAGGAAGCAGGCTCACAGGTAAACTGGATAGCAGAGCTGGCAGGATCACAGGAAGCAGGCTCACAGGTAAACTGGATAGCGGAGCTGGCAGGATCACAGGAAACAGGCTCACAGGTAAACTGGATAGCAGAGCTGACAGGAACTGGACAACGGCTTGGCAGGTAAGTTCACAGGTAAGCTTGGATAGCAGAGCTGACAGGAACTGGACAACGGCTTGGCAAGCAGGCTCACAGGTAAGCTTGGATAGCAGAGCTGACAGGAACTGGACAACGGCTTGGCAAGCAGGTTCACAGGTAAGCTTGGATAGCAGAGCTGACAGGAACTGGACACAGGAAACGGAACCACAGAATGGACTGGAACCAACAGGTGAACAGGCTCGTTACAGAGGGTCAGACTGCAGACTGGACCAAGGCTAAACAAGGAACCAAAGTTCATCTAGAAGTCAGGTAATGAATCTGAACTGGAGCAAGGTACAATGGATCAGGCAGGAGGATGGTCACTGGAAGCCGGGGTCGGGTACAGGCAGAAAGCAGGATAGTCTTTATGGCAAGCCGGGTCAAAGGAACAGGTATAACAGGATCAGGTTTCTTTACTACACCACAACGCTGTAGAGCAGACAGCAAAGACCGTCTGCTCAAGTCAGGCTTAAATAGGCCGGCTGGTGCTAACTAGGGCGCGCGCCCGTCTCCCTGTGCGCGGTTGTGCACGTGCCCGCGCCCGGGCGCGCATGCGCATGCGCAATGGAATCTGAGGGCCAGGACGGCCCGGGTTAAGATTTCTGGCAGGATCTTCATGACATCCTCTATCACAGGCATAGTTACACCTCCCAACCCAGCCCTAGCAATTTTACATGTAGGTATAGACAACTTCCCACACAACATGAGAACTGTAATCTCGCACATCCTTCTATCAGCTAGATCCCTAGTACTACGCAACTGGAAGACTGATACGTCTATAAATATCACTGACCTGACCAGACTGGTTCACCAACACTATACCTTAGAACGAGCACTAACAATTAATTCTCTGAAGTGTGTACACTTCGACAAGACTTGGAGTATCTGGTCAACCAAATACCGGAAAATGTAGAACATGACACTTACATTGTTCAACTAAGATTATATTACCAATCCTGATATATACTGCTGTATGTAGATTTGAGTGCTTATATTGTTGTTATTATTTTGCCCTTGTTTTTACCCTATTCTTCTGTATTAAGAAAATTCAATAAACATTAATGAAACAAAAAAGAGTTTCCCTTCAATGGAACTAAGGGTCAAGCCCAACCCCTGAAAAACAACCTCACCCCATAATCCCCCATCCACCAAATGATTTGGACCAGTGCACAAATCAATGTCCATAAAGACATGGGTGAGCAAGTTTGGGGTGGGGGAACGTGTCCTGGCCTGAACCCAATAGAACACCTTTGGGATTAATTAGAGTGCAGACTGAGAGCCAGACCTTCTCTCCAACATCAGTGCCTAACCTTACAAATGCACTTCTGGAAGAATGGTCAAACATTCCCATAGACGCACTCCTAAACCTTGTGAACAACAACCTTCCAAGAAGAGTTGAAGCTGTTATAGCTGCAAAGGGTGGGCCAACTCAATATTGAACTCTACGGACCAAGACTGGGATGCCACTACACAAGTTCACATGGGTGTAAAGGCAGGCATCCCAATACTTTTGGTAATATAGTGTAGATCTACACTTTTAGATCTACACTATATTACCAATACCAATATGGTACCAATACAATACATACAGTCATGGCCAAAAATATTGGCACCCCTGCATTTCTGTCAGATAATGCACCACTTCGCCCAGAAAACTGTTGCAATTACAAATGTTTAGGCAGTCTCATGTTTATTTCTTTTGTTTGTATTGGTATGACACAAAAAAGTGGAGAAACAAAAAGCCAAATCTGACACATTCCACTCAAAACTCTAAAAATGGACTTGACAAAATTATCGGAACCTTCTCAAAATTGTAAGAAATATCCAAGTTTGTGATGCTCCTGTAATTTGTAATTAAACTCACCTGTATGAATTAACAGGTGCTGACAATATAGAAATCACACTGGCAACCAGTACAGTGAAAAATGTACTCAACCTTTCTGTTGTGTGTCTCTGTGTGCCACGCGGAGCATGCAGAGGAGAAACAGCAGAGCAAAGAATTGTCTGAGGATTTGAGAAAAAAAATTGTGCAAAAGCATGGACAATCTCAAGGTTACAAGTCCATCTCCAGAGAGCTTAATGTCCCCATGTCCACTGTGCACAACATTGTCAAGAAGTTTACAGCCCATGGCACTGTAGCTAATTTCCCTGAACGTGGACGAAAGAGAAAAAAGCATCAAAGATTGCAACGAAGGATTGTTGGAATGGTGGATAAAGAACCTCAATCAAGTTCCAGACAAATTGAAGCTGACCTTCATGCACAGGGTACAACTGTGTCCACTTGCACTATACGTCACCATTTGAATGAAAAGGGATGTTATGGCAGGAGACCCAGGAGGACCCCACTTATAAAAACATAAAAAAGCCAGATTGGAGTTTGCTAAAATCTACCTGAGGAAGCCAAAATCCTTTTGGGAAAATGTGCTGTGGACAGAAGAAACAAAATTACAGCTTTTTGGTAAAGCCCATCATTCTACTGTTTTCAGAAAAAAATGAGGCCTTTAAAGAAAAGAATGTGGTCCCTAGAGTCAAACATTGTGGAGGTTCATTGATGTTTTGGGGTTGCTTTGCTGCTTTAGGCACTGGATGTCTTGACCATGTGCATGGCTTTATGAAATCTAAAGACAGAGTCAGAAAGTTGGGTCTCCCCTGTCAGGGGTCATGAGTCTTACAGCAGGACATTGACCCAAAGCACACATCAAAAGCACCCAGAAATGATTTAAGACAAAGCGCTGGAGAGTACTGAACTGGCCAGCAATGAGTCCAGATCTAAATCCCATAGAGCTCCCGTGGAGAGGTCTAAAAACAGCAGTTTTGGGAAAAGGAACCCTTCCAATCTGAGAGGCCTGGAGCAGTTGGCGAAAGAAGGGTTGTCCAAAATTTCAGTTAAGTGGTTTAAGAAACTCATTGATGGTTATAGAAAGCAATTGATTTCAGTTATTTTTTCCAAGGGGTGTGTTACCAAATTGTAGCCCCGACACTTTTCTAAAGTGTGCGCTATTCTGTAAATTTATTTTTTTCCAGAACTGTAACTGAGTTCTGGGGGTTAATTGTTCTAGGTTTTTACTTTGGCATCAGTTTGGCTGGGCTGTACTGGAGTTCTGCCTGGTCATAGGTGGGATGAGCACCTGTGACAGGCTGAGAACGCAGTCTGGTTGGACGCATTAGGTACCAATCTTTCTCGGAGCCAATCAGTGGGTGCGTCTGGCCCCGCTGTGTGTTCCGGGAAGGGGTATTTAAGCTGCTGAAGTCACGTGTTCAGGGTTCGGCTTGCTCTTTGATTCCTGGTTCCGGTCCGGATCAACCCCGCGAGGGGTCCCGGACCCAGGAGTGTCTGCTGCCCCCGTAAGCCTGGTCACCCTGACCAGCCCCAGAGGTCCTCATGGTCTGGGGTGGGGATCCATCTGTTCCCAAGCCTCAGAACTGGCTAGTTTGAGGCTTAGTAACTGAAGGAGGATTCTGAAGTGTCCCGGTGTCCTCTCAGTATTGGAGAGGCACAGCAACTCGTACAAGCGACCAGGGGAGGACTCTTCGGAGGAGGACCATGAAGCTGGCTGCTCAGTAAGAGCCTGGGAGCTGAGATGTATGGACACTAGTTGAATCCACATTTCCTACGGTATCGTCGCAACTGCTGAAAGATACAGGTATCATAGGAAAAGTTCTTAACCCATTCTTCGGTTACAACTGTGGCAGAGACTTTTACATTGTTTACTTTAAGTTTCACAACCAAGTCTGTGGCAGAGACTTTGCTAATTCCGAATCACTTGTTGGCTGCTAGATCTACAGACAAGGGTTTATCCAACAGTGAAAGTCCAGTTGCGAGTGGCTACTCTCTGGGCTATCTAAGGAGACATTAATTTGATGTCAGCAGTTCTGAAGTGCCTGAGCTTTATCACCCATTGCCCTCTATTCCCAACTGAGAGACTGTGTTATGTTTGAACGTTTTTTGCAAATAAAAATCCTCAAAAGGACTTTGAGTGTCAGTCTCAATATTTTTTGAAAATGAGCTGAGTTGCCGAAAGCTAGAGATATAGCGCCACATCCCTTCCATAAAGTCAAAATTTGGTTCAAAGAACAAAAAATGGGACTTTTAAGGCGCAAAAATACAAGAGAAATTATATTAATAGAAAAAAGTTTTATTAAATTTCACAATATAGCTTGATATTGCATATTTGACATCAAATGTCTATGAAAACGTTTTTTTAAAAACCATACATCGCTAAACAGAGATGAACTTTTCATTTATTGCTCTTTTTCTCAACATGTTTCACCCAAACTTGGGCTTCCTCAGGAGAGTTAGATAATGTCAATTAATATTTACTGGAATAGAAAAAATACAATCAAAACATTGAATACACAACAATTTACACTGCTTTGATAAGATAATGTAGAAATGGACATCACATAATTGAAAAGTGGGTGGAGCTGGTAGGCTCAAAAGCTGACCTGAAAGTCCCGAGAGAGGGCTCTGCAGTCCACAAAAATGCTGAATACATGGGATTGTATCGAGTGCATCATAGAGAGGGAAATAATGTCCAAAACTATATCAGTTTGGCAATCCATCTATGGGGTACATTAATATAGATACTAAATTTGTTAAGATATTGGAAAGAGAAAATATATAAGTGTATGTTATCCCAAAAATGGAAAACCCACCTGGATAATGATTCCTTGGAAAGATAATAGGAGCATATAATGGAGCATACAAACAGGGTGCTCATAACTGCCAAAGGGGAAATCCAAGTTTAAATCTATAAGAAATTTTAAAGGGAAAAAACCTTTATCCATCTGGGAAATATTATACAGATATAGTTACCATCAGCAAACCAAGGACTGATCACAATGTGCCAGGTATATATTTACCTAATGTTGAGGGTCTGCATCAACTCAGGGTGCCAGCCAGGATAGATAACTATCCAAGAAATAGGGAGGCCAGAGTGAGGTACTTAAAACCCTTTAAATAGAGTAAAGAAAAAGGGGCATTTAGTGATCAGTTCCCAGCAGAAAAACGGATGGCAAATAGTCTGCTAATTCTCTTACCTTAAACAAGTGTTGTTTGGGGAGTGAACCTCCGCTGAGCTGCACAAATGAAGAGCTCAAACAAGTCCCCTTAAATAACCCTCTCCACCGCCGTTTTGGCGCCAAAATCTCGGCGCCAAACGGTCATGTGAGGACAAGTGATGTCACTACAGGAGCGCCAGGCGCACAGGAAGTGACAGCCGTGAAACAGGAAGTGCCATCCCCAACAGGAAGCCAGAGCAACTGACCTCTGTGCTGATAGCAAATTGAATCACAGGATGTAAGGTCACATCTGAAGGACTGTCAGCAAAGGAGTAAAAGGGAAAAGGACTGACAAATATTGCCAGTACATGTCAGTGAAGGGATATTTTGATATATCCCTGGGCTGAATGTGATCAGTGTGTAAGAATGATTTTGGGTCACAAAACAGATCCATATATACTACCTCTGTTTTCTTGGGACATATATGTAACCAAGATAACGGCCGCAGTTGAGCGCAAGCGTTTAACCCTTAAGTGACTGGAACGGCGCAAATTAGGAGAAAAATAGACGGACAAGGTCTAAAGACTCCAAAGATAACGCCTCACGTGTCCATATGATGCACCTGAACCCCATTTCAAAGCATTTTGCTACAAATGTATATAAGGCTGCAAATATTGCTCCTTTTAGGGGACCAGAACTAAGAGTGGCTGATACTGATTAAATACAAATACAATGGAGCAGTGGAACTAGCCAAAGGGCCCCCTACCATGATCGATAGGTCAGCAAGCACCACACCAAGCAAAATATGTGATGAACATCTGGATAATAATAACCAACAGTACAAAGGATAAATAAAGAAAATACACATAATAATATACATATTTAAATGAAAACCAATAATGTTCTCAAAAAGGAGTGACAATGGCGACCTACCCCTATAAGAAGGGTTTGAAGCTCAGAGATTCATTCAAGCCAGGATGCACAGTGGCTCTAAGGTTATGAATCCATTTTGATTCTCTCTGTAAGAGAGTTTTATCAATATCACCTCCGCGGTTGAAGTCTGGTACATATTCTAGTGCAAAAAACTTCATCTGTGAAATATCGTATGAATGGTAGAGACCCATATGTCGACTAATGGGGGTCTCCATTTTTTTTTCTTTTTGATGAGGGATACATGATCTCTAATTCTATGAAAGAAGGGTCGTTTTTCCGTTTATCAGTGCCTGCTGTTGAGCCCTGGAAGGATCCTGCTTGCTGGGAGGAAACAGAGGAAAAATTAGATTCATCAGAATCAGAAGGTTCTTGATTAGAGTTAGTATTTCTTTGGGACGATGTCTTTTTTCTTCGCCCCCCTCCCTCTAGAGGCCATTTGTAGGCAGTGTTTGTCTCATAAGAGAGTCTGTCTCTATAGTATTTTTTATCCTTGGTTTTCAAAATCTCAGCTACAAATGCCTCTAGATGTTTTTCCAGGGCTAATTCGGATTCCTTAAAGGAAGCGTCTGTAAAAAGAGTTTCGTTATCAGAGTACAGTTTTTCAATATCACTATCAATGTTCGTGATCTCTCTGGAATAATGTTGACATAAAGACCCCATCATTGCAAAAGAGCAGGTTTGTAGATTACATTCCCATTCAGTTTTAAATTCAGTCTCCACTTTAAAAAGGTTTGGGAATATTTGGACTCGAAGACCCCAAGGGACAATTTTGTCCTCAATATATTTAGAAAAATATTTTCTGTTCCAAAAAATACGTGCCTTTTTTTCTAGTAGTTTTTTCAAGCTCCAGAAAAAGCGATCTAAAGTTATTCCACCAAAGGAAGCACCTTGTGCCAGATGTATTTTGTCCATCAGGCCATCGAATCCTGAGCCCCTATAGGTCGCCATTGTCACTTTACAGAATACACAAAAGAAATAAATAAATATACACAAATATAAAGAAAGTTTCAAACTCAAGATAATTTAGAAAAATAGGTTTCAAGAAGCCAACTCATGAAGATGTAGCAAATTCGTCTCTTAGAACGAGGCTACAGTAAAAATTGCCTTAAGCATTCATACAAGAGAGCAAAACAGAAGGATAGACATCAACTAATCCACCAAGTGAAGCCATATAAATCTGAATCCAAAGTCCGCGTAATCACCACTTTTGTTGGTGAACACAAAAAAGTACGTCACATCTTTGAGAAATATTGGCATCTTCTTTCTACAGATGATGTTCTCTCAAAATATGTCGGTGCTCACCCACAAATTACTTACCGCAAATCTACCTCTTTAAAAGATCGACTAGTCCATAGCCATCTTACTTTAAGAACAAAGACACATAGAAAAGGTACTTCCCCCTGTGGAAAATGTGAATTCTGTGATTTACTGATTAATTCGACTGAAATAATGCTGCCCTCTGGTCAGACCTTTAAGCCCAACTTTTATGCAACATGTAAGACTATTGGGGTTGTTTACCTCATGACATGTACCTGTCAGGCTTTCTATGTAGGGAAAACTAAACGACCCTTCTTTCATAGAATTAGAGATCATGTATCCCTCATCAAAAAGAAAAAAATGGAGACCCCCATTAGTCGACATATGGGTCTCTACCATTCATATGATATTTCACAGATGAAGTTTTTTGCACTAGAATATGTACCAGACTTCAACCGCGGAGGTGATATTGATAAAACTCTCTTACAGAGAGAATCAAAATGGATTCATAACCTTAGAGCCACTGTGCATCCTGGCTTGAATGAATCTCTGAGCTTCAAACCCTTCTTATAGGGGTAGGTCGCCATTGTCACTCCTTTTTGAGAACATTATTGGTTTTCATTTAAATATGTATATTATTATGTGTATTTTCTTTATTTATCCTTTGTACTGTTGGTTATTATTATCCAGATGTTCATCACATATTTTGCTTGGTGTGGTGCTTGCTGACCTATTGATCATGGTAGGGGGCCCTTTGGCTAGTTCCACTGCTCCATTGTATTTGTATTTAATCAGTATCAGCCACTCTTAGTTCTGGTCCCCTAAAAGGAGCAATATTTGCAGCCTTATATACATTTGTAGCAAAATGCTTTGAAATGGGGTTCAGGTGCATCATATGGACACGTGAGGCGTTATCTTTGGAGTCTTTAGACCTTGTCCGTCTATTTTTCTCCTAATTTGCGCCGTTCCAGTCACTTAAGGGTTAAACGCTTGCGCTCAACTGTGGCCGTTATCTTGGTTACATATATGTCCCAAGAAAACAGAGGTAGTATATATGGATCTGTTTTGTGACCCAAAATCATTCTTACACACTGATCACATTCAGCCCAGGGATATATCAAAATATCCCTTCACTGACATGTACTGGCAATATTTGTCAGTCCTTTTCCCTTTTACTCCTTTGCTGACAGTCCTTCAGATGTGACCTTACATCCTGTGATTCAATTTGCTATCAGCACAGAGGTCAGTTGCTCTGGCTTCCTGTTGGGGATGGCACTTCCTGTTTCACGGCTGTCACTTCCTGTGCGCCTGGCGCTCCTGTAGTGACATCACTTGTCCTCACATGACCGTTTGGCGCCGAGATTTTGGCGCCAAAACGGCGGTGGAAAGGGTTATTTAAGGGGACTTGTTTGAGCTCTTCATTTGTGCAGCTCAGCGGAGGTTCACTCCCCAAACAACACTTGTTTAAGGTAAGAGAATTAGCAGACTATTTGCCATCCGTTTTTCTGCTGGGAACTGATCACTAAATGCCCCTTTTTCTTTACTCTATTTAAAGGGGTTTTAAGTACCTCACTCTGGCCTCCCTATTTCTTGGATAGTTATCTATCCTGGCTGGCACCCTGAGTTGATGCAGACCCTCAACATTAGGTAAATATATACCTGGCACATTGTGATCAGTCCTTGGTTTGCTGATGGTAACTATATCTGTATAATATTTCCCAGATGGATAAAGGTTTTTTCCCTTTAAAATTTCTTATAGATTTAAACTTGGATTTCCCCTTTGGCAGTTATGAGCACCCTGTTTGTATGCTCCATTATATGCTCCTATTATCTTTCCAAGGAATCATTATCCAGGTGGGTTTTCCATTTTTGGGATAACATACACTTATATATTTTCTCTTTCCAATATCTTAACAAATTTAGTATCTATATTAATGTACCCCATAGATGGATTGCCAAACTGATATAGTTTTGGACATTATTTCCCTCTCTATGATGCACTCGATACAATCCCATGTATTCAGCATTTTTGTGGACTGCAGAGCCCTCTCTCTGGACTTTCAGGTCAGCTTCTGAGCCTATTAGCTCCACCCACTTTTCAATTATGTGATGTCCATTTCTACATTATCTTATCAAAGCAGTGTAAATTGTTGTGTATTCAATGTTTTGATTGTATTTTTTCTATTCCAGTAAATATTAATTGACATTATCTAACTCTCCTGAGGAAGCCCAAGTTTGGGTGAAACATGTTGAGAAAAAGAGCAATAAATGAAAAGTTCATCTCTGTTTAGCGATGTATGGTTTTTAAAAAACGTTTTCATAGACATTTGATGTCAAATATGCAATATCAAGCTATATTGTGAAATTTAATAAAACTTTTTTCTATTAATATAATTTCTCTTGTATTTTTGCGCCTTAAAAGTCCCATTTTTTGTTCTTTGAACCAAATTTTGTCAGTCTCAATAATTACTGGGTACTAACCCTGGGAACCCCTAGACAACGAACAACGAGCTACAAGAAGGAGGTAATCGGTAAGCCCAGAAAATATATAGCCGCCCCGCAGGGGTTTATGGCGCTACAAAATATTAAATTGAGGGTGCCAATAAATTTTGTCTAGTCCATTTTTAGAGTTTTGCGTAGAATGTGTCACATTTGGATTTTTGCTCCACTTTTTTGTGTCATACCAATACAAACAAAAGAAATAAACATGAGAATGCCTAAACATTTGTAATTGCAACAGTTTTCTGGGCAAATTGGCACATTACCTGACAGAGATGCAGGGGTGCCAATATTTTTGGGCATGACTGTATATGATATATAGAAAAGTATTTAAAAACGTTATTTTAACCAATAAAAAACAAAGATTGAAAGGAATATCCATTGCACATATTGTTGACATTACAATTCACATTTTGTATATACTGATTAAAAGGTTTTTTTGCAATGATACATGTCCCCTGGGGCAGGACCCAGGTCCCCAAACACTTTTTTTATGACAATAACTTGCATATAAGCAGTCCCATAGACTTTAACAGGTTTCTAAACTTCTAGGGTTCTTTTAATTTTGTATATACTGATGTCACAGATCTTGCAATCACATTTAGTGGCTGGATTTACATCTACTAAAGTGGATGTAAACCTGATTTGACCTAGACACATATATCTGCAGTATACAAAGGAGAACAAGAAAGTGGGACTTTAAATGAAGTAAGCGGAGGGTCAAGTGTTGTGTGGAGTTATAATTAACATATCTATAATATGTGTAAAAGAATAGGACATTTGTCTCATAATAATTCATATTCAATAGAAAATGAATATACCACACATATAATTAAATACCTGCATAGAGTAAAATATTGAATGAAAAAACTTTATTTCATACATAATTCATAAATAATCCAAAAAATGGATAGCACATGATACATATAGAAAAGCCCAAAGCACATGATTGGAATATAATCAAATACATAATGTATGAACAGAATCCAGAATGATGTAGTAAGATACAGTATACGATTTGAACACATCTGTTAGCTCAACGCGTTTCGTAACTTGATGTCACTCACCAGGGGAAAGCGTGTATACGTGCAAGATATCTAGGGTATCCATGTGCAATTGATACGGTACTGTGGTTTTATGAGTATCCCCACATGGGGAACATCTTTTCCGGGAGCTGAGATGGTATGTTAGGCAACAGACAGCCTAACAGGCAACTCTCCAAAGGACAGTCATGCATCAAGCTGTGATATATGAGTGAGCATGTGTGATCCAAAAAACAAATTGGAGCTGGTGACATCGCACAGAGACAAGCTCTGAGACATGATGTGCATGTGTGAGGTGAAAAGCCTAGCTTTTTACATAAATTTTCTATTGAATATGAATTATTAGGAGACTAATGTCCTACTTTTTTACACATAGTATAGATATTTTAATTATAACTCCACACAACACTTCAGTTAAAGGGTTAAATTACTTCTAAAGGCTGAAAGTTTTTTACCTTCACGCATGAAGGTTAAGAAAACTTTCTGTGTAAAGCTAACCCCCCGGCCTCCCTTATACTTACCTGAGCCCGCAATGTACCTGAGAGCAGCGGCTCTCCCGTCTCCCTCCCTTTTTATTGGCTCAGTGAGGAGGTAGCAGGGGGCGGGGCTAAGTCATGCTCCGTGTGTCTTATGGACACACAGAGCGAGACTCAGAAGCGAGCACACACGAGTGCCCCCATGCCAAGCAGCTTGCTATTGGGGCAAACAGAGGGGGGGGGGGGGGGCAGGAGGCAGAGCACAGGCAGGGAACGCAAAAAGAGGAGGTTCAGGGCTGCTCTTTGCAAAACCATTGCACAGAGACGGTAAGTATAATACATTTTCAAAAGAAAACGTTACCCTTAGTATAACTTTATTTCACCTTTTCATAAAAAATGAAAAACCCAAACTAATACCCTACTCCTTCTACACCCATCCTGATCCCTGTTCTACTTACCTTAATGAGTGATGAGCTGTCGGTCCATGGATTTTAAATCCCCACTCTTCCTTCTCCTCATTCTGCAGTGCTTTTGGAATAGATCAGAGCATTGCTTTGTCCTGGCGCTGACCAATCAGCATCACTATGATCCATCCTGGAAGCACTGCAGTAAGAAAAGGAGAATTTCAAATACCGGGACTGCTACAACGGCTGCTTGGGCACTGACAGCTCATGATCCAGGTAAGTAGAAAGAGGACTGGGGAGGTGGGGAAGGTGTACAATGTTAGCTCACCTTTGCTAAAAAGGTGGACTTAAAGCGGTTCTACACTGTCTTGGATGTTTTTTTTGGGGGGGCCTAATGTGCAGTAATGCGCTTTGCATCTTCATCACTCACTTGTAGTTCTTCTTGATGTTAATGCTGCCGTTTTTCTTCCGCAATATGAAGTTTTAAAACGACTTCATGCCGGCTTCCATCTTCCGTGTGGGCACCTGAAACCACACAGGCCCCTTTCTTCCGGGTTGCTGGCCCACAATGCCGACATCTCGCGAGATTTTGGAAGATGTGACCGAAATCTCGCGAGATTTTGGAAGATGTGACCGAAATCTCGCGAGATTTCGGAAGATGCCCGCACAGACTCCTGGGATCAATGACACCAGATCCCAGGAGACAGTGCGGCGTGACGAGGATCCCGCACAGACCCCGCCCACCCCCGCAGAGACAGAGGACAGGAAGTCATCGATTACAAGGTAAGTGACAAAAAAAAAAAAAAAAAACACATTTCATTTAGTACTCTTTGCCTGATTTGGAAGGCAAAGAGATTTACTAAATGAAATGTGTGCAGAACCGCTTTAAACTTTAGAAAATATAACTTGATACAACAATACAAGCCTGCCCTCGTCTTGTGATAGGACAATAAAAAAGCAAAAGGACACAGGTGACAGCTTCCTGGCTATCTGGCACACATGGGTTCGGATCCTAGTGGGTTCTATTCAGGACTGATTTAGATACTTATACCAGTTCTTTGTAAAGTTATGTATAATTATCTTATTACAAACATAAAATAATTGAGAATTAGATCCTGACAAGTTTAAGAATCGTAGAATTAAAGCAGAACTAAACTCTCTCAATCAACAATAACTCTTTTAGTCCTTATGCTGTTAACATTAGTAAATAGATAGGAAGGTATATTGTATTTACTTGTTTTACTTCTTTTTTTTTTACATTTCTTTAGTTGCTTTTTGGTTTCAAGCAAGCCTAAGCCAAAATGATGTCATACACCCCAGGAGTCTTCAAGGGAGGAGGGGCTTTCTCAGCTAAGCACATCCTCCTGCCAGCAAGCCTGAGCTAAGGGCAGATAGATTCCTGGAAGTAAATGCTACATGAATCATCTGACCTTATGCAAGATGGCCACTGCTAGAAATTCTAGGGGGGTGTTTTTTCCAAATGATTTCTTAACAAAAGAAAGCATCTGGATGAATGGATGAATTTGCTTTGAATATAAAAAAAATAAAGTGTTACTAAGACCACTACAGCAAAATAAGTTTGTATATTGTCAGGGTTGGGCTCAGCCCTTCCTTCTCTGAGCTGGCCGCTCAGCTGTCGGCTAATTGCCAGCTCCTATCTCTCCACAGTTACTCAGCTGTTGATGATATCCTGCCCGTCAGTCCTGCCTACTTAAGCCGTCCAGTCCAGAGGAGCTCTGCCTTCGCCTTGGTCAACATCACAAGAAACATCTCCTGCGTTCCTGTTTAAAGACTGGCTTGGCTGACATCCGTTCTGGCTCCGGCTCCTGCTTGCTGTTCCACTACTTTGATCCCTGACTTCTGGCTTGGCTGACTATCTGTTCCGGTTACTGAACTCTGGTTGTGTTGACTACGTTTGTTCTTTTTACTTTTATTATTAAACAAGTGTGATTTAACTGTACTTCTGTCTCGGTCTGATTTCATGGTTTCTGATATGCAGTAAAGCATGCTTGTTATACTCACTGTGGAACCTAAGGGGTTAATCCTCTGCATTGTGTAAAAAGGCTGTTTGATCCTGTCTTCTCTCATCCTCCCCTTATTTTACTGTCCCCAAACCATCTCCGGATAGTACAGAGGGTAGGGGACAAGCTGCACATGCTCAGTTTGGTGTGTATTGCTAGGGAGAGTGCATCTGATAAACACAGGGTCCATCAGCACTGTCCAGACAGAGGATAAGGGGTCATGCATCCTTATAGGACAATCATGGGAGAATGAAAACTCCTCCTACAAGCTTTAACCAGACACTGATAGAAGTCACAAGACTGCTATATACTGCTGATGAGAAAGGGTATTTAGCAGTTCATATTTGCTAAAACCAGTGGCGGCCCATCCATAAGGATCGCAGGGGTCCTAATCCATGCGCCCCCCCCCCCCCCAATCCATGTGCCCTGCTCAGTAGAGAATTTAGGTTTTGTGCTGCCCTAGGCCTGACTAAACTTGTGTACCCCCTAATTTAAACATGACGCACCCCTTCCTGTAAAGGCCACACCCCTTGCTGTTTAAGACCCGTCCTGAAATTTTCAAGTGGGGACACTAGTTCTGAGGGCCTGGGGTGGGCAATGGATTCCCTTAATTTGCATAGATTTCCTCTCACTTCCTTTTTGGCTATGGGGCAGGAAGTGAAGGGAAATCTCTGCAATGAGACAGGGATGGTGAAAAAATAAACTGACAGGGGCTTTAACCCTTCCTTACTCTATCCAAAATGAGAAAAAAAAGTGTTGCTTATAGTTCCACTTTAAGCACAAATTCCTGATAATTTTATGGAGAGGATTAAGAAGATATAACCGTGCCAATGGTGCAGCAGAAAACATAGCACAGTAAGGAAGGTTTGTAGTCCAGGATGAGAGGACAGTCAAAATTAGAAGCAGCGCCCTCCCCCCTCCATAGTTGCGGAATGCCGGCCGCCCGCATACCGGAAGCAGTGCGGCCACTTTATGGGGGCGCTAGACTAATTTGCCTCTCAGCCCAGTCCACCCCATAAGACTGGCACTACACTAACAGTGTAGCGCAAGCCAGCGGGACTCTTTCCATGCTGCCCCCCTGCAAAGTGCTGCCCTAGGCCTGGGCCTTGTCGGCCTAGGCCAGGATACATCGTTTGCCCTGCCCCTAATCTACATGCAGGGTGCTGGACACATGGTTTTCAATGGGGTTTATAGTCTGAGGTTCTAATTGGCTTCAGGGTAGGGGTTTGGGGCGGAGAGCACTGCGGCTGGTTTGTTTGCTGCCCCCCCCCCCCCCCCCAAAAAAAATGGAGAACCAGCCGCCACTGACTAAAACAATTGCATTTCCATGTTCTGCGTACTGTGGGAGACCAGATATAGGGAATGCAGGGTCCTGGGTTTAGTAACACTTTAATGAAATAGTGTTTTCAGTTTTTGATACAGTTGAGTTCCACTTTGAGTCATTTAGTAATATAAATAAGCAGAGCAATCAGTAGGCTAGTCAGGTTCCTCTTGGAAATAGACATTTAGCTTTTCCTTTCATGTATCTTGTAACATAGCCAAGATTGTACTTGACATTAACACATTTATTGTGTATTATTATAACCCAGCTCAATGCAATTAGTTGTATGCTTGACAGTTATGTTTATTACATTTCTCTATGTGATGGTGACCTTTTTCTGGAGTTTCGCAAAACTGTAGATTTTTTGAGTATATTACAAATCTGACACTTTTTTCCAAGCTGATAATTTCCTGGAAGATGATATATGTAGTTTTTCATTTTTCTTATCATGCCTTACTGTCACAGATAACACCTTCACTGACTTTAGCACTTTGGTTCATTCTATCTGGCCAGCTCAACTGACTTGTTAAATGCTCCTTTAGAATCAATTCTTTTTCAATGCAATTGAGCTGCCTGCTTATTACAAATTAGTCATAGGTAAGTAACCAGTCCAGCATAGTTGGACATTATTACCCATCCCAAGCATGCTGTGTGACTAATTACACAAGTCACACCTTTGTGTTACTCAATTTCCCAAGTGTTCCAATTTCCATATACCAACTATGTAGCAGCAGGTAACAGTGTCAATCATAGAGCAGACTCCAAGGATACAGAATCCCGACCTTCCTACCTCTATTATTATAACAGTGTAGAATGCAACCAAAAAATGTCCACTGCCTAGGAGATTATAGAAACCACACAAAAAAAGCATTCCAGGAATTCAGGAAGTGAAGGCATACTTCGATTTAAGTCTAAGGAGCTGCATGACATCTCCTGGGCTCATCTCTATTATTTACAGCTGGCAGTTTTATGTCAGTTTTACATTGATAGATGGCTATCAATGTATTTCTGGGAGCCCCACGCTGATGCTTCTGGTCTAAGCATCTTTAACATTAAAGCGGAGCTCCACCCTAAAGTGGAACTTCCACTTATCGGATTCCTCCCCCCCCTCCGGTGCCACAATTGGCACCTTTCTGGGGGGAGGGGGGTGCAGATACCTGTATAATCCAGGTATCTGCACCCACTTCCGGGACTAGCTAGCCGCAGCTGCCCCGTCCCTATCCGAAGATGCCCGCCCCTATCCGCAGATGCCGGCCCCCCGTTGTGTCTTGGGAAACACACAGTTCCCAGGACACAACGGGGACCAATAAAGACGCGCAGCGCGACTCGCGCATGCGCAGTAGGGAACCGGGCAGTGAAGCCGTTGCGGCTTCACTTCATGATTCCCTGACAGAGGATGGCGGCGGGGGCAGCTGAGAGACGAGCGGTTGCTCGTCATCTTCTGCCAACACCGCTGGAACCTGGAACAGGTAAATGTCCATTTATTAAAAGTCAGCAGTTGCAGTATTTGTAGCTGCTGACTTTTAATATTTTTTGTGCAGGTGGACCACCTCTTTAAGTAGTTGCAATAGATAGAAAGTATTTCTGGACAGCCGCACTCTGAAAAAATTGCCTTTTATTAAAAAAAAAAAAACACAGGATCAAAAATACATGCCACAGCAGAATGGACAGAAGAGCTGACGCGTTTCACACTACAAACAGTGCTTACTCATAGCTCAAGCTATGAGTAAGCACTGTTTGTAGTGTGAAACGTGTCAGGTCTTCTGTCCGTTCTGCTGTGGCATGTATTTTTGATCCTGTGTTTTTTTTAATAAAAGGCAATTTTTTTTCGGAGTGCGGCTGTCCAGAAATACTTTCTATCTATTGCTATATGCATTGCAAGCACCTGTGGCTTCTAAACTGGTGAAGAGGTTTACCATTGTTTGAGCTTCCTGAAGCGGTGACACCCCCTCCTTCCATTAAGTAGTTGCAGCATCTATGCCTGCCCCTCCCCTCCCCTCCTCCTGCCCAATCACAGAAGCCTTTATATTATGTGAACTCAATCACAAAATACAAAGGCTTCTCTGAATGGGTAGCAGAGGTGGGGGGGCAGTATATATGCACTGTGTGCCTATCTCTCCTCTCCCATAGCCCCCAGTGTCAGTCAATGCTCCAACAGAGCCATAAATCTGTCAGATATATACAGGTTTATCTCTATTATTTACACCTGACAGTTTTATTGCACTCCTGGAAGATGACTATCAATTGCATTTGTGGGAGCCCAACAGGTCTAAGCATCTTTAACATTAGAGTAGTTGCAGCTGCTATACCTGCCTCTCCTCCTGCCCAATCACAGAAACCTTTATATTATGTGAACTCATTCACAAAATAGAAAGGCTTCTCTGAATGGGTAGCAAAGAGGAGGGGTGAGTGTTTATTATTTTGTCATCAAAACCTTTGTCCCCACTAAAGGTTTTTCCTTCACCTCTGGCTTTTATGGCAACTCCAAAAATGTAGGATTTTCACTTATTTTCTCTTTTGGTGACAATGATTGCTAGGACAAATAGACACAGGGGTGCTGGATCACTGGACCAGATCAGAACGGGCTGAAAACAGGGAAGTATACAGATCTTATTTTGCACAGGTTAGTCCGCATAGGAAGCAAGAGGGGGATTTTTTTAAGGCTGGTTAATGTTAATGTTAATTCCACTTTTAAATAGGATGCATTAAGGTGAAAAAACACGAAGGTTTACAACCCCTTTAATTATCCTTGTAATGGGGCATGGTAGGGGGTGTGTCCTGTGCTTAAATCATTTTGCTAATAGGTGTCCCTCTTTCCCATCTCAGAAAGTTGGAAGGTATGAATAGCTTCTTAAAGCTCAACTCCATCTTTTGACATACTTTACATAGTTTGTTAATGCCCATCACTAATCTGTGAATCTGCTAGATATGCAGGATAAACTGTATGTAGCTGCGGCTACATACAACAAATCACACTGTGTTCCAGGTTCAAGCCAACGAGACTTCCAGTCTTATACCTGGAACACAGTAGAGTCTATCACAGCGGTGCTTAGCCATTCAGATAAAGCAATGTATTCTGTCAATGAATACAAAGCATCCTCTGATTGGCTGAGTCAGAGGTTGTGACACCATCAGCCCACCTCTTTGATAGCCAATCAGAGGAAGCTTTGTATTAATTGATAGAATACATTGCCGCTGTGATAGACTCTACTGTGTTTTGCATATGAGACTGGAAGTCTTGACTCAAACCCGGAACACAGTGCGGTATGCTATACTGTATATATCCGCAGCTACATATACTGTCGTTTATACAGCACATCGAGTGGCCTCACATGTTAGTGAGGGACATAGTTAGTTTTGGCAAAACTATGTAAAGTATGTCAAAAGATGGAGTTGAGCTTTAAGTGTATTGCTGAATCCTCATGACAGAGTATCTCTATCGTATTACTATCTCACCTGCACAGTATCAGATAACTAGGACTGTATTCCAGACTAGTTGGGTAATGACTGGAGAGTTTCCCCATCACCACAGATATTGTTTTCAGGTCTTAGACACAAAGACAGATGCTGCATCATCTTCAGGGGCCCCTGAAACAGGACTTTGCTGGAACATTCATCTGGAGGTATCTCTATAAATATATTATATGTATATTCCCGAGTATATGTGCACAATTCCTCCGGGTCTCCTATTGGCCCTTTGCTTATAATATCTGTTTATACATTGAATGCATGTACTGTTATTAATATTTTCTTATATAAACTGTAAATTATGGTTCATTTTTATATGCTGGTTACAGTAGTTCTTCTGTTTTCATATACTTTGTTTAAATTACTGGTTAATTTCCCAGGAAGGGAAACCCCTCTGTTCACGGAGGCTCTGTCCTGGGTGGAGGCACTGCCAACTTTATCATCAATCCCGCTCTTCTACTTAGCAAAGGTTCTGGTTCACTTATTTACCTGCAGGTTTGGTGCAATAGCCTGTTTGGGGAGGGACATTGGCCATTTCTCACAACTCCCCCCAAAAGAAGCCTACACTTACATGTATGAATCTATTATGGTAGTACAGCTGTTGTGCGCCATAAAATAAAAAATTGTTTATTAGGTACATTAACCGCTTCCCGACCGCCCACTGCATATATACGTCAGCAGAATGGCACGGCCAGGCAAAATCACATACGGGTACGTGGCCCTTTAATTGCCTGGCCGTGGGTCGCCTGGCGCCGCCAGCGGCGCGCTCGCGACCCAGTCGGGAGCTCCGTGACCCCGGCCGCGGGACCAGCAGACCCGATCGCCGCTGGTGTCCCGCGATCGGGTCACAGAGCTGAAGAACGGGGAGAGGTCTGTATAAACAAACCTCTCCCCGCGCTTCCTACCCTGCCTGTCATTGATCGGCTGTTCCCGGTCATCGGGAAAGCCGATCAATGACGTCAGATGTAATGTAATGTAAAAAAACACACACGTCACAGCCCATAACCCCTCCCCTCCCCTAGTGGTTAACTCTTTCACTGTATGTGTAATTTATACAGGAATCAATGCATTTAAATAGCACTGATTGCTGTATAAATGACAATGGTCCCAAAAAATGTGTCAAAAATGTCCGATGTGTCCGCCATAATGTCGCAGTCACAAAAAAAAACGCTGATCGCCGCCATTACTAGTAAAAAAAAAAAATATTAATAAAAATGCTATAGAACTATCCCCTATTTTGTAAACGCTATAACTTTTGGCGCAAATCAATAACCGCTAATTGCGATTTTTTCCCCCAGAAATATGTAGAAGAATACGTATCGGCCTAAACTGAGGAAAAAATATGTTTTTTTATATATTTTTTGGGGATATTTATTATAGCAAAAAGCAAAAAATATTGCATTTTTTTCAAAATTGTCGCTCTATTTTTGTTTATAGCGCAAAAAATAAAAACCGCAGGGGCGATCAAATACCACCAAAAGAAAGCTCTATTTGTAGGAAAAAAAGGACGCCAATTTTGTTTGGGAGCCACGTCGCACAACCGTGCAATTGTCAGTTAAAGCGACGCAGTGCCGAATCGCAAAAAGGGGCCTGGTCCTTTGGCTGCCAATTGGTCCGGGGCTGAAGTGGTTAAAGGGGTTGTAAAGGTTTGTTTTTTATTTTATAAATAGGTTCCTTTAAGCTAGTGCATTGTTGGTTCACTTACCTTTTCCTTCGATTTCCTTCTAAATGTTTTTTTCTTTGTCTGAATTTCTCACTTCCTGTTTCTCCTCAGTAAACTTCACACCATCATCCGAGCGGTGTTTAGTCAGCCAGAACAGCTTACTGAGGAGGAACAGGAAGTGAGAAATTCAGGCAAAGAAAACAAAGAAAAAAAACATTTAGAAGGGAAAATCGAAGAAAAAGGTAAGTGAACCAACAATGCACTAGCTTAAAGGAACCTATTTAGAAAAAAAAAAACAAACCTTTACAACCCCTTTATCATGTATTTTTACATAATCATCACTTATAAGTGTCTGCCATCTGGTTAGCCTCCTTTTGTGCCTACCTGAAGAAAAAAATAATAATAAAAATAAAATGATTTCAGTTTATGTATTTACTTTGCCAGCCTATTAATTCTAAGCTTACTAATTTATCTTCCAGGCCTAGAATTAAGCATCTCCTTATTTTTTAAAGAATTTTCACAGGCTCAGCTCAGCAGGTTGTTACTGGCATGCATATAAATCTGAATATTATTTAAGGCATCAAATATGGCTCTTAGTTTAATTACTAACATCAGATACAGAACTCCGACTCTAGTTTCCTTATCATGCAGCTTGTTATAATAATACTTTCAGTAAATAATGGCTCAGCAAACTATTGCCATTGCCAGATATAGCTAAACAGCATGTTATTTCCAACGCCAGATGTTCTACAACTTTCTCAAGTCTGCATCATATCTGAATTACCATATTATTGCTGTTTGCAGGAAACATTGCAACGTAAAGAATTCCAGCTTAATTTATGGTGTTTTTGCTTCGCAAGCCAAACTCAAGCACAGTTATCGAAATGTGTGCCAAACGGCTGAAGCTGTATGCTTTCCTTTGTTTTGCAGCTTACTTGACTGGTTGTGGGTCTTCACCTTTGATATCATGTGCAGCCCATACCATAGTTAGGCCTATCCAACAGCTAAAGGACCAGAATCTCACATATAGGTATACCCCATTTTTAAAGAGGAAGTAAAGCCTCCTCCTCCAACAAAAAAAACGGAACCTGCAAGGCAAAGGCATAATGAGCTAGTATGCATAGCATACTAGCTCATTATGAATGACTTACCTGAGAACGAAGCCCCCAAAGCGACCCTCATCCATGACCTTCTGCGCCGCCATCAAGCCCGGAGTGATATCCGGTCTCGCTGCTCCAGCGCTGTCATTCGCTGGAGCGACGATGACATCACTCCCGCGCATGCACACGAAAGCGGCATATCGCCGTGATCTCGGCATGCGCAGTAGACAGCGATGCCTGTTTTTTTCTAAATATCTCCTAAACCATGTAGGTTTAGGAGATATTTATTGGACCTACAGGTAAGTCTTAATCTAGGCTTACCTGTAGGTCAAAGTGGTTTGTAAGGGTTTACAACCACTTTAAGTACTCAATGGGGTTTATTTACTAAAGCTGGAAAGTGCAAAATCAGGCTCACTTCTGCATAGAAACCAATGAGCTTCTAACCCCAGCTTGTTCAATTAAGCTTTGGTAATAAAACATGGAAGCTTATTGGTTTCTATGCAGAACTGAGCCTGATTTTGCACTTTTCAGCTTTAGTAAATAAACCCCATTGTGTACTTAAAAGTGGGGTATGCCTGTATTTTGACAGGCCTGCTACTGCACTAAGAATTTGGCAAACCTTAAAAAAGATATGAAACTTGAGATACGATGTGAAAAAAAAGTTTGTGTTAAAGCCTTTCAGATTTTTCACATGCAAATGCCCTGAACCCCCCTTGCTCTACCACTTGTGGTCGAGAAGAAAGTAAAGGTCTCCTGTTAATATTATAAAAAGCCCCTAAAAAGACTTTTCTGAAGCTCTTTTCCCAACCACATGCCAACCCTCCATCAAAAATGGCACCTTCTTTGTGCAATTAGCTTCTGAAAGAGAACCCTAGCCGCTGCTCAGCAATACTTAACCCAACGATACAAACCTTTTGGCCTCTGTATAGAAGGTATTTTAAGATGTAGGTGCTGCAGTGACAGATCAAACCAGAAACAGACCAAACTAATTCAGTAACTAAGCCAAAGAACCCACCAGACCAACTTGTTTTTTTGCTACTGTAGAATAATTTGACTCCTTGGCTCCTGATGAAGCGACTGGTGGGTCTGGGAAACAAGTCCATCTATCTAAATGTATTTTAGCTGGAGAAGAGATGCTTGAGAGGGGACATGATAGCGATTTACAAATACCTCAATGGTGATCCCAGCCTAGGAAAAAAATCTATTCAGTCTCATGGAGTGTAAGAGGACACTGGGCTACTCAATGAGATTGGAGGAGAAGCGGTTTAACCTTGAAAAGGAGTAACCATTCAAAAAAAAAAATCAAAAGTCAGCAGCTACAAATGTTGCAGCTGCTGACTTTAAATAATTGGACCCTTCCAGGGTCCAGCGATGCGGGGGATCAAATCCCGGCTCATCCCCCCCTCTGCTCGTCGGCGCCGGCACTGTAAATGTGGGCACCCGGCTGTGGCTTCACAGCCGGGCACCCACTGCGCATGTGCGAGCGGCGCCACACGCCGTCATTGGCCGCACAGTCATCTGGGACTTGTCACGTGTCTCAGATGATTGACAGGAGGGAGGGGGCAGAGCTGAGCCCTTCCTGCGCTGAGGGGAAGTGATGTCACCAGCCCAGGCACTGAAGGAGGCAGACTAATGCCGCGTACACACGTGCGGACTTTTGCCGGCGGACCTAGTCCAGCGGACAATCCCGCGGGACTTTCCAGCTAGGTCCGCTGGACTTTCCGAGCGTGTGGACTTGCCCACACACGCACGGACTTCTCCAGCGGATAATCCGCCGGCCAAAAGTCCGCGGGACTTTTGAAAATGAACGGACTTGCCCACACACGGAGCAGTCCGTTCATTTCGAACGTAACTTCAGGTTACGTAGCTAGCGTAGGCAGTTACTGCCGCCGCGCTAGCTCCGTGACCTGGCATGGATTTAAAGGGAATCCCCACGCCGAAAAAACGGCGTGGGGGTTCCCCCCAAATCCAAGTCAGACCCTCATCCGAGCACGCAGCCTGGCAGGCCAGGAAAGGGGTGGGGACGAACGAGCGCCCCCCCCCCTCCTGAGCCGTACCAGGCCGCGTGCCCTCAACATGGGGGGTGCCCTGGGGAAAGGGGGGCCGTGCGGCCCCCCCCCACCCCAAAGCACCTTGTCCCCATGTTGATGAGGACAAGGGCCTCTTCCCGACAACCCTGGCCGTTGGTTGTCGGGGTCTGCGGGCGGGGGCTTATCGGAATCTGGGAGCCCCCTTTAATAAGGGGGCCCCCAGATACCGGCCCCCCACCCTATGTGAATGAGTATGGGGTACGATGTACCCTACCCATTCACCTAAGGTGTAAAATGTAAAGTACAAAAACACACACACTTTTGAAAAAATATTTTATTGCACTGCTCCGGGGGTCTTCTTCCGTCTTGGGGGTCTTCTCGCCGGACTCCTCCGCTCTCTTCTGCTCTTTTACCTAGCTCTTTCACGAGCGGGGGGAGTCTGGCTACCTTCTTCGTCGTCGCCGCCGTCGTCTGGGGGTCTCGATCCGCCTTCGGGGGTCTTCCGGGGTCTCTTCTGTTCTTGCGGCGGTCGTCGTCTTCCGCGCCGCCGGCGCTTCCTCTTCTTCTTCTTGTCCTTCTTCTTGTCCTTCTTCTTGTTCTTCTTCTTCCGATGGAATTGTCCCTTCGTGTGTACGCGGCATATGAGGGACCCCCTAGCAACAGGCATTTATAGGTGAGTTAAAAAAAAATCCAAATGTTTTTTTTTTGTTGTTTTTTAGGATTTTTTTTTTTTTTGTGCAACCCAACTTTAAGCTGTGCAGGTGGTATTTCACTGTCAGGGCGGTAAGGATGTTCCACAATTTGTGGTGTCAGCGGGGAGTATTATTATTTTAAAGACTTTTTAAAAGACTTTTTAAAAGACTCTTGGACGTGCATCTTAAAGAACACGACATACAGGGATATGGGAAACGATTATTGACACTGACACATGTACACCTACACAGGTTGAACTGGCAGGTCTTTATTCAACCTTACCTACTATGTAACTATGTAACTTCATCCATCACAACCACTCTCTTTAGTGGGAGCCTTTCTTATTATCTTTACCTGATTCAAACTAAAGGTTCGGTTGGGTTTTTAAATATTACATCAAGCTCACCAAGTTCCAGAGCCCCTGCATCTTACCTTACTGCTTCTAGAATTATAGGTAGAAAATTGCGGTCTCCTGAAGATAATAATTCAATTACCACTTCAATTCTGGGCACTTTCACCCCCTTCCTGCCCAGACCAATCTTCAGCTTCAGGTGCTATCGCACTTTGAATGATAATTGCGCGGTCATGCAGCAGCACTGTACCCATATGAAATTTTTATCATTTTTTTTAGAAAGATAGAGCTTTCTTTTAGTGATATTTTATCATCTCTGGGGTTTTTTTTTTTTTTTTTTGCTAAACAAACAAAAAAGACCGAAATTTAAAAAAAAGAAAGTGTTTCTTTGTTTCTGCTATAATTATGCTTAATTTAGCAATTAAAGCGGTGTTTCAGCTGTAAAAAATGTTTTTTAGAAGTCAGCAGCTAAAAAAAAAGTAGCTGCTGACTTTTAATAAGTACACTTACCCCCCCAGGGCGCCCGCGCGACATGTCTCTCGGCTCTCCGGTCCCAGCGCCGCCATCCTCACTAAGGGAAACAGGCAGTAGAGCCTTACGGCTTCACTGCCCGTTTCCTACTGCGCATGTGCGAGTCCCGCGGCGCTTTGTGAATGGGACGCGCTGTGTTAGGGAACACACAGTTCCCAGAACACAGTGCGCCCCATTACCCAGAAGACAATGCGAAGGAGGACAAAAGACCAAAGATCACCGAAGATCACCGCGGAGTAGGAAGGAGGCAGATTAGGAAGAGTGCCTAGCAACAGGGATTTCTGACAGGGTAATTTTTTTTTTTTCAAATGTTTTATTTTTTAAAGAATATTAATGCTCTTTTTTTTTAGGGTGGCCCTCCACTTTAAAGCGGGACGGTACCTGGAAAAAAAAAATTCAAAGCCAGCAGCTACAAATACTGCAGCTGCTGACTTTTAATAAATGGACACTTACCTGTCACAGGTTCCAGCGATGTGGGCAGCAGAGGCCGATCAATCGATCGGCTCTCTGCTGCTGCTGGCGCCATTCTCAGTAAGGGAATCAGGAAGTGGCTTCACTTCCCGGTTCCCTACTGCGCATGCGCGAGTCGCGCAGTGCAATGAGAATCGTCCGCGCTGTCTGCCGGGACACGTGTGTGTCCCGGCAGACCGCGCGCCAGGACAGGAAGTGGCGTAAACTCCCGTGGGAGTTTATGCCCAGAAGTGGGTGCAGATACCTGTCTTAGACAGGTATCTGCACCCCCTCCCCCCTGAAAGGTGCCAAATGCGACACCGCAGGGGGGGAGGGTTCCGAAAAGCGGAAGTTCCACTTTAGGGAGGAATCCCGCTTTAAGTAATTTTTCTCCTTCACTGATGTGCACTGCTGAGGCTGCACTGATGAGGCACTACTGATGGGCACTGATAAGGCGGCACTGATGAGGCTGCAGTTATATGCAGCACTGATAGATGGCACTGATAGGCACTAATAGGCGGCACTGATAGGCTGCCCTGATAGGTGGCACTGATGGGTACTGATTGGCACTGATAGGGCTGCACTGATAATCAGTGGCCTGATTATCCGTGTACATGTCCCCTGTCACACTTGTCGGTTAAAGCCGTTGTGACAGTGCGTGAGGAAAGGAGTGCCGATAACCAGCAAGTTTGTTTACATGTGATCAGCTGTGATTGGACACAGCTGCTTACATGATAAAGGGTCATTGTGATTGGCCCTTTACCGTGATCCAGGGATCCTCAACCAAGGTGCACTCCAGAGAAAGGGGCAAGACCCCTCCGAAGAGACACAGCACTCCCAAGCGAGAACCCTTAAAAGTGAGAGATAACAATGTCCCTCAACGGGTTCACACTCCCAGTAAGAGGGAGAAAATTAATGCATACCAGGCTCAAGAAAGGATCAAGCGCAAATCCAGTGCTTGTAAAGAAAAGAGTCCAAAGAAGAAGGTAGCATTAACCCGGCCCTACCCGGAAGAGCTGGTTGGCCCATCTCCTACTGTACCTATCCAGGTGGAAGGAGTGTACACGAAGGCCCTCCTAGACACTGGTGCACAAGTGACCCTATTGTACAGGGACTTCTATGACAGATACCTGAGTCATCTGCCCATACAGAAGATAGAGGAGTTGGAGATAAGGGGACTGGGAACTCAGAGTTTCCCCTACGATGGATACCTACCCATACGGTTGACCTTTGACCCATCCGTAGCTGGGAAGTCTGAAGTGTTTGACACCTTAGCAGTGGTGTGTCCCCGCCCACCAGGAACCAGCAAGACGTCCCTGATTATAGGGACGAACACGGACCTAGTCAGAAGGCTCCTGACTCCCCTGGTGAAGAAAGAGAATCTTTCAGCTCCCAAGATCCATCCCATGCTGAAGGCAGCCTATCAGCGGTTGGTCCTAGAGCAGAAGACCCCAAGTGAGGGGATAGGAAGGGTATGGAGGCTTGGAAAGAAGGAGCAGTGTTACAGCCTGGAGAGGTGACCTGCATGAGAGCCACGGTGAAACTTACTTGGGAGCAGCCTGGCCCCTTTGTGATGTTGGAACCCGACCCAATGGAGGGTCACTCAGGTCTGGAAGTGATACCAGAAGTAATCTCATTGAAGGACCTGAAGAAGGCTAGAGGAAGAGTCCCTGTCAGTGTGAGGAACCCCACGGAGCAGCCCGTGGAGATCCCTGCCAGGATGCTTCTGGGACAGGTGAGTCCTGCTGTCCCAGTTGGCTGGTCAGAAGTGAAGGGGACGGGTGAAGGAGAAGATGTTTGGAAGAAACTCTCCATGGAGAACCCAAACCTACCTGGAGCTTGGAAAGAGAGAGCCAAGGCCCAGCTGACCAGATGGGAGAAGATTTTCTCTAAAGATGAGTTTGATGTGAGGTGTGCGAGGAGTGCCACCCATCGAATCCGCATGCAAGAGGACAAGCCATTCAGAGAGCGAGTCAGGCGAGTCCCGCTAGCAGATCTGGAGGATCTGAGGGAGCAGCTTGCGGAATTGAAGAAGACGGGAGTGATTCGGGAGTCCAGAAGCCCCTATGCCTCCCCAATTGTGGTAGTCAGGAAGAAGAATGGGTCATTGAGGCTCTGCATTGACTACAGAACTCTCAACAGGAGGACCATTCCTGACCAGTACACCACGCAAGGATAGAGGATGCCTTACAGAGTTTATCTGGAGCTAAGTGGTTCAGTGTGATGGACCTCAAGAGTGGGTATTACCAAATCCCCATGCATCCAGAAGACAGAGAAAAGACTGCCTTCATAACCCCAGTAGGATTCTTTGAGTTCAACAGGATGCCTCAGGGCCTATCTGGAGCTCCGGCTACATTTCAACGCCTTATGGAAAGGACAGTTGGAGACATGAACCTCATAGAAGTCCTTGTGTACCTGGACGATGTCATTGTCTTTGGAAAGACTTTGGAAGAGCATGAAGCCAGATTGGAGAAAGTACTGAAGAGGCTCAGTGAAGAGGGACTCAAACTTTCCCCCGAGAAGTGTCGGTTCTATCAGTCCTCTGTGAACTATCTGGGACACATAGTGTCTGAAAAAGGAGTGGCTACAGACCCTGAGAAGTTGGAGGCAGTTACTTCGTGGCCAAGACCCACAACAGTTACAGAACTTCGGTCTTTCTTGGGGTTCTGCTCCTACTACCGCAGGTTTGTGGATGGGTTTGCCCGCATTGCAAAGCCCCTAAACGAGCTGCTCAAGACAGAAGGAGAGGAAGATGGATTGGGGCCTAGGAGGTCCGGTGAATCGGTCCAAGACCAATGGAACTCAAGGTGTGAAGAGGCTTTCAGAACCTTGAAGAGAAGTCTCACCACAGCCCCAGTTTTGGCCTACGCTGATCCAACTAGACCATATGAGCTACATGTTGATGCCAGCCATGAGGGCCTAGGTGGAGTACTCTACCAGGAGTATGAAGACCAGCTACGACCAGTGGCTTATGTGAGCCGGAGCCTGACCCCTCCGAGAAGAACTACCCCACCCACAAGTTGGAGTTCTTAGCCCTCAAATGGGCAGTTGTTGACAAACTGAGAGACTATCTGTATGGGGCCGAGTTTACTGTAAAGACAGATAACAATCCCTTAACCTATCTATTCACCACCGCCAAGCTGGATGCAACTGGACACAGATGGTTGGCGGCGTTGTCTGGATTCAATTTCAGCCTCAAGTACAGACCAGGGGCTGGAAATAGGGATGCAGATGCCCTGTCCCGAAGATCCCATGTCATGGTCGATGACTGGGAAGACTGGACCCAAGTGGCACCAGAAGGAGTGCGAGCCCTTTGTCAGGGGGCTGAACTCCAAGCCAGAGGAGGATCCAGAGCTGAAGAGATAGGAGTTACCACAGTGGGAGTCCCAAGGTGTTACTGTGGGGTAACTCAACTAGAAGAAGAGTGTCTACCGAAGCTGTCCAAGAAAGAGTTAAGGTGTGACCAATTGGAAGACCCCATGGGGAAATTGGTCCTGGAAGCCCTGGAAGACCAGAGTCCAGAGGGACTTCGCCTTCACCCTTCTAAAGAAGCTCGCCTACTGAGGAGAGAGTTGGACAAGCTACAGGTGCATCAGGGGGTAGTCTACCGAAGGGGCCCTCTGATGGCCCAGAAGACAAGTGGCAGTTGTTTCTCCCCGAAAAGCATCAAGAGACTGTGCTGATTGCCCTACATGACCAGCATGGTCACTTGGGAGCAGAGAGAACCTTCCAACTTATCAGAGACCGGTTTTACTGGCCCTGCATGAGGGCCGAAGTGGAGGAGTATTGTCATTCCTGTGCAAGATGCATTCAGAGAAAGACTTTACCCCATCAAGCTGCCCCAATGGGCCATCTACAGAGTCAAGGCCCAATGGATCTGGTATGCATTGATTTTCTCTGCCTTGAACCCGATTTGAGTGGATTGGGAAATGTTCTGGTGGTAACCGACCATTTCACCCGTTATGCTCAGGCTTTCCCAACCAAGGACCAGAAGGCCTCTACAGTAGCCAAGGTACTTTTGGAGAAGTACTTTGTTCATTATGGACTACCACAGAGAATCCATTCAGACCAAGGAAGGGACTTTGAGAGTCGCCTGATCAGGAAGCTACTAGATTCTCTGGGAGTAGAGAAGACTAGAACTACACCATATCACCCTCAAGGTGATGCCCAGCCTGAAAGGTTCAACGGGACCCTATTGAATATGTTGGGAACTTTGGAAACAGAGAAGAAGCAACATTGGAGTCAGCACATATCAGCTCTGGTGCATGCCTACAACTGCACCACAAGTGATGTGACAGGTTTCTCCCCTTACCGGCTTATGTTTGGGAGAGAAGCAAGATTGCCAGTGGATTTGGCCTTCGGCATTTCCTTGGACCACGCCTCTGCTGCCTCCCACAAAGGATATGTGGACAGACTGAGGCACAGTCTGAAGATAGCTTATGAGAAAGCTCAAGCGGCCTCTGACCAGAGGGGGGCCCGAAATAAGAGGAACTTTGACCTGAAAGTTAGAGTACAGGACCTACAGTCTGGGGACCGTGTACTGTTACGCAACCTAGGGATCCCTGGAAAACACAAGTGTCACGTACCTTAAGGCAGAGCCCGTGTTGCAGGGAGCGGCCACTCGTAAACCCCTGGTTCAGGAACCCCTGATAGGGAAGACAGGAGCTCGAGAGCACAGGGGAGCACAAGTGCCGGGCTGGTAAGCTGGGTAGAGGGCCGGAGATCTGTGCGGACGGGAACCAGGAGGTGACCTGTAGTCCAGCGGCAGGAAGCAAGCAGGTGATGCGCAGCAGACACAAGGAGGTGTCCTGTAATCCGGCAGCAGGAAGCAAGCAGGTAATGTGCAGTAGACACACGGAGGTGTTCTGTAGTCCAGCAGCAGGAAGCAAACAGGTAATGTGCAGCAGACACAAGGAGGTGTCCTGTAGTCCAGCAGCAGGAAGCAAACAGGTAATGTGCAGCAGACACAAGGAGGTGTCCTGTAGTCCAGCAGCAGGAAGCAAACAGGTAATGTGCAGCAGACACAAGGAGGTGTCCTGTAGTCCAGCAGCAGGAAGCAAACAGGTAATGTGCAGCAGACACAAGGAGGTGTCCTGTAGTCCAGCAGCAGGAAGCAAACAGGTAATGTGCAGCAGACACAAGGAGGTGTCCTGTAGTCCAGCAGCAGGAAGCAAACAGGTAATGTGCAGCAGACACAAGGAGGTGTCCTGTAGTCCAGCAGCAGGAAGCAAACAGGTAATGTGCAGCAGACACAAGGAGGTGTCCTGTAGTCCAGCAGCAGGAAGCAAACAGGTAATGTGCAGCAGACACAAGGAGGTGTCCTGTAGTCCAGCAGCAGGAGGCAAACAGGTAATGTGCAGCAGACACAAGGAGGTGTCCTGTAGTCCAGCAGCAGGAAGCAAACAGGTAATGTGCAGGCGGGTCTCGAACAGGCAGAGTCAAACACAGATGGGCAGATCAGGTACAAGGGAGCATCCAAAGGGGTAGTCAAAGTCCAGAACCGAGATCGGGGCAGGCAGAGGTCAGAAGAGTCAGAGACAAGCCAGGTTTCAGCAGGGATCAGATAAATCAGGTTTTGCAGGTTGACCAAGCACATACAGGAAACACTGTTGATCGGGCAGCAAGGCAACAGGGATTGGGTTGGGCTTAAATAGCGCTCTTGGCGCCAAACAGCGTCAAGGACGCCGCGCGTGCACGCGCGCGCCCCCGCGCGCTCCCGCGCGCGCCCGCGCGCGCCCGCGCGCACCGACAGCCGCGCTATTGCGCATGTGTGGGCGCAGCAGGCCCGTTCTGAGCCGGGGAGTCCTTCTCCTCCTGGGGATGTTGGGACGTCTGCTGGAGGGACTTTCCTGACATTGCCCCCCTCCAATGGGCAGCCTCCGGATGCCCAACTGGGCCCACTTACTTGGATTGGCTCTCCTGAAGGCCGAAATTAGCCTCTGGGCATGGATGTTGGCCTCTGGCTCCCAAGAATTCTCTTCCGGCCCATAGCCCTTCCACTTTACAAGGTATTGAACCTGGCCATATCTCTTCACTTCAAATTCCTCCTCACCATCGATAAGCACAGGTTCAGGAGGGCCGGTGTTCCGGCCAGCAAAGGGATCCGGAGTTGACGGTTTTAGGAGGGCAACGTGAAAGACTGGGTGGATTCTGAATGAGTCGGGCAGTTTTAACTCGTAAGCCACGTTATTGATTTTTCTAGTTATAGGAAAAGGACCCACAAACTTCGGCCCCAATTTCCTGGAAGGACACGCCAATTTCAAGTTCTGGGTGGACAGCCAAACCAAGTCTCCCGGCTTCAGGTCGAGGTCCCCTCTCCTCCTCTTGTCAAATGTCGCCTTGTTTCGTTCCTGGGTCTTCAGTATCGTCTCCTGAAGTAATTTGTTATTAGTGCTGAAAAAATTCAGGGTTTCCTGGGCTGCCGGCACGGGGCACTCTGGGATGCTGTTGGACAAGAACAGGGGATGAAACCCGTAATTCGAAAAAAATGGAGACTGGTTGGTTGCAGAATGAACGGAGTTATTGTATGCAAACTCGGCAAGAGGTAGGAGGGGGACCCAGTTATCTTGAGAAAAACAAGAGTAGCAACGCAGGTACTGTTCCAAGGTCTGGTTGGTACGTTCAGTTTGACCGTTGGTCTGAGGATGGTAAGCAGAGGAGAATAGGAGGTTGATCTTCAGGGCCGCACACAATGCCCTCCAGAACCTGGACGTAAATTGCACCCCTCGGTCAGATACGATATTGGCGGGGATTCCGTGAAGCCTCACAATCTCCTTGATGAAGACTCTTGCGGTCTCAGGAGCTGAGGGGGTGCCTTTCATGGGTAAGAAATGGGCCATCTTGGAGAACCTGTCTACTACGACAAAAATGGTTGTGAAGTCTTCAGAAGGGGGCAATTCGACAATGAAGTCCATGGAGATCATCCTCCATGGCTTCTCCGGGACTGGAAGGGGGTTCAGCAAGCCCCAGGCTCTCGTCTTGCTGCCCTTGTTCTGGTTACATGTGGTACATGACTCGACGTATGCCCTGCAGTCCTTTAGAAGGTTGGGCCACCAAAAGGTGCGCAGGAGAAGATCAGCGGTCTTGCGAGCACCAAAGTGGCCGGCCAATTCGTGGTCGTGGCAGGATTTCAGGGCGGCCATCCGTGACTGTTGGGGGACAAAGATCTTCTCCTCATGCCACAGTAGACCGTCTCTAGGCTGCAAGGAACTGCCCGGCTGGTGAGGGATCGAGGCGGAGGTTTGTTTAATTTCGGATAGCAGGTCCTCATGCAGAAGAAGGAAGTTACCTGGGGTAAGTATGGTGTCTGGAGGTGGCGGAACTGTGGGCTCACTGAACATTCGTGATAGAGCATCAGGTTTAGTATTCTTGGATCCGGGCCTGAAGGTGATGTGAAATGAAAATCTGGTGAAGAAGAGTGCCATCTAGCCTGGCGGGGTCTCAACCTCTTGGCTACTTTTAAATATTCCAGGTTCTTATGGTCCGTGTAGACCAGGATAGGATGGGCGGCTCCTTCCAGAAGATAACGCCACTCCTCGAGCGCGGCCTTGATGGCCAGTAGCTCTCTATCCCCGACATCGTAATTTCTCTCTGCTTCGGACAGCTTACGGGAGAAAAAGGCCACTGGGTGGAGGAGTGCCTTAGGGCCTTGTCTCTGGGAGAGAACTGCCCCTACCGCCACTTCAGAGGCGTCGACCTCCAAGATGTAAGGGAGTGCAGGATCCGGGTGTTTTAAGACAGAGGCCGACACGAACTGGTTCTTTAATGTTGAAAAGGCAGACTGAGCTTCAGGAGACCACTGGAACTTGGTACCTTGCTTGGTCAGCCTCGTAATGGGAGCAATGATGTTGGAAAACCCCTTAATAAATTTGCGATAGAAATTCGCGAATCCTACGAATCGCTGAATTCCCTTCTTGTCCGTGGGGGCAGGCCAATCCAAGATGGCAGACACCTTTTGCGGATCCATCTTAATCCCATCTACCGAGATAACCAAACCTAGGAACTGGATACTTTGACGTTCGAACTCGCATTTTTCAGGCTTCGCATATAGGCCGTGCTGGCGCAGACGGGTCAGGACCTTCTTGACGTGTTCCCTGTGAGTAGTCAGAGAGGGGGAGAAAATCAAGATGTCATCCAAGTAGACAATAACAAATAAATCAAGATAGTCTCTAAAAATGTCATTTACAAAGTGTTGAAATGTCGCAGGGGCGTTGCAGAGCCCAAATGGCATCACCAGGTATTCATAGTGTCCGAAGCGGGTGCGAAAGGCAGTCTTCCATTCGTCCCCGCTTCGGATACGGACCAGGTTATATGCCCCACGGAGGTCTAATTTGGTAAATACCACAGCGGTACCAAGCCTCTGAAATAGTTCCGGTACCAGGGGCAGAGGGTACCGATTCTTAATTGTAATTTTGTTCAAGTCCCGGTAATCTACGCAGGGGCGTAGAGAGTGATCTTTCTTCTCTACAAAGAAAATCCCTGCCCCGGCCGGGGAGGTAGAAGGTTGTATAAACCCCTTTCGCAGGTTGTCATCAATGTATGCTTTGAGGGTCTCCAACTCCAGTCCTGTTAAAGGGAAGATCCTCCCGAAGGGAATTTCTGCACCTGGTAAGAGTTCAATTGGGCAGTCATAAGGCCTGTGTGGAGGGAGTGTCTCTGCCCCCTTTTGACTGAAAACGTCCAAGAAACTGTGGTATTCCTCCGGGACGGCCCTACGGGCCTCAACATCAACCTCTAGACAGAGCAGAGAGGGTGAGACATTGGTGGTCTCTTGCAGGCAGTGCTGACAGCAGTAAGTAGAGAGGAAACTGATGCTCCCCGTGGGCCAGTCGATTTGAGGATTATGGGCCTTGAGCCAGGGCATGCCCAGGATAACAGGAAACAGGGGGGACTCAATGATGTCCAGGCAGAGTAGCTCACTGTGGTTACCCGCAATGGTAGCGTGTAGGGGAGCCGTCTCTTGGGTCACAGGTCCAGATCTGATAGCCGACCCATCGGCTAAATGTACCGACAGTCCTCTGGCTCGGGGACGTAAAGGAACTCGAAATTTGCGGGCAAAAGTCTGGTCCATGAACCCACTACAGGCTCCAGAGTCAATTATGGCGGGGACCAGAGTATTCCCTCCTGGGAGCTGTAGGGAAAGGGAAACAGTCAGGTGAGACGCATTATTAAGTACTGCGGGCAAAACAGTGGAACACAGAGAAGAGTGCTTACAGGACTTCACGGGGCAGGTCCTCACATAATGTCCGGGTTCCCCACAGTAGAGGCAAAGGTTCTGGACTCGCCTGCGTTGTCACTCCTCTGGGGTCAAGGAAGGGCGGAGGACGCCTAGTTGCATAGGCTCAGAAGGTGCCGTTGTGGTGCGGCCAGAGGGGTAAGGTACCCGGGGTAGCATCCATACCGGACGGGAAGAACCGGTCGTACGCTCAGTCCTACGCTCCCTCAGACGCCTGTCTATCTGAGTGGACAGGTTGATTAAGTCTTCGAGAGTCTCAGGGATGCCCACTCTGGCCAACTCGTCCTTCAAAGACTCGGAGAGGCCCATACGAAATTGATGACGCAGAGCTGCGTCATTCCAACTCGTATCGGCGCTCCAGCGCCTAAATTCGGATGCATAGTCCTCTGCCGCCCTACGGCCCTGTTGTAGGGAGAATAGAGCTGCTTCGGCCGTCGCTGCCTGTTGGGGGTCTTCGTAGAGGGTGCCCATGGCTTGGAAGAAGGTGTTCAGATTGCTAAGGCATTCGTGTTTCTGTTCCACCAGGCGGTGGGCCCAGGCCTGGGGCTCCCCTTGTAGCAGGGAGACCACAAACCCCACCTTGGTGGACTCGAGGGAAAAGGTTCGGGGTTGGAGTACAAAAAAGAGTTCACAGGCGTTGCGGAATGCCCTATATCTGTTCCGGGCCCCGGAGAATCTATCCGGAGTAGGGACCCTGGGCTCAGGAGGCAGCATAACCACCGAGGGTGTAGGTGATGCGCTGAGCGCTGTTGGGCCTGAGGTGGCTAGGGTCTGCACACGTTCCTCTAGGCGGGAGTACCCCTCTTGTAGGGAGTTGACGGCCTGTGTCAGTCCGGCCAGGTGACGGCATAAGTCCTCCCTAGCCGTGGCTCCCTGCATAGGCTCAGTCATGGCTGCCCGATACTGTCACGTACCTTAAGGCAGAGCCCGTGTTGCAGGGAGCGGCCACTCGTAAACCCCTGGTTCAGGAACCCCTGATAGGGAAGACAGGAGCTCGAGAGCACAGGGGAGCACAAGTGCCGGGCTGGTAAGCTGGGTAGAGGGCCGGAGATCTGTGCGGACGGGAACCAGGAGGTGACCTGTAGTCCAGCGGCAGGAAGCAAGCAGGTGATGCGCAGCAGACACAAGGAGGTGTCCTGTAATCCGGCAGCAGGAAGCAAGCAGGTAATGTGCAGTAGACACACGGAGGTGTTCTGTAGTCCAGCAGCAGGAAGCAAACAGGTAATGTGCAGCAGACACAAGGAGGTGTCCTGTAGTCCAGCAGCAGGAAGCAAACAGGTAATGTGCAGCAGACACAAGGAGGTGTCCTGTAGTCCAGCAGCAGGAAGCAAACAGGTAATGTGCAGCAGACACAAGGAGGTGTCCTGTAGTCCAGCAGCAGGAAGCAAACAGGTAATGTGCAGCAGACACAAGGAGGTGTCCTGTAGTCCAGCAGCAGGAAGCAAACAGGTAATGTGCAGCAGACACAAGGAGGTGTCCTGTAGTCCAGCAGCAGGAAGCAAACAGGTAATGTGCAGCAGACACAAGGAGGTGCCCTGTAGTCCAGCAGCAGGAAGCAAACAGGTAATGTGCAGCAGACACAAGGAGGTGTCCTGTAGTCCAGCAGCAGGAAGCAAACAGGTAATGTGCAGCAGACACAAGGAGGTGTCCTGTAGTCCAGCAGCAGGAGGCAAACAGGTAATGTGCAGCAGACACAAGGAGGTGTCCTGTAGTCCAGCAGCAGGAAGCAAACAGGTAATGTGCAGGCGGGTCTCGAACAGGCAGAGTCAAACACAGATGGGCAGATCAGGTACAAGGGAGCATCCAAAGGGGTAGTCAAAGTCCAGAACCGAGATCGGGGCAGGCAGAGGTCAGAAGAGTCAGAGACAAGCCAGGTTTCAGCAGGGATCAGATAAATCAGGTTTTGCAGGTTGACCAAGCACATACAGGAAACACTGTTGATCGGGCAGCAAGGCAACAGGGATTGGGTTGGGCTTAAATAGCGCTCTTGGCGCCAAACAGCGTCAAGGACGCCGCGCGTGCACGCGCGCGCGCGCCCCCGCGCGCTCCCGCGCGCGCCCGCGCGCACCGACAGCCGCGCTATTGCGCATGTGTGGGCGCAGCAGGCCCGTTCTGAGCCGGGGAGTCATTCTCCTCCTGGGGATGTTGGGACGTCTGCTGGAGGGACTTTCCTGACAACAAGATTGCTGATAGATGGAGATCAGAGCCATATATCATTTGTAGAAAGCTACCTGGATTGCCTGTCTACAAGTTAAAGCCAGAAGGGAGAGTGGGGCCTTTGAAGACCTGGCATAGGAATCACTTGCTCCCACTCACTGAAGCAGTCAGAATGCCTCCAGCAAGAGACGTACCTGAATCTGTTTCCATTCTGGATACCCCCAGGCCTAATACTCGGTCTCAAACATCCCAAGCTAGGGGTGGACAGGACCCCCAACCAGAGGAAGAAAGAGGAGAACTTGAATGGCTATGGCCTTCCTCAACTCCAGGAAATTCTGCCATAGATCTTCCACCTACTGAAGATGTGGAAGATAACACATTGAACCCAGAAGCCACAGAGTTTGTGCCATTCAGTGTTGTGCCTGAGTGCTGGGAAGATATCCCTGGTCTCTACTCAGAAGAAGAAGTAGATGTTCCAGAACCAGAGATGTTGCCAGAATGTGTTCCTGAAGAAGTCCCAAGGGAACACAGAGCTTGCAGAGTTGTGAAGCCTCCCAAGAAGTTAACTTACCCCAAGATGGGAGAAAGTTCAGAGGACTCTGTTACCACAGCAAGGACAAGTGCTGAACGCCCTGACCCATCCACTGTTCATTTGGTGGAGGGCAACCCCAGCTCACTCTCTGGCACAGTTAAACAGGTCGCCCACACTGAAGTGACCTGTAGACAGGACAGCTCCCCATCTCATGCTAATTGGTGGGAAGCTCCTCTGTCTGAATTATGTGAACGTGTTGTCTCAAAGAAAGCTTGTAGTTTGAACAATGTCTTTGGGGACCAAAGATTCAAAGTGGGGGGAGTGTGTAGCGGGGTCGTACCCCTTTTAGGGGAAAAGACTACATTCCCCATCATTCCCCAGGCTCCCGGGCTGTTTGTTTCCGCCCGAGAGGCTTCTGGGGGAGGTGATATAAGGGAAGAGGAGAGACCGCCTCTTCCTGTTCTGACTGGGCTGGTGAGGCAGACACTTCTAAGTGAGGAGACACCTGTGCGGACCGGGACTGCTGAAGGCCTGAAGCCTGGGCCTTGCAGCAGGTGGAGAGAGACTCTCATCCTCAGAGTCAGCAGCAGCAGAGCGGAGGCTTTTCCCTACAGACGGTCGGTCGGAGTTGAGGACCGGAGCGCAGGGGCTGTGACGGAGGAGACCGGACGCCGCCATTGAAGGGACCGGAGCTGAGGACGGTACCCCAGGATTGGTGAGAGAGCCGGAAGGCTCATCCTACATTGCTATACACACGTTTATGCCTATTGAACTGCCTAGGCGCAAGCTACCTCAGAGCAGCAAATGTTACTTTCTGTGGATTACAAATACACCATTTAAAGCTACATGTGCACCACCTCTACAGATTCATTGCCGGTGAAGAACACTGTACTTATTCAAGGACTGAGCTCTATTGCTAGGGATCAGGCCTGGTCCGTTAGGTAGGCGCAGATAGATTTATTGCACCTCAGGGGTGCATAGCAGACGGTCGCCACACTTGGCGCTCCGTTTCCCCATTGCTAGTTTGTTACATATGTGTGTACATGTTTAAGTGCATATTACAGGGACCTGCTAAAGTATTGTAAGTCAAATGTTAAATGCCTGTTACTATTTCTTTTCCTTACTGCCAAAGTAAAGCCAGTTATTCTTATCTCAGCAGTCTGCTTGTGAGTTTAAATCCATTACACTTAGAGTATAAGATATGTTTATATGTGCATAGATACATACCCCTTTACTAACTGTGCCAGAGCGGGTAGAGCCAAATTGCCGGGGGTTGGTGGAGCTGTACTCAGGGACCCAAAACAAACCAGCGGCTCTCTTAACTGGGGGTAGCGCTACAAATATATGTGCTGGGGTAAAAATGATGATGGAGTTGGGTTAAAAATAGTGAACACAAAATCTTCTAGCAATAAAAGGTGCACAGTGCAACGTGCAAAATATGTGAATAAAGAACCAATAGAGAACCGATAAATTGGTTCTGAAAGTGCAAGGGAATTGCAAGGAAATTGCAAGGGAAATTAATGATTGAATGTGCAGAAATATCCAAAATAATGACAAAGTGACCATACAGATGAAAAGAGTGTGTCACTGTAGGTATGGTATAATCAGATGATACCAAAACAATAATATCGCTGAAAAAAATTATTAAAAAATAAAAGTAAAATTTGGTGCACTACAAGTCCCAGCTTGTAAAGAAAAAAATGGCGGAAAATAAACGATAAAGTCCACAATCTGGAACAATGAAGAGCATAATGCTCTGGAATAAGTGAAGGTGAGTAGAAATATTCAGGAATCTTTGTGTTGATCACAGTGATGATCCGTGCAGGCAGTGCTCTGTGCTGACTTCAGGGGTGCACCCTACTAGTTCCCCCAGCCTCTCACCTCTATTTGCGGCCCCTACAGGCCTAGTGGAGCAGATAGCCTCTAAAGTGGCAAGCCTGGTCACTTTCCGGGTCCTCTTTCTTATGGGCTCCTATGGGCTCCTATAGGCTTCTATGGGCTCCTATGGACTCCTACTCCGATCCAAAAAGGCACTCCAGGGGTAAGGGGTCACTCACGGGTTAGATCAGCATGTAGGGGTTAAAGGTACAAAGAAGCGCTCCAATGTGTAGTAAAAAACAGGTTTATTGAAACAAAAATAATATCCACTCACATTTAAAGTTTTCTTGCATCAGCATAGATGAACTTCCGGTCGCGGCCGCAAACCAGAAGTAGAGCGATAGGCACCTGACTTCCTTCCTCCCTCACTAGTATCGTCACTAGCACACGTGACTTTGTCCCTTTGACAAAGTCACGTGTGCTAGTGACGATACTAGTGAGGGAGGAAGGAAGTCAGGTGCCTATCGCTCTACTTCTGGTTTGCGGCCGCGACCGGAAGTTCATCTATGCTGATGCAAGAAAACTTTAAATGTGAGTGGATATTATTTTTGTTTCAATAAACCTGTTTTTTACTACACATTGGAGCGCTTCTTTGTACCTTTAACCCCTACATGCTGATCTAACCCGTGAGTGACCCCTTACCCCTGGAGTGCCTTTTTGGATCGGAGTAGGAGTCCATAGGAGCCCATAGAAGCCTATAGGAGCCCATAGGAGCCCATAAGAAAGAGGACCCGGAAAGTGACCAGGCTTGCCACTTTAGAGGCTATCTGCTCCACTAGGCCTGTAGGGGCCGCAAATAGAGGTGAGAGGCTGGGGGAACTAGTAGGGTGCACCCCTGAAGTCAGCACAGAGCACTGCCTGCACGGATCATCACTGTGATCAACACAAAGATTCCTGAATATTTCTACTCACCTTCACTTATTCCAGAGCATTATGCTCTTCATTGTTCCAGATTGTGGACTTTATCGTTTATTTTCCGCCATTTTTTTCTTTACAAGCTGGGACTTGTAGTGCACCAAATTTTACTTTTATTTTTTAATAATTTTTTTCAGCGATATTATTGTTTTGGTATCATCTGATTATACCATACCTACAGTGACACACTCTTTTCATCTGTATGGTCACTTTGTCATTATTTTGGATATTTCTGCACATTCAATCATTAATTTCCCTTGCAATTTCCTTGCAATTCCCTTGCACTTTCAGAACCAATTTATCGGTTCTCTATTGGTTCTTTATTCACATATTTTGCACGTTGCACTGTGCACCTTTTATTGCTAGAAGATTTTGTGTTCACTATTTTTAACCCAACTCCATCATCATTTTTACCCCAGCACATATATTTATTTTCAGCACGGTTATTTTAGCACCATCACTTTTATTGAACATTTTTTCATTTTATACACACGTCTTATATTTATTCAATATTTTATGTGTATTGCTATTAAGGAATTTTATCTATTTAGTTCATTATTTTATGTTTTTATATATCTATTTATGTGAAAGGTCACTCATCTTTCGGATACTCTGAGCTTTGCAAACTGGTCATTTTAGATTATTTTTAGATTATTTATTGATTTACATAAGGGTTAGCGCCACATACCCTCTTCATTCAATTTTACCTTTACAAGTGTGAGATCACTTATATGTTGGCTGCTTTCCTTTTCCATTTTTCTCCTTATTTGATTTAATAGTTTTTGGTTGAGCGCACTGGTTACCCCTATTATCTAACATTGTTATGCTGTCATCACCATTAACCTTATCAGAGCTGTGATAGAATAGCTAACTATAGGAATAGACTAGATAATACGTATTTATAATAAATAGGGGAATCCAAAACCACCCCATATTTATTTCACTCCCTATATCAGGAAACGCCCCAACAAGGATCTTCATGGCAGGATCACCAGGCTTGGGCATCTGCAGAACTTTTTTCGGGCATCATTTTAGGGTCACCCATGCAACCCCCCTTTTTGACAATGTCATTATCACATTATCATGGTCAGTGACTGCAGACTTAGTATAGTCCCTAGGATAAGTAATGAATAATGGCCAACTTACCAGACCCAGCAAAACTACAGCAGTGATCCCTCTAGATGGACGATAGCTCACTCAGTGTTCCCCGGGAGTGACTCTGGTCAGTAGTGGAGCATGTCTGTACCCTGGTAGTGGCTCAGTCTTTCTCTCTCTGGTGGTGCTGAGCAGCGTGGCTCTCTCTGGTGGTGCTGGGCAGCGTGGCTCTCTGGTGGCGCTGGGCAGCGTGACTCTCTCTCAGCTTTTTTCCAGGCTGCAGTCTCTCAATCTCTCTCTTTATCCAGCTGCAGCTTCCTCCCTGTGGAAAATAGGGCCGCCAATCTTTGGGACTACATGTCCCATGATGATCTCCTCTCCTAGTCTCCTTTAATTGGCCCTCAGTTATGGCCAATAGGGAAGGAACGGAGCGGGCAGGAAGCTGGGCGGGGAACCTGGTGAGAGCCGCTGTCTCTTCTCCCTGACTAGAGAAAGGGGGGTGAGCCTTTCTCCTGTCACAGCACCGCCGAGTTCTCTGCTGGATTGAGCAGGGAAAAGAGCCAAAGTCACACTACTCTGATAGGGGGGCTTGACAGCACCTTGATGGTGTCACCCCACTGGCGGGCGGCACCTGGGTGCGTGCTGCCCGCACCCCAGTAGCGATGCAACTATGCTGAATTTAAGATCCGGTCCCTGATTCCAGGGGGGGGGGGATTGACCCCCCTTGCCCCTACCTGCGGAGGCCCATGTCACCAGGTATTATTTAAATGAAAACGATTTAGGAACATTGGAAACAACTCCTGAAACTCCATTAACATGTTAAAGTGTATATGAGATTTTAGTGATTAGTTTACATATTGTTTATTTTTAAGTATACAGGTGCCCATAGACATTCCGCGACAGTCCCCAGCACTCTACCTCCACTAGGCAACTGTTAGCCTTTCTGTGCTCATCTACTACAAAAATACCAGATCTTTCAGATATGCAATTTAACCTCTTGCCGAATAGCCGCTGTCATTATACTGTGGCAGGTTGGCACAGCAGCGCAAACTGCCGTAGGTGTACGTCGGTCGCTTTAAAAGCTATAGGGGGCCCTGGAGCCGATGCGCATGGCCGGCGGCCACAATGTCCACCGGTGACCGGCGATCGCTCCTCAGAGAGCCAGAACGGGGATCTGTCAATGTAAACAGACAGATCCTCGTTCTGTCAGGGGAGTAGAGAGTGATCGTCTGTTCCTAGTGATCAGGAATACCGATCTCTCTCTACTCCCAGTCAGTCCCCTCCCCCACAGTTAGAAACACCTCCCTAGGGAACACTTAGGTTGCTTGCACACTGAGATGCTTTGCAGAACGGTCAAAAAAGTCCTGCAAGTCGCAACTTTGGAGTGCTGTAGGAGCAGTGTATTCACCGCTTCTTAAGAGCCCCTTCCCATTGAAAACAATGGGGCAGCGCTGCAAACCCACCGGCAGAGCGCTGCTGCAGCGGCACTTTGCGGGTGGTTTTAACCCTTTTTCGGCCGCTAGCGGGGGTTAAAACCGCCCCACTAGCGGCCGAATAGCGCTGCTAAAACGTCTGTAAAGCGGCGCTAAATATAGCACCAGTTTACCACCAGCGCCCGCCAGCCTCAGTGTGAAAGTAGCCTTAAACCCTTGATCGCCCCCTAGTGTTCACCCCTTCCCTGCCAGTGACGTTTATACAGTGGCTATTTTTAGCTCTGATCGCTGTATAAATGTCAATGGTCCAAAAAAAAGTGTCAAAAGTGTCCGATCTGTCCACCGCAATGTCGCAGTGCCGCTAAAAATTGTTGATCACCGCCATTACTAGTAAAGAAAAAATAATAATAATAAAAAATGCCATAAATGTATCTCTTATTTTGTAGACAGTATAACTTTTGTTTCAAACCATTTAATATATGCGCATTACAATTTTTTTAACATAAAATATGTAGAAGAATGCATATGAAGAAATATTTTTTTTTTACATTTTTTTGGGGGATATGTATTATAGTAAAAAGTAAAAAATAATGTGTTTTTTCAAAATTGTCGCTCTTCTTTTGTTTATAGCGCAAAAAATAAAAACCGCAGAGGTGATCAAATACCACCAAAAGAAAGCTCTATTTGTGGGGAAAAAAGGACATTCATTTTGTTTGTGTACAACGTTGCATGACTGCGCAATTGTCAGTTATACATGTTACACTAACTATATAGGAAACCATATTTTCTATTGAATCATGCTGACCCGAAATAAGAGGTTCTATCATGTTTGTCTAAGTTATTATTTTTTACTTGATTACCTCTTGCAAGCATTCATCAGTCCTACATGTCCAGGGGCTGCTCTGCCAGAATCTTTCTGCTCTGGCTGGCATGCCTTTTCTATGCACATGCCTACGCCATCTAGTGGAATTTGGCAAGAATGCAAGAGAGGCATGCTCCTGTATGCAAAGTCTAAATACCATTTCTTCTTTGTGGACTGGCCAGTGCCTGAGCAAAAGGTGGGTTCTGTGTTCACCATTGGCTGCTACCATCTTTAAATGTTACATGGCTCATGTATGCCACTTACCCATTCACTGTCTTTTAAAGCAGAATTAAAGGCATTGATTTTGGGCAGAGTAAGGAGGGGTTATAACCCCTGTTAGTTTTTTCTCCATCTGTGTCCCATTGAGGGGATTTCCCTTTAATTCCTGTCCAATAGGCACAGGGAGTGAGAGGAAATCTCTCCAAAGTAAGGGAAATTCCTGATAGTCGCCAAAACTATTGCCCTCCATTGGAAGATTTCATCACTATTTCTGTTCCGATGACCACTCAATATTTCGGATTCTCTATCACTTTTATTTGTATTGCACCCCAAACCAAAAATGTAATATATTGCAGCTTACCAATCACTAGATGTGGTGGCTGCATTCATTTTACTTTCTTTGACTTTTTTTACTTCTGTTTTCACCTGGTGGTTTGGCCTGTAACAAACTTCCTGCATTAGTGAGACAAAACTCTGGATTAACGAGGAGGTGCAGCAGCATTATTAGTCGGAGGGGGGGGGGGGGATTGTAGTGTTAAATGTATTAGCAGATTTAGATACACTAACAGATTGAAGCCAAGCTCCAGTTCACACTTTATAATCAGTTGCAGCAAACTTTTTTAGAATAAAGGTTAAAGGTTTTACATGAATAAATAAAAGCTGATCATTGGATAGAGAGGGGCAAAAGGATTTTATTGGTACCATCAAAGGACATTTACAAAATTTTGTTAAAATCAATACATTTTATTTGCATACAGATACAATATTTAAAAACAGTCCATCAGGACAGAAAGAATACAGAAATACAAAAATAGATTTTTGTTGTAAATGTCTTATGACGGTACCGAGAAAATCCTGTTGCCCCACTCTATCCAATTTCTTCTCTATGATATCTAGGATGTGGGAACCTATATTTTAGAATACATTTTCCCTCTTAGCAGTTATTTCTAATTAAACAGTGAAGACACGTTGCTACAATGTAAAGTAGTGAGTGTACAGCTTGTATAACAGTGTAAATTTGCTGTCCCCTCAAAATACGTAACTCCACACACAGCCATTAATGTCTAAACCGCTGGCAACAAAAGTGAGTACACCCCTAAGTGAAAATGTCCACATTGGGCCCAATTAGCCATTTTCCCTCCCCGGTGTCATGTGACTCGTTAGTGTTACAAGGTCTCAGGTGTGAATGGGGAGCAGGTGTGTTAAATTTGGTGTTATCGCTCTCACTCTCTCATACTGGTCACTGGAAGTTCAACATGGCACCTCATGGCAAAGAACTCTCTGAGGATCTGAAAAAAAGAATTGTTGCTCTACATAAAGATGGTCTAGGCTATAAGAAGATTGCCAAGACCCTGAAACTGAGCTGCAGCACGGTGGCCAAGATCATACAGCGGTTTAACAGGACAGGTTCCACTCAGAACAGGCCTCGCCATGGTTGACCAAAGAAGTTGAGTGCACGTGCTCAGCGTCATATCCAGAGGTTGTCTTTGGGAAATAGACGTATGAGTGCTGCCAGCATTGCTGCAGAGGTTGAAGGGGTGGGGGGGGGGGGGGTCAGCCTGTCAGTGTTCAGACCATACACCGCACACTGCATCAAATTGGTCTGCATGGCTGTTGTCCCAGAAGGAAGCCTCTTCTAAGGATGATGCACAAGAAAGCCTGCAAACACTTTGCTGAAGACAAGCAGATTAAGGACATGAATTACTGGAACCATGTCCTGTATTCTGATGAGACCAAGATAAACATATTTGGTTCAGATGATGTCAAGTGTGTGTGGCGGCAACCAAGTGAGGAGTACAAAGACAAGTGTGTCTTGCCTACAGTCACGCATGGTGGTAGGAGTGTCATGGTCTGGGGCTGCCTGAGTGCTGCCGGCACTGGGGAGGTACAGTTCATTGAAGGAACCATAAATGCCAACATGTAATGTGACATACTGAAGCAGAGCATGATCCCCTCCCTTCAGAAACTGGGCTGCAGGGCAGTATTCCAACATGATAATGACCCTAAACACACCTCCAAGATGACCACTGCCTTGCTAAAGAAGCTGAGTGTAAAGGTGATGGACTGGCCAAGCATGTCTCCAGACCTAAACCCTATTAAGTGTAGCGCACTACTCCCTTGGGAGCTGCTGGGTGTGTTCATACCTTTCTGTTAACTGCCTCCATTCTTCCACCCCCTGCACGAATTACAATCAGCAGACAATCCAAGAACTTTTAAAAGAATGTATGAAGCATGTATGAGGCACATATGGGCACGTATGCGGGACAGATGAGCATGTATGAGGCACAGATGGGAATGTATGAGGCACGTATGCGGGACAGATGGGCATGTATGAGGCACAGATGGGAATGTATAAGGCATGTATGCGGCACAGATGGGCATGTATGAGGCACGTATGCGGCACAGATGGGCATGTATGAGGCACAGATGGGAATGTATGAGGCATGTATGCGACACAGATGGGCATGTATGAGGCACGTATGCGGGACAGATGGGCATGTATGAGGCACAGATGGGAATGTATGAGGCATGTATGCGACACAGATGGGCATGTATGAGGCACGTATGCGGGACAGATGGGCATGTATGAGGCACAGATGGGAATGTATGAGGCATGTATGCGACACAGATGGGCATGTATGAGGCACGTATGCGGGACAGATGGGCATGTATGAGGCACAGATGGGAATGTATGAGGCATGGTTAGGCATGCATGAGGCACGGATGCTCATGTACGAGGCACAGATGGGCATGTATGAGCATATATAAAGCCCAGATCAGTGCTGTGGGCACTTTTGATCCAGCCCACAGTGCTGCTACACTGGCTCCCTCCTCTCCTCACATGAAACGTCCGGGTGCGTGTCCCAGGGGGGCACGGGAAGTGCGAGTTCGGGAGGACATCCCTGGGCATCTTTCCAGAACTAGTCGACTGCTGTAGCCGTCATTCCGATAGGGCCCGGTCGGCGAGTGGTTAAAGAAAGCCGGAAGAGATAGTGTCCCAGCACCAGCCTCAGTGAAACCACATACCACCAGAGTGATCAAGTAGTTCTCCTTACCAGACAGAGTGGACCCTCATGTTATGAAGATGTCAAACTCGCTGAATAAACATCAGATGGAACTGTCAATCAAAAGGAGCTGTAACCATGTCACATAGGGAAACTCCAAAGATGCCAGTATCCTAGGGACCATTATGTAGGAGCATTTTTTTTATTTATTTTTTACATTTTTGCAAGACAAAATCATGAAAAGGAAGCCTTGCTTATAAAAAACAATATATTACTTTGTTATCATAAGTAATGGCAAACTTCTTTGCTAAATAAACAGGTCCACAGCAGAATTGGTAAAAACTGCCGTGGTCCATAGGGGGTATATATGGGTGAGAGGGTAAGCAGTTAAAGAGGACCTTCAGTAATTTTTTCATCTTTCCATCTATTAAATCTTCTGCCCTTGTTGTTTTAACTTTGGATAGTAAAACATTTTTTTCTGCCAGTAAATACCTTATAAAGCCCACTTCCTATGTCTTGTCTGGTCATTATCCTAGGCTTATGACATCATGCACAGCTCTCTCTCTCTCACTCTTGTGAGATTTTGCCCGGGAGGGAGGATGTCATAAGAGGGCCAATAAGAGCTGTAGAGCTGGAGGTGTGCCTCTGTGTGTCTGTGTAAATCCAGGAAGTGAACAGGCAGCAGCTTCAGCTGCCCATAGTCAACCGCTTCCCGACCGCCTCACGCAGATATACTGCGGCAGAATGGCACGGGCAGGCAAAATCACGTACCTGTACGTGATTAGGTAATTGCCTGCCCGTGGGTCGCGTGCGCGCCGCCAGCGGCGCGCTCGCGACCCAGTCGGGAGCTCCGTGATCCCGGCCGCAGGACCAGCGGACCCGATCGCCGCTGGTGTCCCGCGATCGGGTTACGGAGCTGAAGAACGGGGAGAGGTATGTGTAAACAAACCTCTCCCCACGCTTCCTACTCTGCCTGTCATTGATTGGCTGTTCCCGGTCATCGGGAAAGCCGATCAATGACGTCAGACGTCAGCCCCGCCCCCTAATGTAAAAAAAACACACACACACGTCACAGCCCATAACCCCTCCCCTCCCCCTAGTGGTTAACCCCTTCACTACAACTGTCATTTATACAGGAATCAATGCATTTAAATGCATTGATTGCTGTATAAATGACAATGGTCCCAAAAATGTGTCAAAAATGTCCGATGTGTCCGCCATAATGTCGCAGTCACAAAAAAAAAAAAAAAAATCGCTGATCGCCGCCATTACTAGTAAAAATAAAAATATTAATAAAAATGCTATAAAACTATCCCCTATTTTGTAAACGCTATAACTTTTGCGCAAACCAATCAATAATCGCTAATTGCGATTTTTTTTTACCAAAAATATGTAGAAGAATACGTATCAGCCTAAACTGAGGAAAAATAATTTTTTTGGGGATATTTATTATAGCAAAAAGCAAAACATATTGCATTTTTTTCAAAATTGTCGCTCTATTTTGTTTATAGCGCAAAAAATAAAAACTGCAGGGGCGATCAAATACCACCAAAAGAAATCTCTATTTGTGGGAAAAAAAGGACGCCAATTTTGTTTTGGAGCCATGTCGCACGACCGCGCAATTGTCAGTTAAAGCGACGCAGTGCCGAATCGCAAAAAAGGGGCCTGGTCCTTTGGCTGCCAATTGGTCCGGGGCTGAATTGGTTAAAATGGCTGCAGCCAGACTCAGTGGAGGGAGATTTCAGCAGCATATCTGCTGATTATGACAAGTACATGTAGCGCCGGGCTCCTAATGAGCATACGCTATCTTTTTGTAAATTTAATGTTTCTAAAACCACAGTTGGGTTTTAGGGTTAATTGTTCTAAATTCTGGTCTCAGTACTAGATTGGCTGGATTGCATTGTGTTTTGCTTGGCCATAGGTGTCGGTGTCACCTCTGGTAAGCATAGGAACGCAGTCCAGTTGGACGCATTAGGTGCCAATCTTTCTCAGAACCAACCAGTGGGTGTGTTGTCTCGCTGTGCATTCTGGGAGAGGGTACTTAAGGTACTGAGGTCACGTGCTTCTGGATTCCGGTCCAGAAGAGCTTTCTGTCCGTTTGGTCCTCCTGACCATCCCCCAGGGGCCCTCGTGGCCTGGGGTGTGGATCCATCTATTTCCGAGTCTCGGGGTTGGCTAGCCCGAGGCGCAGTAACTGGAAGGAGGATTCTAAGGTGGTCCGGTGCTGTCTCGGTTTTGGAGAGGCCCAGCAACTGAGAACGCAACCAGGGGAGGACTCTTCGGGAGAGGGCCACACACAAGGCTGGCTGCTCAGCAAGAGCCTGTAAGCTAAGTTGAATCCAGGTGAATCCACGCTCATACGGTATTGCCGGACCGGCTGAAGAAATACTGGTACCGTATGAGGGTTCTCTAAGTTCGTTTATCCTTCAGTTACAACCAAGTCTGTGGCAGAGACTTTGCTTTATCTGAATCACCTGTCGGTTGCTAAATTCACAAAAAGGGGATTTATCCGATAGCTGTAATATCCAGCTGCAAATGGCTATTCCCTGGATTGTATAGTGAGAGACATTCAAGTGTCAGCAGTTCCAAGGGTACCTGAACTTCCTACCCATGCCCTCTATTCCTTTATTGAGAGACCGTGTTTTGTCTAACGTTTTGCAAATAAAAATCCCTAAAGTGGATCCAGTGACGGTCTCTACAGTTCTTTGGGCCATCTACCTCGGGAAACCCCTAGACGCACACGAGGTGAAGAAGGTAACGGTAAGCCCAAATCAAACCAGCAGCTCCTTTGGTTATCCCCAAACATACAGAATTACAGTATATATAAAATAATATGCAATGTGGTTGAAGGGAAGCTTCAGAATGGCAAAGATGTTTTTATTACAAATGATGTGAGCAGACTGCAGTTCCTCTTTAAAGTGTCTCTCCACCAACTCTTCATTTTGTACCATTTGTCCTTGCCTTACAAACAGGCTCCTTCTAACCTCCTTATCTTGAATTGTATTATAACTGTACTGCCTCCCTTTATTTCTTAAAGCCCTTCACAAACAGTTGGCGCTCTATAAATCCTGTAAATTAATAACATGGAAAACTAGATAGGCTTGGCCATAGAAACCAATAAAATTTTCCTTTAGCTGCGCTAGAAATGTAGATTGACTTGGTTGCTACAGGATTGTACGTCTTATAGACCTTTCCCGTCATAAGACCGAATGTCAACTCAATAAATGTATCTCTCAGAAATTGTGAAATAAATATTTTATTCTCCTCCCTGTAGAAAATGATGATCCTTTTATAGGAAATAAATATTTGAAACTGACATCCATTTAACCCCATTGCTGCAGGAATACCGACAGAATGTTTACCTAAGTGTGACCGGCATGGCACGTACATCCTAGGAAACGGTCTGGTGTCCACATGTTCTTTTGCTCTCATCTGTCTACCAGTGGGAGAATTTTCGGAGGTAGAGTCTACTATGTGCCGGAGGTGTCCCACTTGTCCTTAGCACATGCCAAAGGAAAATGGAAAAACGTGTAATTTGCGGCCACATGAAAATAGCTCTTTCGGACTATGTCGGGAATGTAATAAAGATTCGGGAATTGAGGTCGCCCTACAATTCATAACCTTTTGCTCGGTGCGTTGCAGAAAAAAAAGAGGAGAATCTACACAAGCTTAGCGGCAACTCATATTATTACAGCCTCCAGGTAGTCCCTGTAAATTGAAAGCAAATTGGAGGCAAACAAAGTCATCACCGCAGTTGGTGTTGCATTTAATCTAAAAGAAATTGTCGTATCCATAAAACCTGGGAACAGTCACGCTGCTGAGGTTATAGGAGATTAAAAACTCTGAAAGTTCTGAACGGCACAAATTACACCGCATTTTGTACTCAAACTATTTATAAATGGAAGTGGGTTTTGCATTGTCTGGTTGGCTTCTGGTTTATGTAGAGGAATTTATTGTTAAATACTCTTTAGTTACAAACACACAAAGGAATTATTTACAGCAAGAGCCAGGAAGATGCACGACTGATCTAGGCATAAAGTATTAATATGTACTGTATACCTCTTTATGTATTATCTATGGCGGTTGCTTGGAGCGATCTAACATGCACTGACAGCAATTAAATTGGCAATAAGGGCAAATTGAAAGTATAACTAGAGGCAAAGCTTTTTTTTTTTTTTTTTTTTTAGCTTTAAAAAGAGTGGAGAGGGTTTAGAACACCTGTTAGGTGTTTATTACTCTAAATAAAGAAATTGCGTTTAGAAGACAAATAAAGCTGCTAGCACATTAAGGGCTCTTTCACACAGGGCGGATCAGTGCAGATCCGCCCCGTGGATAGCCGCTTGCTCAGCGGGGATCGCCGGAGCGATCTCCGCTGAGCAGGAAGATGACAGTTCCGTCTCTGCACTCCATGCAGGGACAGACCTGCCAGAGCGCCGCTCTCCCCTGTGGGGGATCGGGTGACGACGGACCGTAGAGTCCGTCGTCACCCGATCCGCTCTGCAGACAGATGAAAAAATGGGGCTTTCCTCCGTCTGCAGAAACGGAGCATAGCGGGCACGGACCAGAGCGGGTGTCAGCAGATGCTCATCCGCTGACACCCGCTATCCCATAGGGATACCTGTATGTCCGTTTTTCATCCGAAAACGGATGGATGAAAAACGGACATACGGTCCGTCCGTGTGAAAGAGCCCTTACTGACATAAGTTGACCAACAATATATACAAACCACAGTGCAGTGCTACAAAATGTGACAAATTAACAACAGTTATGCCCCGTACACACGGTCGAATTTTCCGACGGAAAATGTCCTATCGGATCATGTTGTCGGAAATTCCGACCGTGTGTGGGCTCCATCTGACTTTTTCCGTCAGAATTTCCGACGGAAAAAGTTTGAGATCCTGCTCTCAAATTTTCCGACAACAAAGTCCTATCAGACTTTTTCCATGTGTCGCGAATTCAGACGGACAAAGTGCCACGCATGCTCAGATCACATTACAAGACCAAAGCTATTGGCTACTAGCCTCTACGTAGTCCCGTCGTACGCAACTAACGCCACTACGTTCAGGATGATCGGATTTTCTGACAACTTTGTCCGACCGTGTGTATGCAACACCAGTGTCGGACAAAATCCGTCGGAAAAAATCCGACGGATTTTGTGGTCGGAATTTCCGACCGTGTGTACGGGGCATAAGTGGTATAATATAGCTAATATCCTGTAAATAATAACAAATAAATTCACTTGTTTTTGTTTCATAAATAAATTCACTTGTGATGAAGAGTGAAGCGAAAAGGAAAATTAATAAAAAGTAAAAAAATCACCAAATATTATGGTGATGAACTAAACTAACTGAATCCAAAGTGCATAAAATGTCATAAAAAAAGAGTCCAAATAGTTCATCCCAAAGGTCACCGTGGAATAAACTGATGTATACAAAATTGGTGATCAATGAAGTCACCCTGTGGTCCACCTCCATATGTAAACCATGCATGCTTACCATGAATGAATGAATGAATGAATAACTTGTATAGCGCTACAATGCGAACTGAATCGCCTCAAGGCGCTGTATTGGCGTTTGGTTATCCAGCTTCTAGAAGAGGTAGGTCTTGAGTTTCTTCCTGAAGGCCTGATGGTTTTCTTCCATGCGAATGTCGGTTGGTAGAGCGTTCCATAGCCGTGGTCCCTGGACAGCGAACCTCCGTTCCCCCTTTGATTTGTAGCGGGATTTAGGAATGAGGAGAAGATTTTGATTAGCCGATCGAAGACTGCGATTCGGTGTGTAGTGTTTTATTTTCTCGCGAAGGTATTGCGGAGCATTTCCATGTGTGCATTTGTGGGTGAGGCAGAGGGTCTTGAATGCGACCCGATTCCTTACGTTTAGCCAATGTAGATTCCTCAGGGAAGGGGAGATGGATTCCCAGGGTTTCTTCCCTGTTATCATCCTTGCCGCCGTGTTTTGGATAAGTTGTAAGCGCGCAAGTTGATATTGGGGTAATCCTATGTAAAGGGAGTTAGCGTAGTCCAGTCGAGAATTGATGACTGTTCCAACTACCACTGCTTTGTCCTCCTTTGGAATGAAGGGGATGAGTCTGCGTAGCAGGCGGAGCAGATGGTGTGATCCACAGACTACTGCTCCTATTTGGGCATCCATTGACATTTCTGAGTCAAAAATGACTCCGAGACTCTTGGCCTTGGTCCTAGTGGTGATGGTCCGTCCAAAGATGGTAGGAGGTGTCCAAGGGATCTTGGTTCGGGGTTTATGATTTGCATTTAGAATAAGAAGTTCTGTTTTTGATTCATTAAGTTTGAGGGAGCTAGTAGTCTTCCAGTCGTCTATCATAGTGAGGCATTTTCCTAATTGCTGATGATGGTCTTTTTGTCCTTTCCTAAGAAGGATCCGAACCATTGTAGATCTGAGCCGGTGACTCCTGCTACTTCTGTAAGGCGGATGAGTAGAGTATTGTGGTCCACAGTATCAAACGCTGCACTGAGGTCCAATAGTACCAGGAGACATGATTCTCCGTCATCCGCTGCTTCGAGGGCATCATCCCAAATCTTCAGTAGTGCGGTTTCTGTCCCATGGCCTGGGCGGAATCCTGATTGTAACGGATCCAGGAGTGTGTGTGTATCCAGATGGCGTTGTATCTGTTGTACTACCGCTTTCTCCATAATCTTGGAAATGTTGTTCAAGCTTGTTATCGGTCTGCGGTGGTTGGGGTCCCGGGGGTCGAGGTTGGGTTTCTTTAGCAGGGGTTTGATGATGCCTTGTTTGAGGGCGCCTGGAACAATCCCTTCTTTGAACGATTGATTTATGAGGTGCGTTATGGTGGGAGCCAGGATGTCGGAGCATTCTTTCAGGAGTTTTGTGGGGATGATGTCAATAGAGGATGTGCTGTCTCTGAGACTTTTGATGATGTTTTTAGTGGTATCCGTGGTGATTGGGATCAGAGAAAACTTTGGTGGTTGTGGGATGTTTGTGTCGATATCGACTTTTTGCTCTGGTTGCCTGCCGTCGGATGTCTTTTTCTGATCAATTGTTTTCCTAATGTTGACGATTTTATTGATGAAAAAATTTGATAATTCATTGCAGAAATCTTGGGTTTCATTAGCGGGGGGCTCTAAGCATGCCGGGTTCATCGACTGAGCGACTATTTTAAAAAGTTCCCGGGGCCGATTTAAGGCCGCTGAGATGGTATTTGAGAAATAATCTTTTTTTGCTTTGAAGATTGCCTTCTGATAATTCTGTGTCAGCCCTTTGTATTTAGTGTGATTTCCCTTGGTGGGATTTATTCTCCATGCTCTTTCGGCTCTTCTGCGTTCTTGCTTGAGTAGCGTGAGCGAGCTGTTGAACCATCCTGCGTTTTTCCTCTTGATGAGTGTTCTGCGTTTTGGAGCCACTGAGTCAGCTGATTGTAGTAATACATTGTTTAGGGAGCAGAGAGTTTGCTCCGATGAGAGGGTTAAATTAGAGTTGCTATTTTGTTTGATAAGGTGGTTTTGAAGGAATCGGAGTGCATTTTTTTCTGTGATCTGGTCCAATGAGTTGTTGTTGCAGGTTTCTGTTTTTGGTGGGTGATGTTGGTGGAGATTTTGAATTTGATGGCGTGGTGATCCGTCCATGGTAGTGGTATGTTGTCTACTGTGTTGATGTCCAGATTTTGTTTGAAGATGAGGTCCAGAGTGTGTCCTGATCCGTGTGTGGGGGTCTTTATCAGTTGCTGGAGACCCAGTTCTTCCAGTTGGCTGATGCAGGCGGTCGCGATAGGGTCTTGGGTAGAGTTTGCCCAGAGGTTGAAGTCTCCAAGTACCAGGAGGTTTTTGGATTTCAGTGTGTGTATTGAGATAAACTCCGTGAGGGGTGTAAGCAGATTGGTCTTTGGTCCTGGTGGTCTGTAGCAAAGTAGAATGTGGGTGGTGTCATGGGGTGTTGATTGAAGATGTAGCGTCAATGTTTCCATAAAAGGCACTGGGTTCTGTAAGATTGGTTTGGTGAGCGCCAGGTGCGATTTAAAAATCACTGCTAGGCCTCCTCCTTTTGTATGAAACCTCCATTCATTTAGATGAATACTCCCTGGCAGTTTCCAAGCAAGTACGCATACAGGTCCCCATTCCCCAATTCATTCAGAAGTCATATATAGGGAAAGAATGAATATGCCCACATAGTGTAAAAGCACCAAATGTAGATTTATGTCTTTTTCAGACCTTCAAGCAAAACACCAGGTCCCTAAGACCAGGGGTCAAGTCCTGGGGAAAAAAGTGTTGGAACTCCCACCCAAGATCCACTCCCCCACCAAAAAATGATACGCTCATATGCACGAACACTTCAAAAGTGGTATTTTTCATCCAATTTTTGTATTGTGTGTATGAAGCTTAATTGTTAGTACATAAAAAAAAACGATCCTCAATAAACATAAATACGGTAATTCTCTGAATAATCAGCATTCATTCAATTGTGCTTCCATGCAAATGTGAACATCATGTTCTGATCTTCATTGGGGAATTTTATTTTGTATATAGAGTGTTTATGTGGTGAGTTTACACTTTTCATTGAACAGAGTTTGGATAACACAGGGTTAAACGGAAAGGTCATAAATGAACTGCACATTATCTGGACAGAATGCTTGGGGAGATGTATGTTAGCTTGGGGGGCTGCAAACTCTGCAGGGCTCCAACACACACTCGCTGCTATTCCAACCCTTCACATATTTCCACATAAACTTCCCTCCTGGCATTAAACTTTGCCAGGTATTGTGCTCAGCTCACCACCCCAAACTGATGTTCCTCCCTCAGCTCACCTCTCTCCCTGCATGTCCTGTGAGCAGAATAGCTGTGCTCCTCTTCTGGGTTCTCTCATCATATGGCACTGAAGATAGAGGAGGGGGGGATTCAGCTGGACACACAGAGCAGGTATGCAGGAGACTGGGAGGGGGGGGGGGGGTGGGATGATGAGGAGACAGAAAATCAGGAGGGGCCGGCAGGGAGGAGCGCATCACGAGAGGTCTGACTAAACACAATCTCTTAGCAGCAGGGACCTGATCTACCCGTCAGCTAGCTGTGATTGACAGGTAGAGCGGAAGCTGTCATGGGGCCCCCTACTGGCAATGCCTGAATGGTCAGTCCACCCCTGGTGTGCGTCACTTGCTATTGCGAGCTGTGTTGGCGGCTGCTGGTGTAGCACCTGCCACACAGCTCGCATACTTCAAAGTCTTGCAGGACACGGCTGCTAAAGGGAACTGAGTTCCTGTTGTGGAAAAAGTACAGGAACTCCGTTCCCATGCATTCCCACAGGACTTGAGCCCTGCCTAAGACACTTTTTTATTCCTACTTGTAATTTAAACATTATTTCTCGATAAAATCTCCCTCACTGGGTCTTGATAAACCCACTACTTTTGAACTCCTTTGTGCTAATGGTCCTTATGAACCTCAATTCATTTTGTCTATATACAAAATTCTACATGACACCCTCCTCCTAACTGAGTCCACCCACACATATATGAAACAATGGTCCCATATTTTACAGCAACCTATTTCTTTAGAGGATTGGGGGAAAATATGGGAATCCACATCTAGAACCTCGCGTTGTGTTGCGCAGAGAGAAACCGCATTTAAGATTTTTCTTTTCTGGTATAGGACTCCTGACATCTTGCATGCTCGAAACCTAGAAGCCTCAAGTTTATGCTGGAGTTGCCAAGCGTCCACAGGCACCAACTTTCATATATTCTGGGAATGCCCAGTTATTAGTTTGTTTTGGGGCCAGATTCCGGATTTTCTGCAAAACCTACTGAACACCCCCATAACCCTCAACCCTATACATTACCTATTGGGTCTTCCTCTACCAGGTATCCCTAAAGCCTCAGGGAGACTCATGTCCTTTATTTTATTGGCTGTAAAGTGGGTCATACCCAGATGCTGGTTGTCCACATCTTCCCCTACCTTCCCACAATTTTTAGCTATAGTGACAGACATACGAAGGATGGAACATTTGACTGCATTGATAGACGGTTCATTACCTAGGTTCTATAAGATCTGAAAGGCATAGGATGAATCTGAGTTCTCTCCGAAACCGATCCATTCGGTGCCTTAACCACTATAGACCCGCGCTATAGCCAAATGACGGCTACAGCGCGGATCTGATGTGCCGGGACGACGTCTATTGACATCGTCCCGGCAACGAGCTGCCTGCGCGCCCCCTGAAGGGCGCGCGCGGCGCGCTCTGTGATCCGCGAGTCTGTGAGACTCGCTGGATCACAGATCCGAGTAAGGGGTCGATCCTGACCCCTTACCACGTGATCAGCTGTCAGCCAATGACAGCGGATCATGTGATATTAACCGAGCTGGTAATCGGCTTTTTTTCCTGCTCGCGCTGACAGCGCGAGGAGAAAAAAAAAAGCCGATCACCGGCGGCAGTGAGAGGGACGTCAGTCCCTCTCACTGCAATATGCCCAGGGTGCCCACATTTGCAAATAAAAGTGCCCCCAGTGCCATCTGTCAGTGCCCCCAGTGCCATATGTCAGTGCCCCCAGTGCCATCTGTCAGTGCCCACAGTGCCATATGTCAGTGCCCACAGTGCCAGTGCTGCACATCAGTGTCACCTACCAGTGCTCATCAGTGTCCCCTACCAGTGCTCATCAGTGTCCCCTACCAGTGCCCAGTGCCACCTATCAGTGCCCATCAGTGCCACCTATCAGTGCCCATTAGTGCCATCTATCAGTGCCACCTATAAGTGCCATCTATCAGTGCCCATCAGTGCCATCTATCAGTGCCCATCAGTGCCATCTATCAGTGCCATCCATCAGTGCCATCCATCAGTGCCCATCCGTGCCCATCCGTGCCCATCAGTGCCATCTTTGCTGTGCTCATCAGTACCGACTTATCTGTCCCCACCAGTGCAGCCTATCAGTGCCCACAGTGCAGCCTATCAGTGCCCACCAGTGCCGCCTATCAGTGCCCACCAGTGCCGCCTATCAGTGCCCACCAGTGCCGCCTCATCAGCGCATATCAATGAAGCAGAAAAATTACCTGTTTGCTAAATTTTATAACAAACTATTAAACATGATTTGATTTTATTTTTAAATTTTCCATCTTTTTTTATTTGTTTAGCAAAAAATAAAAACCCCAGCTGTGATTAAATACCACCAAAAGAAAGCTCTATTTGTGGGGAAAAAATTGTAAAAATTTCATTTGGGTACAGTGTTGTATGACCGCGCAATTGTCATTCCAAGTGCGTCAGCGCCAAAAGCTGAAAATTGGTCTGGTCACGAGGGGGGTTTAAGTGCACAGTAATCAGGTGGTTAATGAAGAGTCCAGTACACCTCTCACACTATGGTTCGGTAATGATTGTGACTATCTCCCCTTTCCCCTTCGGAGCTATTTTATTCTTTCTCCAATGTTTACCCTTTTTGAAGGTTTTACTTTTTTTTTTAAAGTTTTAATTTTGTTGTACAATATGGTGAGAATAGAAAGTTGATATGTTAGACCACCATGCATTTGAGAGTTCACATTTCTGTGTGCATGCGAAACTCCCTATATGTTGAAATGCCCTACTTATCTCTTACTTTATTGTCTGTTTTATAAAAATGTTATAAATAAACAATTAAAAAAAAAAAACAAACATTGATAGGTTCTTAAAAAAAAAAAATTCAGTTTATTTAATAAAAATCAGTAAGAAGCATGTTATTTATTTTCAGCAATACATCAATTTATTCTATATCGGTAAATCAGCTAGATATTTGATGACCTCTTTGAGAAGTCATTCCAGAAATTTTCCATCAGGTTTTCAATATTTCAGGCTTGGCAATCACTCATAATAATGGCTTATCCAATCATATTTTATATTGGACGCGAGTTGTTCACATGCCGCTGCCACAATAGTTACGGTTTTGGCAGCAAAAGGGTAAATTTGAGTCTTTTTTATTAGGAATAAGCAAAGCTGAGGGTTTTTATGTCCTTGCAATTTAAGTGAAAATGTGAAGATTTCATGGAAATGAGCTCCCTTGTCAAATAGCATTGGATTTGATTGTGAAGACAGGCCTAAAGTGCACCTTTGCCAAGACTATGGAAAATAAATACATTGTTTTTGTATCAAGCAGTAAAAAGGCTCTAAAACAATCCATCCCTAACTTCTCTAGTTACTTGTATTGGGGAGTAATTTGTTCTTAAAATTTCTCAAAGTTCACAATGAGGACTCTACAGTTGGGTTTCAGACCCAGAGCTAGCAGGCTGCCAAGATCTGCTCTCCACAGAAAGAAGCTAAGATTTTTACTGAACCTGTTGTAAACTTTGAAGGCAAATTTCTCCACAAGGCTTATAGCTACAGAGGCCTTTTTTGAAGTGTTTTTACTGCTTGTTCAGAATATGTGCTGTACATACTTTAATGTGCATAGCCTGGGCGCAGGTTTACTTTAAGGTAAGGTGACCACATTTTTCAAAATTACATTTAGAGAAACCCTACTGACCATGGCCACTTTTAACCACACCAACAAAATCACGCCCCCATTGCAATCAATATTTAAACAATATAAACAATATGTAAATGTTAGCAATACCCATGAGGGTTAATGTGCCTGGCTTTATAGTTCAAAGTAAGAGCATGGCAAAATGTGAGCATGACTAGGATTATGAAAGATACAATGGACATGGCAAGATTGCACCTTACAGTTGGAGTGGCTCAAACAGGAATAATATGTTTATACAGGGGAGCTCATTGTAAATTGGATGCTACCATCATCCCTATTTTGTATGCAATTAAATAAATATTCTTCCCTTGGTATTATATCTGTAGCCACTGACAATTTCTCAAAAGAGTTTTAAAAAAAAAAGCCTAGTACCCTAGTTGGAAGGGTGACAGGGGCGGACTGACCATTCGGGCACTCGGGCACTGCCCGAGGGCCCCATGCCACTAGGGGGCCCCATCAGGGTTGCCAGCCTCAATAAAACCAGGGACAGTATGTAAAAATCTGTGTTTTTTTAAAATTCCAAGATTATAGCTGCCCCGCCTCTCCAGTACCTTTTCAGTGTGTATGTGTATTCTGTGTGTGTATACTGTGTGTGTATTGTATACTGTGTGGTCCCATAATCTATTGCCTGAGGGCCCCATAATCTCTTATTGCCTGGGGGCCCCATGATCTCCTATTGCTGGGGGCCCCATAATATTCTCCTATTGCCCGGGGGGCCCATAATCTCCTATTGCCCGGGGGCCCCATGAGTTGTCAGTTCGCCCCTGAATGGTGAGCAGGGTGTCATTCCATCACACCCTCAGAGTAGGGTGCAAAAGTGTACTCCCAAAAACATATAAGCATATTTATGCTCCCTGCTGTAATGGCACTGGCCCTCTGAGTATGTGACATCATTCCGCCCACCAGGGGAGGGCCAGAGAGCGCTCAGAGATATAATAAACAGAACCTCTGCCTAGTCACTGTATACACTACTCATATATGACACAGTCCTTGCACCAACAAAATACTCTTAATTACTGTGCCAAAAGTCACAGTCTCACAGACACATATAAACCTCAGGACAAAGGATCCATTTTGAAAAATTCTACTTTTACAATAGTTATTCTTTTCTGCACATAAAACGGTATACTTTTATATGAGCCTGCAACATATCCTTTATAGGCCCTGATGAAGCATTTCTTGCAAAATGCCTACATATCCTTTATAGGCCCTGACAAAGCAATTCTGGTGAAACGCGTTGGCACAGGAGGCTTTGCTCTATCAGCACTCAATTTCTTGTTTCCATTGTATAATCTAACAGCACTATCTGTTTTTTTTTTTATTCATTTCACAACTGTTATATGACTTTTAAGCTTTTTCTATTGAATAACATATCATTTTATTAGAATATCAAGCTCCTTTGTCTGTAAAGTCCGATATCCAATTGCTCTCTTTTTCCCTATATATATATATATATTACGGAGGATGGCCATTAGTGTCACAATACTTACCACAATGCAGCAACTGTTCAGACAATACTTTGGTCAGGAGCAATGTACTACATAATACGTCTGCACAATGCTGTGAGTGAGCATATTGATACAAGAAGTACATGGCTGCAATACAGACTCTGAGATCTGCTTAGAAGCAGCTGGTGGTCAGACTGTAGCCTCCTGCATTAGGTGTCTGTTCTCACTCAATAGAAGCAAATGTTTCTAGAGTTTGGAAATATGAACATGCATTGAAGTTTTCTTTGTATTGAATTTGCTTTTGGGGCTACAAGAACTGTTGTTCCTAGAATCATCCCTGCTGTTGGAATTGCTGTGCTGTAATAGAATGTGTGTGATTTTCACTCTGCTTTCTGCATAACCTATAACTACACATAGATATAGCTACAGTATACCACTAACATTCACAGCCACGTGTCTCAGAAAGAATCTGCACCACTGTTAGACAATTAGCAACCTTCTCCTCCCCATGATGATTCTAATTTGCAACAGGTAGCGATATCTGCCAAACGCACAACTAAGCCTTCCTTGAAGTGGTATTAAAGTGTTACTAAACCCAGTAATATGAAAATAGTTCATCCGCCCCCCACAGTGCCCACAGCTCTTATAAATCTTCTTTTACATTAAAATACGGCCCCTGTATACCTTTTTGGATGATCTGTATACCATGGTTACATGATAAACTGCACAGTTTCTCCAGTGCTCAGAGTGCAGGCAAGAGGAGATTTCCACTACAGCCTGTATACACGCCCACATGGGTGATGTCAATATCATGTGACCTGGCTAGCTCTGAGAACAAGTAAATGTTCTCTCCAGCATAAAAGACACAACCAGTGGTGGCTGGTGGTAATTTTCCTTGGGGGGATGGCAAACAGTAACACCCACCCTCCCGTTTTTCCATCGGTCCATCAGCAGGCGGGACTGGTGCACATCCCCAAAAAGACTTACACCTGTAATTGCAATGAAAGGTGGTTCTACAAAGTATTGACTCAGGGGGGCGCTATACAAATGTACCCCACATTTTTCAGATATTTAAAATTTTGAAAATCATTTATCATTTTCCTTTACAGCTTCACAATTAAGTGCCACTTTGTGTTGCTCTATTACATAAAATCCCCCCCAAAAACTTTTACATTTTTTTGGTTGTAACATGACAAAATGTGGAAGCTTTTAAGGGGTATGAATACTTTTCCAAAGGCAATGTACATCCTCTTCCTCTTCCTCCACTCTGAAGCTGAATCTTGCTCTCTCCCCCTGCACATTCCTATTGGCCAATGGGGCAGCCCATGGTAATGACAGGCCAATGGTTATACCCAAGCTTGGGACTTAAAGCTGTTGCTTTTTTAAAATGGCCTGGAATGGGGCCGTATCAGTGAGCTTTTTTGGAGGTTCTTCAAACAAAAATGTGGAAAAGCCCCAATTGCTTCAAATTGTGATAGCTATATGAGCAATCTAAACAATGAAGGCCCCTTGACCCACCCCGCCCTAAGGAAAGGGAGCCTTGACTGCTGGATGCTTGGCAACCAAGCGGGGTGTCAACCTAATCAGGGAGTCGGAGTGGCTCCATTAGGATTGGCTACAATGGCACAAGGTGACTATCGCTTCTCGGCCTTTTGGCTAAGATCAAGTGTAGTATCTGTTCTTATCAGTTGCCAAAGGAGGTGCTGTGCTGGCCCTATAGAGAGGGTTGCAGTCAGCGCTCTCCAAGGGCGTAATTAGCACCTGGAAAGAGCGGTTTCTGGAGGGACACACTGGGTGCCCTATGTACTGGGTGGCAGTGTATGGTCTGAGTCTGAGCCGTTCCGGAAGGGTGCTCCTGGTGAGGATGGGTGCTGCCACTGGTCTGACCCGAAAGGTCGAGTACCTGGCCTTCTGGCCTGGATTGGGGTAGCTCTAGCCCCGGACAGTTTTTCGGGAATAGAACGCCAGTGAATCCCTATGCACCGGGGGAGGAGCGGTTAGTAATTCCCGAATGTAATTAGGTAGGAGTGATGGGAGTGACGGTGAGCCTGTTGATGGGGCAGGTTCTCACCAAGCTTCCTGATCTTTATGCCTTCCTGCCTGGGGTGGGGGCTGCTGTGGTCCGGACCGTTGGTCAGGGCGGTCTTGAAAGCCAATGAAGCATGTGCCCCTGGAGTGGCAGTCCAGGGGTGCCGTACAATCACTGTGAGTGAGGGTCACATTGATTTACAGGCACCAAGCTCACTGCACCATTCCTTTAACAGCACGCTTTTTTAGCACCTGCCTCTTGGGCCGGGCCTTTTGGCTGGGACCAGAGGAATTTTTGATTCCTGGCCGGAGGGCCTGGTCATTGTCTTGCACAATGGCCACTTCTTTCACTCCTCCTCTCCACTATCCCTTCCCCCACTTTATTTTATCTATTACCTTTGTTTGTCACGTTTTTGTATTTTTTGGTTTGCACACGGTTAGCACTGTGTGATGAGTAGGGTCACAGGTCCCAGGGCCTGTCCTGAAAGTCTGGGTAGGGGGTGGACATGGCCTTCTGGCTTAGTTCGCCCTCTCTCATAGGGTTGGGGTCTCCCTTCGGGGGAGCCTCACCTAGTATTTAGGTGGGTCTGTTTCGGCAGACCTTCCAGAGAACGGGGTCTAATTGGTTTCGGGCCATGAAGACCAAGTTTTACGTGTCCTTGTCCCTGTCTGGAGCCTAACGCCCCGGGGGATTCAGGACTAGGTCCTCTGATTTTAGAGGACTTGTGTACCCGTTGCACTTTTTTGTCGCACCTTTTTATGTTGTGCACATTTTTTATGCACCGGGTGAGTTTTTGAGTGTGTTTTGCACGTCACAGGCTTTCAATAAACAAAAAAAAACAATGGCACAAGGTGACTGGGTGGAGCTGGAACTCTAGAAACACAGAGGCATGTCCCACTACTTTAAGAGAAGTTGATGTCACAAAAGTTGCCCACCCACCTGCCCGTTGTGTGTTCATTGCATCTTCCTTGGTGGTTTTACCTTGCCAGCAATTGATATTACTTTATGGGCTACGCCCTCAAGTTAATTACAGGTGAAAGACAGTGCCTGTCTTGCACTGATAGGCCTCTTAGACTAAACGGTTTGGTTATAGATGCTCACGGTGTAACCGTGACCGGCATGGTATTTGTATTTGAAGGTTGTTATACTAAGATGTTCAATAAAGCTGTGGCCTTGCCCTACTTCCAACTTAAAGTGGTCTATGTTTCTTTGTGGGGGGGCAAGGTTTTATTGTGGTTTACATAAGTGGGGGTTAAGACAAGACTAAGCTTCTCAGCAGTTATGATCACTGTAATTTGGTACTGTAGAAGTCAACAACAAGCGCTAAGATGTGGTCTTTTGCAATAAATGTATTTATTTAGAACTGTTTGCAGTAATTTCCAAGTACATAGGGGAGAAAAGTGCATGTGTCCCAGGGAGACATAATGGTGGATTGGGGTGCGTGGTGCTCTGCATATGCATGGCCCAGATGGATGATGAGGCAAAGAAGGGATCACATGATAAGATACTCTCAGCTTGAAAGAAAACCTTGAAAACAATCTCTGCAGCTAATAAGCTCCTTCCTGCGAACTCTTCAGTCTTCACTAATTTGTTTGAAGAAAAGAAAAGAGAAGTCATAAAAAGAGTAGAGTGTGGTACTTCAAGCCAATGCATTGTATTACGCCAAGGAAATCAATGGACTGCACCCATTACTTAATTAGGCGTGGCTTACACAGCCTGCCAGGAAAACAGTAAAGGGAGGGCTGCCAAGCACACAAGAAGGTGAGTTTTCAATGGGTTCATTGTTTTGACAATTAATAGCCAGTGATAGGAGCATAAAAAGCCTCACATGCTAAAGCTTAGTACACACTACTAGTTTTCTTCATTCAACCCAACTGGCCGAATGAAAAAAAACTGACAGCTCAAACCGAAACCGCTGTTACTAACTATGCAATGTCAGTCAATGTCAATGTCTTCTCTTCTTATTCTACTTTGTTCTGGCAGGGTGGACAGCCCCCACTCCCAGAACATTCTAGTCAGCAGTCTAAGCCATTGGCTCTGAACGCTGACCGGGAGCTGGCTGGCAGACCTTCTTCAGTGATGCCCCTTTGACAGAAGCCAGCCAAACAGACCGGTTGCAGTATGCATTGGCCTGAATGTCAGACGGATTCTATTGAAGCGGCCGATGCTGCCCGACATTCAGCCCATGTGTACTAAGCTTTACCACTTCAGCCCCGGAAGATTTGGCTGCTAAATGACCAGGCCATTTTTTGCGATTCGGCATTGCGTTGCTTTAAACTGACAATTGCGCGGTCGTGCGACGCTGCAGCCAAACAAAATTGATGTCCTTTTTTTTCCCACAAATAGAGCTTTCTTTTGGTGGTATTTGATCATCTCTGCGGTTTTTATTTTTTGCGCTATAAACAAAAAAAGAGTGACAATTTTGAAAAAACACAATATTTTGTACTTTTTACTATAATAAATATCCCCATTTAAAAAAAAAAAAAAAAGTTTTATAGCATTTATAGCATTTTTATTATGATTATTTTTCTCACAAGTAATGGTGGCGATCTGAGATTATTATCGGGACTATGACATTATGGCGGACACATCGGACACTTTTGACACTGTAAAATGGCTATAAAATGTCACTGATTACTGTAAAAATGTCACTGACAGGGAAGGGGTTAACACTAGGGGGCGATCAAGGGGTTAACTGTGTTCCCTGTGTGTGTTTCTAACTGTAGGGGGAGGGGACTGACTATAGGAGATGACAGATTGTGGTTCCTCGCTATTAGGAACTCACGACCTGCATCTCCTCTCAGAACAGGGATTTGTGTGTTTACATACACACGTCCCTGTTCTGCCTCTAGTGCCCACGATCGCTCGTTGCCGGCGGTCATCGTGACCTTCGGCCACAAGCATTGGCATCCACGAGTGCAACGCGCACCTGCTATCCAGCTTAAAGGAGCAAACATATAGCTACGACGGCTCGCGGGATCATGTCAACCTGCCGCAGTATAAAGATGGTGGCTGGTCGGGAAGTGGTTAAAGAGTAACTCCATTTTTGTTGAGAAAAAAACATTCCCCCCTGGGTAATCAATGTACATTGCAGGGATTTAAAAAAAAAATAATTTGTTGCAGATTCCTACATTTTGTTATTCTGAAAAAAAAAACAGAACTGTGTGTTTGTCTGTATCCATATGGTAAGTGAATAAAATGGGAGTGGACCTGCAGGTCTCTAATGAGGAAAGCTGCAGGGTCTGCAATCCTTTAGATGTGATTTCCTATTGTGATTATCTCACCGAAAATAACATTTTTGTTGTATGGGATGTCTAAAATCTGACTTGGTGCAGACTTCTGGGAAAATCAGTGAGCCAATCACAAAAGCAGGGAATGATGTTTCTCGGGGACAAGCTGTACACTTTTTATGTACAGAACACCTCCAGGTAGCCATATTGCACTTTACAGAAAATTACAATGGCTGCAGATTGAAAAGGAAAGGTAATTTTTAAAACCATTCCATTACAATATGAATTGTGTCGCAATTGTATATGTTATATTATTTTTTCTTTATTTGCTATTTTTTTTCCCCAAAAAAGTTGGGTTACCCTTTAAGGCAGGGGTGTCCAAACTTTTTTCAAAGAGGGCCAGATTTGATGAAGTGAACTTGCGTGAGGGCCGACCATTTTCCCTGACATTTTTTGAACCATTAAAATTCGGTCTGTGTGTTAGTTCGAGCACTAATACACTGCCCAACAAGAATTCTCTTGTCTTTGTGGCTGTGTGTGAGTAAAGAGATGAGCTCGGGCGTGTTATTTGGATATACTGTATTTATCGGCGTATAACACACACCTTCACTTTAAGAGGGAAGTTTCAGGAAAAAAACTTAAATATTTACATAAAAAACTATGAAGCAAAATAAGGGTCAGTGCCCATCTTCAGCCCCACCATTACCATAAGTGCAGCCCCCCACCATTGCCAGGAGTGCAGCCCCCCACCATTGCCAGGAGTGCAGCCCCCCACCATTGCCAGGAGTGCCGCCCCCCACCATTGCCAGGAATGCAGACTCTCATCATTGCAATCACTGCAGCCTGACTAATTCCCATCCATCTGCAGCCTCGGAGGGGACAGGGAGGGGGGCGGGACGAGGCCGAGCGGCAAAATATTAGCTACAGGAGAAGCTCCTGTTTTCTCTGAGGCCTCTTTAATAGAAAGTCCCGCCTCCTTTGATAGACAGATCAGTTGTCCATTGGCAGCGCCAGAGAAGGGACTTTCTATTACAGAGGCTGCCGTGTAAACAGGAAATTCTCCTGTGTGCACGGCACTTGTCCCGCCTCCTCCCTGTCCCCTCCAAGGCATTTGGACATATATATCTAATGTGGCCCCAGTGCTGGGAGATCGTTGTGGGCCACAAAAGATAAATATGTCCAAATAACCAGGCGGGCCGTTCAAAACCGGAACGCGGGCCGCGATTGGCCTGCGGGCCGGACTTTGGACATGCCTGCTTTAAGGCAATATAGCAACTAAATCGGTTTCAAACTAGATACAATCAAACATAAGTATAAGGGCCTAGAAGCCCCCATTTTTATGATTTAATACTGACGGAAAACTATATAGACCAAAAACAAAAATGTTGAATAAGATAAGATAAGATTTATTGTCATTGCAAATAAAAATTCACAATGACATTTTCAAGAATAACTACTCAAGCATAAACAATACTTCATACACATACATCCATAGAAACATTACACAAAATAAAATATTAAACATCCCTAATATAACATACCATTAACCCTGACCAGTTGGCTACCTAACTTGAATTATTTTTCACATTTATGACTTCGTAAGCCCTTGGAAATAAGCTCTCTATAACGATTTGTACTAACGTATACAGCAAGACTTATACATGTTGGACTTTTTGTTATTGTACGTATTTATTTTTATGTTTGTTGCCACAGGTTATGTGTGTTACAATGTGCAATATTTCATGTACACCAATTTTGTTCATAGTTATACCTGGTTGGATTATATTTCTTTGGTTTACATTAGAACATACTGTTATGTCAGTACAGCGTTGTCTTATGATATGTGATAAAAATGCTGCAAACCTAAAATGTGTGCAAAAACCAACATCAAAGTAACAAATTCCATCAATAAAATATTCACTTAAAGTGATATTAACCACTTCAGCACCGAGCAATTTTACCCCCTTCCTTACCAGAGCACTTTTTGCGATTCGGCACTGCGTCGCTTTAACTAACAATTGTGCGGTCGTGCGACGTTGCACCCAAACAAACTTGACGTCCCTTTTTTCCCACAAATAGAGCTTTCTTTTGGTGGTATTTGATCACCTCTGCGGTTTTAATTTTTTGCGCTATAAACAAAAGGAGAGCGAAAATTTTGAAAAAAAACACAATATTTTTTACTTTTTGCTATAATAAATATCCCATTTTAAAAAAAAAGAAATAAAATGTTTTACTCAGTTTAGGCTGATACGTATTCTTCTACATATTTTTGGTAAAAAAAATCACAATAAGCGTATATTGATCGGTTTGCGCAAAAGTTATAGCGTCTACAAAATAGGGGATAGATTTATTGCATTTTTTTTTTTTTACGAGTAATGGCGGCGATCTGCGATTTTTTTTTTGACTGTGACATTGCGGCGGACACTTCGGACACTTTTGACACATTTTTGGGACCCTTCACATTTACACAGCGATCGTGATTACTGTGTAAATGTGACTGGCAGAGAAGGGGTTAACACTAGGGGCGCTGCAGGGGTTAATGTGTTCCCTAAGGTAGTGATTCTAACTATGGGGGGAGGGGACTCACAAGGGGAGGAGACCGATCGGTTTTCCTCCGTACTGGGATCACATGATCGGTCTCCTCTCCACTGACAGGACGTGGAGCTGTGTGTCATATGACGCCCACCCAGGATGGGAGATCCACCTTGTGGGTGTCATATGACTATGGGCGGGATGCGAAGTGGTTAAAGTCTTGTTTTTTTTTTTTATATATAAAAATAACAAACATGTTATACTTACCTGCTCTGTGTAATGGTTTTGCACAGAGCAGCCCCAATCCTCCTCTTCTCGGGTCCCTCTTCGACTCTCCTGGCCCCTCCCTCCTGTCGAGCGCCCCCACAGCAAGCAGCTTGCGATGCGGACACCGAGCCGAGCTGCAGCTCTGTGTGGCCATTCAGACACAGAGCTGCGCTTGGGCCCAGCGCCCTCTCTCTCCTGATTGGCTAACTGACTTTGATTGACAGCAGCGGGAGCCAATGGCGCCACTGCTGTGTCTCAGCCAATCAGGAGGGAGAGTCCTGGACCGCCGAGGCACTCGTGCACATCGGTGGATAGAGATGGGGTTCAGGCGAGTATTAGGGGGGCTGAGGGGGGTTGTACATACTGTAGCTGCTGACTTAATATTAGGACACTTACTTCTTTATCCAGTGATCTCTGCACCCCAGCCAATGTTTCCCTAGGCTCTCGGGTGCTGCTGCCACCATTGCCTGTAAGGGAAACCAGCAAGGGAAGCCTTGCGGTTTCACAGCCAGTTCCCTACTGCTCATGCGTCGACCGCGCTGCACTCTCTGAATGGCCTGGCGGTGGGGGAAGGAGGAGGGGGGCTGAACTTATGAGTGATCTTGCCGTGGCGAGATCTCTCGAAAGTGGGTACAGGTACCTGTCAAAAACAAATGTGGCACTGGAGGGGAGGAGGAAGCAGATAAGCGGAGCTTCCGCTTTTTTTTCCACTTCCATTCTGTTTTTCATGAAAATTGATCAATTAAAGAGTAACTCCACTTTCATGGGGAAAAAAAAAGGCAAGAAAAGAAAAAATAATATAGCACATATGATTGCGACACTAATCATATTGTTAGCACTCCCTAGGACTCATCCCTAGCATCACTCCCTAGGACACACTTAACCCCTTGATTGCCCCCCTAGTGTTTAACCCCTTCCCTGCCAGTGTCATTTACACAGTAATCAGTGTGTTTTTATAGCACTGATCGCTGTATAAATGACAATGGTCCCAAAATAGGATCAAAAGTGTGCGATGTGTCCGCCATAATGTCACAGTCATGATAAAAATCGCAGATCGCCACCATTACTAATAAAAAAATAATAATAATAAAATGCCATAAATCTATCCCCTATTTCGTACACGCTATAACTTTTGAGCAAACCAATCAATATATGCTTATCGGGATTTTTTTTTAACCAAAAATATGTAGAAGAATACATATCAGCCTAAAAAAAAGGAAAAAAAATATTTTTTATATATTTTTTGGGGATAATTATTATAGCAAAAAGTAAAAAAATATTGCTTTTATTTTCAAAATTATTGCTTTGTTTTTGTTTATAGCGCAAAAAATAAAAACCGCAGAGGTGATCAAATACCACCAAAAAAATGCTCTATTTGTGTGGAAAAAAAGGACGTCAATTTTGTTTGGGTACAGCGTTGCACAACCGCACAATTGTCAGTAAAAGCGGCGCAGTGCCGAATCGCAAAAAGTGCTCTGGTCAGGAATGGGGGTAAAATCTTCCGGGGCTTAAAAGAGAAGTTTCCACCACGGAGATGTCATTTAAGTCATATCCAGCCGCGTGCTTTATTATTGCTCCTGGAAGAGGAAGGACACAAGGCACAGGGTCAATGTGCCGTAGAACACAGACAGAGAATGTTCAAAGCCTGGAACTTAGGTGGATAGAGATGATGATGACTTCCATGCTTCCCTCCTCGGGATCACCTGTAGAGCAAATGTTGAAATGAAGACAATGCGGTGTGTCAGTCTGGCCTTTTTAAGTTTCTTTTTTTTTTCCCTTCTTTTTAAACAGTAGCTAAAATACTCTGCTGTGATGCCAAGAGCCAAGCCTTGCTTCAATAATGAGGATCTGTTGGAAGTCTAATTGGATGGGTATTACATTCTGAGGATCTTTGGTCTTTTGGCTTCATAATCAGTCTCATTAATTCTAAGAAGATGGCTCTTTTAATCTCCAGTCTTACCTCTGCCGCTGTGCCAAGCTCTTCTGGAAATGCTTATGAGGGATTTATCAACGTACTTTCCGTCTGAACAGACTGGAAGATGCAAGATATCTAGAATTCCAGCAAGGAGTAGGGGGGGCGGTAATAATTGTAACTGCGGACAGACCAGAACTCTATTGCTGCCATACACATCTGTTCCATCATTAACACTGATATTCATCTGCCATAACAGGGACGCTCATGTGGAGTGTTAAAAATGACTACATCTGTGGATGGCGCGAGCGGAGTCATTCTTCGTCTAACTTGGATCATATTAGCCAATCAGAATACATCTAAGGCAGGCAACCTGTAGCTCTTCAGCTGTCATGGAGCAACAATTTCCAGCTTGAGAACCATGTTGTCTCTTATGTATCAATGAGAATGTCAGAAAATGCATTCATTTAATAAATGCCATAGAGGTTATTCATACATGGTTGGTAAATAGATTTATTGAATTTTTTATTTTTTTTCTTCTAGTAATGGCGGCGATCTGCGATTTTTTTTCGTGACTGCGACATTGCGGCGGACACTTCGGACACTTTTGACACATTTTTGGAACCATTCACATTTACACAGCGATCGTTGCTATAAAATTGCATTGATTACTGTGTAAATGTGACTGGCAGGGAAGGGGTTAACACTAGGGGGCGCTGCAGGGGTTAATGTGTTCCCTATAGAAGTGATTCTAACTGTGGGGGGAGGGGACTCACAAGGGGAGGAGACCGATCATGTGTTCCTCCGTACTGGGATCACATGATCGGTCTCCTCTCCGCTGACAGGACGTGAAGCTGTGTGTTTACACACACAGCTCCACGGTCCCGCACGGTCCCGTTTTAACGGGCAATCGCGGGTGCCCGGCGGACATCGCGGCCGCCGGGCACTCGCACCGGATCCCAGGCAGCCGGAAATGCGAGGACGTCATATGACGCCCACCCAGGATGGGAGATCCACCTTGTGGGCGTCATATGACTATACGCCGGTATTGAAGTGGTTAAAGAGGTGTGCCCATTAAAATTTTTTTTTTAAAAGTCAGCAGCTACAAATACTGCAACTGTTGACTTTTAAGAATCGGACACTTATCGTATATACTCGAGTATAAGCCGAGTTTTTCAGCACATTTTTTTTGTGCTGAAAGTGCCCCCCTCGGCTTATACTGGAGTCAAGCACTTTTCTGCAGCAAAAAAAAAAAATTCCGACCCGACTTTGGGGCCCCGTATCTCGGGGCCACTTGGGTCTAGGAGTCCCAAATTTGGTGTGCCAACCCAGTGGACCTAGCACTATAACATATCCAAATATGGGGTTCCTAGCACTAAGTGGCCCCGAGATACGGGGCCCCAAATTCGGTTCGGAAAATGTCATTCTCTGCTGCAGAAAGGTGCTTGACATTTTCTGACCCAAATTTGGGGCCCCATATCTCGGGGACACTTGGAGCTAGGAACCCCAAATTTGGCATTCAAACCCAGTTGAACTAGCACTACAACATATCCAAAGATGGGGTTCCTAGCACTAAGTGGCCCCGAGATACAGGGCCGCAAAGTCGGTTCAGAAAATGTCATTCTCTGCTGCAGAAAAGTGCTTGAGATTTTCTGACCCGAATTTGGGGCCCCATATCTCGGGGACACTTGGTGCTAGGAACCCCAAATGTTGTATTCCAACCCAGTGGAATTAGCACTACAACATATCTAAAGATGGGGTTCCTAGCACTAAGTGAACCTGAGATACAGGGCCCCAAATCGGTCAACTGTGTCCATCTGCATGGGCACAGTGAGGCTGCAAATGGGCATCGTTGACCCTCTTTTCCACTTACAGTAGCTGCGCATTTCTCACCCTAGGCTTATACTCGAGTCAATAAGTTTTCCCAGTTGTTTGTGGTAAAATTAGGTGCCTCGGCTTATATTCGGGTCGGCCTATACTCGAGTATATACGGTACCTGTCCCAGGGTCCAGCGAAGCCCCCCCTCGTTCCCCGCTCCGCTCGCGGCGCCGGCATCCTTACTGTGGGCACCCACTGTGCATGCCTGAGCGGCGCCGTGATACGACGCTCAGTCATCTGGGACACGTGACAGGTCCCAGATGACTGTGCGGCGCCGAGGGGAAGTGATGTCAGTGCCCGGGCACTAAAGGAGGCAGACTACGAGGGATCCCCTAGCAACAGGCATTTAGAGGTGAGTAAAACATTTTTTTTTTCCAATTATTTTTTTTTTATTTTTTTTTATGATTTTTAAACAATTAATTTTTTTTTTTTTGGTGGAAACACCACTTTAAGTGTGTAGTAACGGTCGGATAATCAGAAAGTACAGTGGAACCTTAGTTTACGAGTAACGCGGTTAACAAGCATTTTTAACTGCTCAACGACCGCCGGCTGTCAATTGATGGCCAGGCGGCGCAGCTCTCGTGGCGGGAGGGCGTTATATGATGTCCTCCCCTTCCCTGCCCTCCAGGGAGCACTCGCGCCTGTAGTGTCAATGCCGTGTCAATGTCAACACACACAGATACACGGTCCTGCTGTGTTACCTGTCAATCGCAGGTGCCCGGCGGACATCGCAGCCGCCGGGCACCTGCGATTGCCCGGTAACACAGCAGGACCGTGGATCTGTGTGTGTAAACACACAGATCCACCGTCCTGTCAAAGGAGAGGAGACAGATGGTGTGTTCTCAGTACAGAGAAACACAAATCGGTCTATCTCCCCTTGTGAATCCCCTCCCCCTACAGTTAGAATCACTCCCAGGGAACATATTAACCCCTTCAGCACCCCCTAGTGTTAACCCCTACCCTGACAGTCACATTTATACAGTAATCAATGCATTTTTATAGCATGGATCGCTGTATAAATGTGAATGGTCCCAAAAATGTGTCAAAAGTGTCCGATATGTCCACCGCAATATCGCAGTCACGATAAAAATCGCAGATCGCCTCCATTACTAGTTTAAAAAAAAATAATAATAAAAATGCTATAAATCTATCCTCTATTTTGTAGGCGCTATAAACTTGTGTGCAAACCAATCAATATACGCTTATTGCGATTTTTTTTTTCCGTATGTACGAGGCTTTAATGTGCTTCACAATAAAAACAAAAATGAAATATAAACAAATTCATATAAATAGAAGTGAAAAGTTCAGTCCCATGAAAATCCTCCCAGGTGAAGAAAGTGCTGGTGCTGTTTAGAAACGTAGAACTTGGTGCTTTATTCCACTTGTTCATACAGTGCCCCACATGGATTTGCACTCACCAAATGGACATGACCAACTATCACTAGTGTGGTCAATTATGCTTTGGAGGCATGTCTGGTTTAAATTCCAGCTCCTCTTGAACTCGCTCAGTCAACTTTGTAGCCCGGTAATATCATTACAATATCAGGGAAATTACGACAGAAAGAAATCTCATAGTGTACAACCGCTCGGTAGGTTTATTAAATAAAAGCTTTAAAATAAACTAATTTGTTAAAGTGCTGATTTGATGTATAAGATGTCGGCCATACAGCTTCCGTGGTCAAAAGTCCAGCTCGGGTCCCCATCCATAGATGGCGTCGGCAGAAGTTGCGTCACGATGTCACGAGTATAGGCCATCGGTACTTCAGAATTTATATGTAGCGCCGACACTTTTCTAAAGTTTGCTCTATAGTAGGGATGAGCCGAACACCCCCGGGTTCGGTTCGAACCAGAACCTTCGAACGGACCGAAAGTTCGCGCGAATTTTCGAACCCTATACGTTATAATGGACGCGAACGTTCGAAATCAAAAGTGCTAATTACAACGGCCAATATGCATGTTAATGTCATAAAACAGGTTTGGGGACCCGGGTCCTGCCCCAGGGGACATATATCAATGCAAAAAGAACTTTTAAAAACTAACGTTTTTTCGGGAGCAGTCATTTTAATGATGCATAAAGTGAAAAAAAAAAAGTGAAATTTTCCTTTAAATATGGTACCTGGGGGGTGTCTAAAGTATGCCTGTGAAGTGGCATGTGTTTCCCGTGTTTAGAACTGTCCTTGCACAAAATGACATTTGTAAAGGAAAAAAAGAAGCCATTTAAAACCACTTGCGGCTTTAGGTTTGTTCTTAAGTAGAATCTGAACAGGTACATTATGAAGTGTAGCTCCATCCCAAAAAAATCTATTTTTAAGCTTTTTGGAGAACATAGGGAGGGGTTATCACCCCTGTAACATTTGCTGTCTTTGCACATCTGTTCAGAACATGTCACCTCACTTTCCGTCCCAATGACAAATGTTTTTGGAAAAGTGGGGTTTTAATTGAAACAAGGATTGGTGATAAAGTATCAGTAGAGAGGAGATACCTTTTTCCCAAATTAAATCTAACAGGATAGAATTTCCCTTCCTAGGGGTAGATTTCCTCTCACTTCCTGTTTTCTCTTTCCATTTGCAAGTAGGAGTCGTTTGTAAGTTGGATGTTTGAAAGTAGGGGCCTGGCGTATATACTCTGCAGAAATTTGCCCTATTAGATGTTGGTGTAGCCACAAGACTGGTGGGCACAGGAATGGGCCCTGCTATGAGTTAATAGATCAAGATTTGTAATTGCATGCACCTGTTGAACAGGGCAGAAAAATTGGGGGTGGTGGTGGTGGTGGACGGTGTTGCCACAAGACTGTAAGCTCTCACAGTTACTCTTGGTGGGCGCAGGAATGGGCCCTGCTGTGAGTTATTAGATCAAGATTTGTAATTGCAAGCACCTGATGAACAGGGCAGAAAAATTGGGCCTTTGGCGGTGGTGGTGGACGGTGTTGCCACAAGACTGTAGGCCCTCATAGTTACTCTTGGTGGGCGCAGGAATGGGCCCTGCTGTGAGTTATTAGATCAAGATTTGTAATTGCAAGCACCTGATGAACAGGGCAGAAAAATTGGGCCTTTGGCGGTGGTGGTGGACGGTGTTGCCACAAGACTGTAGGCCCTCATAGTTACTCTTGGTGGGCGCAGGAATGGGCCCTGCTGTGAGTTATTAGATCAAGATTTGTAATTGCAAGCACCTGATGAACAGGGCAGAAAAATTGGGCCTTTGGCGGTGGTGGTGGACGGTGTTGCCACAAGACTGCAGGCCCTCATAGTTACTCTTGGTGGGCGCAGGAATGGGCCCTGCTGTGAACTATTAGATCAAGATTTGTAATTACCCGCCCCTGTTAAACAGGGGCTGAAAAATTGTGCCTTAGGCACTGGTGCTGGTGCCACAACACTGCAACCCCTCACAGAGACTGTACTTGGAGCACAGCAGTCACACGTGTTGCGAAGCATTTTTTTAAAAAATTGTAAGTACCCGCCCCTGTTAAACAGGGGCTGAAAAATTGTGCCTTAGGCACTGGTGCTGGTGCCACAACACTGCAACCCGGCCCTCACAGATACTGTACTTGGAGCACAGCAGTCACACGTGTTGCGAAGCATTTTTTTAAAAAATTGGAAGTACCCGCCCCTGTTGAACAGGGGCTGAAAAATTGTGCCTTAGGCACTGGTGCTGGTGCCACAACACTGCAACCCCTCACAGAGACTGTACTTGGAGCACAGCAGTCACACGTGTTGCGAAGCATTTTTTTAAAAAATTGGGAGTACACGCCCCTGTTAAACAGGGGCTGAAAAATTGTGCCTTAGACACTGGTGCTGGTGCCACAACACTGCAACCCCTCACAGAGACTGTACTTGGAGCACAGCAGTCACACGTGTTGCGAAGCATTTTTTTAAAAAATTGGAAGTACACGCCCCTGTTAAACAGGGGCTGAAAAATTGTGCCTTAGGCACTGGTGTGGTGGCATGGATCATTGAGGAGGAGGAAGAGGATAGTCAGTGAACATAAGAGGACAGTCACTCAGCATCAGCATAGGCAGTCTTGAAGGGATGTGACATTAAAAATTATTCGGTTATATCCGCCTCAGGTGCCTGGTAGCTGGTGGTGATCCAAGACTGATTCATTTTGATGAATGTCAGTCGATCAACCGAGGCGGTGGACAGGCGCACCCTATGATCAGTCACAAATCCTCCAGCAGCACTGAATGTGCGTTCGGAAAGAACGCTGGAGGCAGGACAGGCCAGTAGCTCAATTGCATACTGTGCAAGCTCTGGCCAGTGATCCATCCTCAGGACCCAGTAAGCCAGAGGATTTTCGGTGGGAAAGGTGTCCAAGTCTGACCTTGCCCCAAGGTATTCCTGCACCATGTATATCAGACGCTGGCGATGGTTGCTGGAACCGATCATACCTTGGGGCTGCGGACTAAAAAATTGTCTGAACGCATCGGTCAGACGTCCACCTTCCCCACCGCTCCTTCTGCCACTGACCGAAGCCTCAGCAACTCGTCGCCCAGGACCAGGAGTTTGTAGCCTCCCAGTTTCTGGGAACGCGTTGCACAGACCTTTCTGCAAGGCCTCCCTGAGATGTCTCATCCTCTGCTCCCTCTGCGATGGCAAGATAAGGTCCGCAACCTTACCCTTGTACCGCGGATCAAGGAGAGTGGCCAGCCAGTAATGGTCCCTCTCCTTGATCCGAAGAACACGAGGATCCTTCCGCAGGCTTTGCAGGATCAGGGAGGCCATGCAGCGTAGGTTAGCTGAGGCATTCGGTCCGGAGTCTTCTGGGTCACTGAGGATGACATGATCGCCAGCCACCTCCTCCCAGCCACGTACAAGTCCACTGGTTTGTTGGGACTGTACATCATCCCTAAAAGACTGCTGCTGCTGATGCTGAGTGCCAGGCTCCACCTCCATGCTCACACAATCCTCCTCCTCCTCCTCCTCCTCCTCCTCATCCTCTTCCTGTGTGATGGGTGGGACAGAAGGAACACTGTCCGGATAAAGGGGGCCTTGAGAGGCAAGGAAGTCCTCCTCTTCCTGCCTCTGTTCTGCCTCAAGTGCCCTGTCCATTATCCCACGCAGCGTATGCTCCAACAGGTGGACAAGAGGGACAGTGTCACTGATGCATGCACTGTCACTGCTCACCATCCTCGTGGCCTCCTCAAATGGTGAGAGGACAGTGCATGCATCCCTGATCATGCTCCACTGACGTGGGGAAAAAAAACCAAGCTCCCCTGACCCTGTCCTGGTGCCGTAGTCGCAAAGGTACTCATTGATGGCCCTCTGCTGCGTGTGCAGCCGCTGCAGCATGGCCAACGTTGAGTTCCACCTGGTGGGCATGTCACATATTAGGCGGTTCTTGGGCAGGTTCAGCTCCTTTTGCAGCTCAGTCAGCCGAGCACTGGCATTATAAGATCGGCGGAAATGCACACAGACTTTCCTGGCCTGCCTCAGGACATCCTGTAAGCCTGGGAACCTGCCCAAGAACCGCTGCACCACCAGGTTGAGGACGTGAGCCATGCAGGGCACATGGGTGAGCTGCCCCTGTCGCAGGGCGGAGAGGAGGTTGGTGCCATTGTCAGAAACGACCATTCCTGGCTTAAGCTGACGTGGCGTCAACCACCTCTCGGCCTGCCCCTGCAGAGCTGCCAGAACCTCTGGCCCAGTGTGGCTCCTGTCCCCCAAACACACCAGCGCAAGCACGGCATGGCATCTTTTTGCCTGCGTACTTGCGTAGCCCCTTGTACGCCTACGGAGCACCGCTGGTTCCAAGGACAGAGCACTGGAGGAAGAAGAAGAGGAGGGGGTGGAGGAGAGAGGTGTGTCACAACCAGTAGCAGTAGTCGCGTTTTGGAGGCGTGGTGGCGGAACAACCTCCAACACTACTGCACCTTGTCCTGCATCCCTCCCAGCTGCCAATAGAGTGACCCAATGGGCCGTGAAAGAAAGGTACCGTCCCTGTCCATGCCTGCTGGACCATGAGTCAGCGGTAATATGCACCTTACCGCTGTCCAGCGAGGCATGGACATTGCCCTCCACATGCCGGTAGAGAGACGGAATCGCCTTCCGCGAGAAAAAGTGGCGTTTGGGAACCTGCCACTGAGGAACCGCACATTGAACAAACTCACGGAAGGGGGCCGAGTCTACCAACTGAAAAGGCAGCAGTTGAAGTGCTAGCAATTTAGCAAGGCTAGCATTCAACCGCTGGGCATGTGGATGGCTGGGAGTGTACTTCTTTCTACGGTCCAGCAGCTGGGGCAGGGAAATTTGCCTGCTGCAATCGGACGTCGGTGTACTGCAAGTACTTGGTTGTGACACACCGAATTCTACACCTTCAGTCCTCTCAGAGCAGCTTTCAGAGAGGACTGAAGGTGTAGTGGGGATGGAGATCCCAGCTGAGGAGGAGCAAGGAGAGGTCCGCTTAGTTCTTTGGTGTGGGTCTTTTATGTGTGCCTGCCAACGAGCTGCATGGCAGGTCGCCATATGTCTGGTCATGCTTGTCGTGCCCAAGCGGCTGATGTTTTGGCCACGCGAGATACGCTTGAGACAAATATTGCAAATAGCAGTGGTGCGATCTGCTGCACTCGTCTCAAAAAAGGCCCACACCAAAGAACTTTTCTGATAACGTGCAGAGGCAGCGCCCTGCACAGGCGGAGCTCTGCGGTGTTGTACAGTTGCTGTGCTGGCCTCTACCTGGCCTCCAGGGGGCATCCTGCCTCGTTGGACATGTGACGCCGCATCCTCCTCCTCCTCGTCCTCCTCCTCATCCTCTCTCCCTTGAGGCACCCACGTGGAGTCAGTGACCTCATCATCCCCTCCCTCTTCACCACTAGAGCAAACCTGGCAGTAAGCTGCAGCTGGTGGAACAGTACTGCCAGATTCCTCAAGCTGGGTATCGTCATCCGAGCCTTCGAATCGTTGGGCATCCTCCTGGAGCATGTACCCAACACTGTGCTCAAAGAGTTCGGGGGACTCCTCAGGAGGACATGGTGGGTCTAGGGAAGGGGTGGCTGATGATGCTGTCAGTACCCTGAGCCTGGGTGAGAGAGGATGAGGAGGATGAGGAGGGCTTGGTCATCCATTCTACCAAGCCTTCAGCATGATGCGGCTCCACATGTCCAGCTGCCGAAAACAAAGACGCGCGTGTCCCATGGCCACGTGCTGTTGACGATGCACGACCACGTCCACGTCCACGGCCACGTCCACTAGAAACAGAGCCTGCCTGCCCTGTGTTCTTGGCTCTGCACGCTCTGCCTCCCCTTGGCGGTCTTCCAGCCATTGTAGTCGGTAGTCCTGTGGGTGCTGCTGAGAAGAAAATATAGGAGCTCTGTGTGATGCCACTAACACACTAGAAGTCCTATGGGTGCTTCTGCAAAGAAAATAGAGGAGCTCTGTGTGATGCCACTAACACACTAGAAGTCCTGTGGGTGCTGCTGAGAAGAATAATAGGAGCTCTGTGTGATGCCAAACACACTAGAAGTCCTATGGGTGCTTCTGCAGAAAATAGAGGAGCTCTGTGTGATGCCACTAACACACTAGAAGTCCTATGGGTGCTTATGCAAAGAAAATAGAGGAGCTCTGTGTGATGCCACTAACACACTAGAAGTCCTCTGGGTGCTTATGCAAAGAAAATAGAGGAGCTCTGTGTGATGCCACTAACACACTAGAAGTCCTGTGGGTGCTTCTGCAAAGAAAATAGAGGAGCTCTGTGTGATGCCACTAACACACTAGAAGTCCTGTGGGTGCTTCTGCAAAGAAAATAGAGGAGCTCTGTGTGATGCCACTAACACACTAGAAGTCCTGTGGGTGCTGCTGCAAAGAATATAGAGGAGCTCTGTGTGATGTCACTAACACACTAGAAGTCCTATGGGTGCTTCTGCAAAGAAAATAGAGGAGCTCTGTGTGATGCCACTAACACACTAGAAGTCCTGTGGGTGCTTATGCAAAGAAAATAGAGGAGCTCTGTGTGATGCCACTAACACACTAGAAGTCCTGTGGGTGCTTCTGCAAAGAAAATAGAGGAGCTCTGTGTGATGCCACTAACACACTAGAAGTCCTGTGGGTGCTTCTGCAAAGAAAATAGAGGAGCTCTGTGTGATGCCACTAACACACTAGAAGTCCTGTGGGAGCTCTGTGTGATGCCACTAACACACTAGAAGTCATGGGTGCTTCTGCAAAGAAAATAGAGAGCTCTGTGTGATGCCACTAACACACTAGAAGTCCTGTGGGTGCTTATGCCAAGAAAATAGAGGAGCTCTGTGTGATGCCACTAACACACTAGAAGTCCTGTGGGTGCTTCTGCAAAGAAAATAGAGGAGCTCTGTGTGATGCCATAACACACTAGAAGTCCTGTGGGTGCTTCTGCAAAGAAAATAGAGGAGCTCTGTGTGATGCACTAACACACTAGAAGTCCTGTGGGTGCTTCTGCAAAGAAAATAGAGGAGCTCTGTGTGATGCCACTAACACACTAGAAAAAAAAAAATAGAGGAGCTCTGTGTGATGCCACTAACACACTAGAAGTCCTGTGGGTGCTTCTGCAAAGAAAATAGAGGAGCTCTGTGTGATGCCACTAACACACTAGAAGTCCTGTGGGTGCTTCTGCAAAGAAAATAGAGGAGCTCTGTGTGATGCCACTAACACACTAGAAGTCCTGTGGGTGCTTCTGCAAAGAAAATAGAGGAGCTCTGTGTGATGCCACTAACACACTAGAAGTCCTGTGGGTGCTTATGCAAAGAAAATAGAGGAGCTCTGTGTGATGCCACTAACACACTAGAAGTCCTGTGGGTGCTGCTGCTGAGAAGAATATATAGGAGCTCTGTGTGATGCCACTAACACACTAGAAGTCCTGTGGGTGCTGCTGAGAAGAATATATAGGAGCTCTGTGTGATGCCACTAACACACTAGAAGTCCTGTGGGTGCTGCTGAGAAGAATATATAGGAGCTCTGTGTGATGCCACTAACACACTAGAAGTCCTATGGGTGCTTCTGCAAAGAAAATAGAGGAGCTCTGTGTGATGGGACTAACACACTTCAAGTCCTATAGGTGCTTCTGGGAAGAAAATAAAGGTCTGTGTGATGGGACTAACACACTTCAAGTCCTATAGTTGCTTCTGGGAACAAAATATATGATCTCTGTGTGATGGGACTAACACACTTCAAGTCCTATAGGTGCTTCTGGGAACAAAATATAGGATCTCTGTGTGATGGGACTAACACACTTCAAGTCCTATGGGTGCTTCTGGGAAGAAAAATATAGCTCTGTGTGTGTAATGGGACTAACACACTTCAAGTCCTATAGGTGCCTCTGGGAACAAAATATAGCTCTGTGTGTGTGATGGGACTAACACACTTCAAGTCCTATAGGTGCTTCTGGGAACAAAATATAGCTCTGTGTGTGTGATGGGACTAACACACTTCAAGTCCTATAGGTTCTTCTGGGAACAAAATATAGCTCTGTGTGTGTGATGGGACTAACACACTTCAAGTCCTATAGGTGCCTCTGGGAACAAAAATATAGCTCTGTGTGTGTGATGGGACTAACACACTTCAAGTCCTATAGGTTCTTCTGGGAACAAAATATAGCTCTGTGTGTGTGATGGGACTAACACACTTCAAGTCCTATAGGTGCTTCTGGGAAGAAAATATAGCTCTGTGTGTGTGATGGGACTAACACACTTCAAGTCCTATATGTTCTTCTGGGAACAAAATATAGCTCTGTGTGTGTGATGGGACTAACACACTTCAAGTCCTATAGGTGCTTCTGGGAACAAAATATAGCTCTGTGTGTGTGATGGGACTAACACACTTCAAGTCCTATAGGTGCTTCTGGGAACAAAATATAGCTCTGTGTGTGTGATGGGACTAACATACTTCAAGTCCTATAGGTGCTTCTGGGAAGAAAATATAGCTCTGTGTGTGTAATGGGACTAACACACTTCAAGTCCTATAGGTGCCTCTGGGAACAAAATATAGCTCTGTGTGTGTGATGGGACTAACACACTTCAAGTCCTATAGGTGCTTCTGGGAAGAAAATATAGCTCTGTGTGTGTGATGGGACTAACACACTTCAAGTCCTATAGGTGCTTCTGGGAAGAAAATATAGCTCTGTGTGTGTGATGGGACTAACACACTTCAAGTCCTATAGGTGCTTCTGGGAACAAAATATAGCTCTGTGTGTGTGATGGGACTAACACACTTCAAGTCCTATAGGTGCTTCTGGGAACAAAATATAGCTCTGTGTGTGTGATGGGACTAACACACTTCAAGTCCTATAGGTGCTTCTGGGAAGAAAATATAGCTCTGTGTGTGTGATGGGACTAACACACTTCAAGTCCTATAGGTGCTTCTGGGAAGAAAATATAGCTCTGTGTGTGTGATGGGACTAACACACTTCAAGTCCTATAGGTGCTTCTGGGAACAAAATATAGCTCTGTGTGTGTGATGGGACTAACACACTTCAAGTCCTATAGGTGCTTCTGGGAACAAAATATAGCTCTGTGTGTGTGATGGGACTAACACACTTCAAGTCCTATAGGTGCTTCTGGGAACAAAATATAGCTCTGTGTGTGTGATGGGACTAACACACTACAAGTCCTATAGGTGCTTCTGGGAACAAAATATAGGAGCTCTGCCTGCCTGCCACGAACACACTACAAGTCCTATAGGTGCTTCTGGGAACAAAATATAGGAGCTCTGCCTGCCTGCCACGAACACACTACAAGTCCTATAGGTGCTTCTGGGAACAAAATATAGGAGCTCTGCCTGCCTGCCATGAACACACTACAAGTCCTATAGGTGCTTCTGGTAACAAAATATAGGAGCTCTGCCTGCCTGCCACGAACACACTACAAGTCCTATAGGTGCTTCTGGGAACAAAATATAGGAGCTCTGCCTGCCTGCCACGAACACACTACAAGCCCCTCTTTCTCAATCAATCTTTGTAACTGAATCTATCTAACTCAATTTCTGTAAGTGAATCTCTCTACCTAACTAAATCGAGCAGAGTGTCACAGAATCAGCCTGCTCAATCTGCGCCGGAACAGCATGTGACCGGCGCAGACGGCGTGGCGGCCTTTTATAGGGGGGGGCGTGTACTACAGCCCCTGAGCTGTAATTGGCTACAGGCGTCCTGCCTGTAGCCAATTATGGCTCTTCGAGTTTCCGGGGCTGTGATTGGCCAAGCATGCGGGGTCACAGTGCATGCTTGGCCAATCATCAGCCAGCAATGCACTGCGCCGGCCGCGCCGGCCGCAATGCATTGCGGGGCCGCTCGCATCACACGAATGTGATGCGAGCGGCCAAAATAGTTCTGGGCTCGCCGAGCGAGCGAACGCCCGGTGCTCGATGCGAACGTGGGTTCGCATCGAGCACCGGGCCCATCCCTACTCTATAGTGCAAATTTATTTTTTTCCAGAACTATAACAGAGTTCTGGGGGTTAATTGTATAGGTCATTTACTTTGGCATCAGTTTGGCTGGGCTGTACTGAAGTTCTGCTTGGTCACAGGTGCAGTGAGGCACCTGTGACAGGCTGAAAACCAAGCCTGGTTGGACGTCTTAGGTACCAATCTTTCTCAGAGCCAATCAATGGGTGCGTCTGGCCCCGCGGTGTATTCTGGGAATTGGTATTTAAGATGCTGAAGTCACGTGTTCAGGGTTTGGCTTGCTGTTTTGATTCCTGGTTCCGGTCCGGACCAACCTCATGGAGTGTCTGCTGCCCCCATAAGCATGGTCACCCTGACCAGCCCCAGGGGCCATCATGGTCTGGGGTGGGGATCCGTCCATTCCTGAGCCTCGGAACTGGCTAGTTCGAGGCCCAGTAATTGAAGGAGGATTCTGAGGTGTCCCAGGGTTTCTCTCAGGATTGGAGAGGCACGGCAACTCGCACAAGCGACCAGGGGAGGACTCTTCGGAGGAGGGCCAAGAGGCTGGCTGCTCGGTAAGAGCCTGGGAGCTGAGATTGCATGGACACTAGTGAATCCACATTTCTTACGGTATCGCTGAAGCAGCTGAGAGATTCAGGTACCGTAGGAAAAGTTCCTAACTCACCTTTCAGTTACAACCTAGTCTGTGGCAGAGACTTTGCAAATCCTTGAAATCACTTGTTGGCTGCTAAATCTACAGACAAGGGTTTATCCAACAGTGAAGCACCCAATTGCGAGTGGCTACTCTCTGGGATATCTAAAGAGACTTTTAATTGATGTCAGCAGTCCTGAAGTGCCTGAGCTTTTTCATCCGTACCCTCTATTCCCAATTGAGACTGTGTTATATTTGAACGTTACTCTTCGCAAATAAAAATCCTCAAAAGGACATTTGATTGTCAGCCTCTGAAATTACTGGGTACTAACCCTGGGAACCCCTAGACAACGAACGACGAGCTACAAGGAGGAGGTAATTGGTAAGCCCAGAAAATTCATGGCCGCCCCCAGGGATCATGGCGCTACATATATATTTTCCATAGTTTGTGGACTCTATAACTTTCCTACAAAGTAAATAATATACACTGATTTGGGTTTTTTTCACCAAAGAAATGTAGAAGAATACATTTTTGGCCAAAATTTATAAAGAACAATTATTTATTTGCAAAAGTTTATAACAGAAACAAAGAAAATTTCAAAATTTCTAGTCTTTTTTCCTTTATATGCATGCCCGTGCAATTGCCTTTCAAAGTGCAACAGCACTGAAAGCTGAAAATTGGCCTGGGCAGGAAGGGGGTAAAAGTTGCCCCATATTCAGGCAGGTAAACCTTTTATTTAATAAACATACCGAGTGGTTTTACACTATGAGATTTCTTCCCGTCATTGAATACAAGAGGAGCTGAAATTTAAAGGGGACATGCCCCACAACAGGAATTGACCACACTAGTGATAGTTGGTCATGTCCATTTGGTGAGTGCAAATCCATGTGGGGCACTATATGTACAAGTGGAATAGAGCACCAAGTTCTACGTTTCTAAACAGCACCAGCACTTTATTCACCTGGGAGGATTTCCATGGGGCTGTGAACTTTGCACTTCTATTTATATGCATTTGTTTATATTTTAGTTTTTTTCTTATTGTTAAGCACATGAATGGTACTAGTTATTCTTTCTTCACTATACTAGGTGATTAATGTGATAAGCAAATTATTTGATTAGTTGTGTTACAAATTAATGCACATCTTAACTGCAGCTTTCAGATTAAATTATGTTCCAGGTATGCATACGTTTAGTTTAGCACATATTCAAGGTGCGGAACAAATTTCTTTATTTATATTTTCTCTGGAAGTTGAATGTTTTTCATTCATACGAAATAGAGTGAACTCAGAAAATACTGTATTATGGCCACTAGAGCTGACGAGCATAGTAAATACTGTAAGTATTTATTTGCTTTGATCATTAGCTCCATCTAGTGGCCATAATGCAGTATTTTCTGATTAATTTTATCATGGACAAAAAGAATGAGGAAGGATATCTGGTTACAAAGAATGGGAGATGGTGAAGGTATTGAATTTATTCTTCTCCTCTGCAGTTTTTATCCTTATGACACATCATAGGAAGCGCCTCCATGGTTAACAGAGGACAGAATTAGAATTAGACTTGGGAAATTTAACATTAATAAATCACCGAGACCGGATGGCTTGCACCCGAGGGTACTTCGGGAACTCAGTCAAGTAATTGCCAGACCATTGTTCCTAACTTTTACAGACAGTCTACTGGCTGGAATGGTACTAGGTGATTGGAGAAAAGCCAATGTAGCAACAATATTTAAAAAGGGCCCAAAATACATCCCTGGGAATTACAGACCAGTTAGCCTAACATCAATAGTATGCAAGCTCTTGGAGGGGATGATAAGGGACTATATACAAGATTTTAGTAATGAAAACTCTATCATTAGCAGTAATCAGCATGGATTCATGAAGAATCTTTCTTGCCAAACCAATTTATTAACCTTCTATGAGGAGGTGAGTTGCCATCTAGATAAAGGAAGGCCGTAGACGTGGTGTATCTGGATTTTGCAAAAGCATTTGACACAGTTCCACTGGAAAGATATATCGTATGTGTTATATAAGAGATAATTTAGCTTCACTTTGTATTGGAAGTTACTCAGGCCAGGCATACCATGCCCAAATAAATATAGCCTAGAGAATGTACATCTTTTTATATTGCATGGGTGACCTAAAATGATGCCCTCCCTGAAAAAAGTTCTGCGGATGCCCATGCTGGTGACCCCACAATAGGGATAAAACTTTTTCGCGGAAGGGAGTTTAACAAGACATGTGGCCCCTCTTTAAAATTAGAAGAAATTAGGTTTAACCTTAACCACTTCCGCCCGGTCAATAACAGATTGACATCTGGGAAGTGGTTCTGTTATCCTGACTGGGCGTCATATGACGTCCTTCAGAATAAAATGCCGCCGCGCACCCGCTGGGCATCGTGGCGATCGGTGGAGCGGTGTGTAAGTCTGACAAACCACTCCACCGATCTCGGTAAAGAGCGATGGAGGCTCTTTAACACGTGATCAGCCGTGTCCAATCACGGCTGATCACGATGTAAACAGGAAAAGCCGGTGATTGGGTATTCCTCACTCGTGTCTGACAGACGCAAGTAGAGGAGAGCCAATCGGCGGCTCTCCTGACAGGGGGGGTCTGCGCTAATTGTTTATCAGCGCAGCCCCCCCCCCTCGGATCCCCACACTAGACCACCAGGGAAGCCCCCCAGGACCACCAGGGAAGTGGGCAACATGTGGATGGCCAGGTATGTACCCCATGGCCATGCACATGTGCAAATGATGCCCAATCTGTGCCAGTCAGTGCCCACAAATGGGCACTGACTGGCACCATCATGTAACAAAATAAAATCAGTGATGCCCAGAAATGCCATCCATCAGTGTCATCAGTGCCACCCATCAGTGTCCAGCAGTGCCCATCCATGCCCACCTATCAGTGCCCATCAGTGCCCATTCGTGCCACCCATACGTACCCATAAGTACCCATCGGTGCCACCCATAAGTACCCATCAGTGCTGCCTATGAGTGCCCATCAGTGCCGCCTATGAGTGCCCATCAGTACCACCTATGAGTGGCCAGTGCCACCTATCAGTGCCCATCAGTGCCTATCAGTGCCCATCATCAGTGCCCGCCAGTGCCACCTCATTAGTACCACCTCATTGGTGACTCCTCATCGGTGCCCATCAGTGACGCCTTATCAGTGCCCGTCAGTGCAGCCATATCAGTGCCCGTCATTGAAGAAGAAAACGTACTTATTTACAAAAAAATTAACAGAAACAAAGAAAAACTTGTTTTTTTTCAAAATTTTCTGTCTTTTTTAATAAAAATCGCAGAGGTGAACAAATACCACCAAAATAAAGCTCTTCTTGTGGGAACAAAATGATAAAAAATGTGTTTGAGTACAGTGTTGTATGACCGCGCAATTGCCATTCAAATTGCAAATTGAAAGCTGAATATCGGCCTGGGCAGGAAGGTGTCTGAGTGCCCGGTATTGAAGTGGCTAAACTACGTAGAGGGTTCTTTACTGTAAGAGCAGAAAGGATGTGGAATTCCCTTCCACAGGCGGTGGTCTCAGCGGGTATCATCGATAGTTTAAAAAAAAACTATTAGATAAGCACCTGATCGACCGCAACATACAGGTATATACAATGTAATACTGACATATAATCACACACATGGGTTGGACTTGATGGATTTGTGTCTTTTTTCAACCTCACCTACAATGTAACTATGGACAAGGAGAGAAAATAGACAAAAAACATTCATTTTAGCCCTATTCACACAGAATGAATGTATGGAATGAACAGCCCTTCAAATGTTTTTTTTTTTAATAAATTCACCTCTTTATGTCCTATGAGGTGTGGCTGATTTAGTAAAGGAAAAAAGCATGTTCACTTTTCAAGGGAATATACACTTAGCTTAGAGAATGAGGGGAATCACATAGTCACAATGGGGGAGATTTACTAAAATTGGAGAGTGCAAAATCTGGTGCAGCCCTGTATAGAATCCAATCAGCTTCCAGGTTTTATTGTCAAAACTTTACTGAACAAGCTGAAGTTAGAAGCTGATTGGCCACCATGCACAGCTGCACCAGTTTTAGTAAATCACTAGACATGTGCACAATAGAAAAAATTTGTTTAGTTTTGTTTAGTTTCTGTTCGTTTCCGTTGATTCGTAACGATTCGTAATTTGTAAGTCGTCGGTGTTTGTATTCGGACTCGTTCGTATTTTTGTAAGAGTTATTTTTTTGTAGATTTTTTCAAAATTCGTATTTTCGTATTTTCGTATTTTCGTTATATTTTGTATTCGGACGCATTCGTATTTTCGTAGATTTAGTTACATTCGTGCATTCGTAAGATTGATTTATTCGTACTTTCGTAACATTGTTTTCGTAGATTCGTAATCGGAGCATAATTCATAATTTTATGTAATGTGTATGCTATTACATGTTTAAGAAACAAGGAATTTCTCTCTCACAAGTCAGAACTTAACTCAAAAATCCACCAAAACAGTGCCTCCGACCCAACCACGTTTATCAACTAACATAAAAAAGTAACAAATTCACGAATCCATTTGAAGCAAGTTAAGCAGCGCCATTGTAAGAGACACGGAAAATTAAGAATCAACAAACAAAAAAAAAAGTTACGAATGTACGAATTTTTTCGTTTATTTAGATTTTCGTTATTTTTGAATCTTTGTTCGGTATTTTCGTTGTATCTGTTTTCGTTTTTCGGATTTTCATTCTTTCGTAGTTTCGTTGTTTCTAATTTAATTATTTTGTATTTTCGTTGTTTTTTTCATATTCGTTCGTTTCGATAGTTCGTTATTCGTTAGAATTTTTAGTAAACCATTCGTTCATTCGTACGATAACGAATGAACGAATATAACGAATTTGAACGGAAAACAAATTCGTAACTAAACGAATTGCACATGTCTATAAATCACCCCTACTGTGTGCTACCTTTGAATAGTTTTGTTCAAATATACAGTACTTCCTAACATTGATAAAGTTTAATTGAGGAAATAGTATTCAGTTGGAGGAAATTTACTGAAACGGGAGCACACAGAATCTGGTGCAGCTCTGCATGGTAGCCAATCAGCTTCTAAGTTCACCTTGTGCAGGTAAGCTTTGACAATAAAACCTGGAAGCTGATTGGTTAGTATTTAGGCTTGGTTCAAATCTATGCATTTTTTAATGCTTTTTACAGAAACACACTACAGTCCATTTAACATGGTTTTCTATGGGACCCTTTTTATGTTCTATGTATGTATCTGTGTTTTTTTTCAGCCGATGTGTTTCTTGAAAATGGTCAGGGACTGTTTTCAAAGCAAAATGGGGCATCATTTGTTCATTAGACCGTAATGGAGAAGCTTCAGAAAAGCATGTAGTGCGTTTTTGCTGCGATTCTGCCACAATTTGCAGTTTGCATTTTCTAACCATTTGCCAGCCATCGTCATTATACTGCGGCAGGTCGGCTCGTTCTACGTCCGCTCTTTTAATAGCTACAGCAGACATACCCGCGTGCACGCCGGCCACCCGCATCCCTCCACAGAGAAACAGAATGGAGATCTGTCAATATGAACAAACAGATCCTCATTCTGACAGGGGAGTAGAGAGAGATTGTCTGTTCCTAGTGATCAGGAACAGCAATCTCTCTCCTCCAGTCAGCCCCCCCCCCCCATAGTTAGAAACACCTCCCGGGGAACACATTTAACCCCCTTGATCACCACTACTGTTAACACCTTCCCTGCCAGTGTAATTTAAACAGTAATCAGCGCATTTTTATAGCACTGATCGCTGTATAAATGTCAGTGGCCCCAGAAAAGTGTCAAAAGTGTCCGATCTGTCCGCCGAAATGTCACAATCCCGCTAAAAATTGCTGATTGGTTAGTAGTAAAAAAGAAATGAAGAATAAATATGCTACAATTATATCCCCTATTTTGTAGACGCTATAACTTTTGCACAAACCAATCAATATATGCTTATTGCGATTTTTTTTACCAAAAATATGTAGAAGAATACGTATCAGTCTAAACTTTTTATATATATTTATTATAGCAAAAAGTTAAAAATATTGTTTTTTTTTTTCAAAATTGTCGGCCTTTTTTTGTTTATAGTGTAAAAATAAAAAAACGCAGAGGTGATTAAATATCACCGAAAGAAAGCTCTATTAATTTATGCAAAGAAGGAATTTTGGGACTTTAAATGAAGCAGTTGAGAATGCAGAGGTAAAAGGTATAGAAGTATTTATTTCATGACAATATATAATAAAAGATTAATTTCATATATATACAACCATGTGTAGTATGTACAAAATATAAGCATGATGAATAGAGATAATCTAAATGAGTACATAGTAATCAAATTGGTGGCATCTAGAACAATAATATAACCTGCATAGGCTACAGGCGGCATGCCTGGTAGCTAAAATGGTAGTCACATGGAGTGTGTATATAGTAATACTGTATGGTATTGGTACCATCATCAAAATGTAATTGGTATGGCTGTGGCATCGGAGTATAGCTCTATGCGTTTCGTGGGTGTTTCCCCACTCGTCAGGAGCAGATGCGACAGATTCCTGTAACAAATATGGATATGATAAGCCATACTTTGTATAAAACAGACTAAGAAAAAATGGTAGTAACGGTTATTGACCAGACACACTTACCAACCCTGGCAAAGAGTGTGACACCTGAAAACCGTTATTATAGATCTATTAATTTACCCAGTTCCCACTTTTAATTTACCTAGTACCCATCTATTTAGATACTTCCAGCTTCTTCACACTTTTCATGCACAGTTTCCACAGGATAGTTTAATGATGATACAATCCACTCTGGAATTAGTACTTAGGTCTGAGTGTCTGGAGACTAGAGGGTCTTTGAGCTAGGTAAATGCGAGATATACCAGATTTAGATATAGAGGATTGGAGTGGTGTGTGGGATTTACCTCTGAGATCTCCGGTTTCCTTGAGGGACCGTATGATCCAATTTAAACTGGTACACAGAGCATATATCACACCTTATAGACTTCAAAAGATAAATCATGGTTGCTCTTCTAAGAGTTGGAGGTGTGGAGCATCTCGGGGGGATTTCACACACATCTTCTGGACTTGCCAATATATAGCAAATTTTTGGGGGGAGGTGGTAGACTTATTAAATGATATCACCTCTGCTCCTTTACCGGTTTCAATGTCTGTTTGCTTGTTGGGTTTGGTAGAGGCTATTATCCCTACAGTGACTGAGCGAATATTTATTGATACAACATTATTCTATACAAGAAAAGCCATTGCTTTACATTGGAAGAAACCCTGTCCTCCTATGCTTTTATATTGGAAACAATTGATAAATAATAATCTTCAATTGTATAGAGACACCTATAGGAATAGGGGTTGCCCTAGTAAGTACGATAAAGTCTTGATCTCAACCCGATAGAACACCTTTGGGGTGAAATAAAGCAGAGACTGTGAGCCAGGCCTTCTCGTCCAACATCAGTGCCTGACCTCACAAATGCGTTTCTGGAAGAATGGTGAAACATTCCCATAGACACACTCCTAAACCTTGTGGACAGCCTTCCCAGAAGAGTTGAAGCTGTCATGGCTGCAAAGGGTGGGCCAACTCAATATTGAACCCTACGGACTAATGCCCCATACACACGGTCGGAAATTTCGACCACAAAATCTGTCAGATTTTTTCCGACGGACTTTGTCCGACACGGTCGGACAAAGTTGTCGGAAAATCCGATCATTCTGAACGTGGTGACGTTCGTTGCGTACAATGGGACTAGGTAGAGGCTAGTAGCCAATAGCTTTGGTCTTGTAATTTGATCTGAGCATGCGTGGCACTTTGTCCGTCGGAATTCGCTACACACGATCGGAAAAAGTCAGATCGGACTTTGTTGTCGGAAAATTTGAGAGCAGGATCTCAAATTTTTTCCGACGGAAATTCCGACAGAAAAAGTCCTATGGCGCCCCCACACGGTCGGATTTTCCGACAACATGGTCCGATAGGACATTTTTCGTCGGAAATTCCGACCGTGTGTACGGGGCATATGACTGGGATGCCATTAAAGATCATGTGCGTGTAAAGACGGGTGTCCCAATACTTTTGACCATATAGTGTATGTGAACAGCCTTCATTTAAAATAATGCTTTTGTACACATCTAAATCTATGCTCTTCGGATCGCTTCTGATCCGCATAGAATTTGCATGTTACTAAACCAACAACAGTAAGATCAGTCTGTATATGCAGTAATAAATATAGAAATAAATTACTGCACCACCTAAAAGGAATAAGCTGCCAACACAACAATAAGACTAATTGTAACGGTGTATGTGGATAAATGTGTAGCACTAAAAATAGTTATCGTGACAATCTGGAGATGATACCAGGCAGGTAATTATACAATCTAAGACCATAAGTGAATGTAGAGAAATGCAGATCTGTGTATAAATGGAAAATAGGCAATCTAGAAAACACAGTGACGTGTGACTAGTGCCAAGTACATGTAAATACATGCAAAAAAACATAAAACATATAAGCTCTGTGTATAAATGAAAAATAGACAGACAATCTCAATAACACATCTAGTGCCAAATACATGCACAAAAGTATATAAATATTACAAACACCCACAAAGAAAAAAATATTTAATTTGTGGCACAGGAAGATATTACACAGAGCAATATTATGTAGCCCACACAGAAATGTCACTATAATGTGCAGAAACATGGAACATAAAAATGCTGTTTCTCAATAAAAGCAGAGATGATTTTGGGTAAGTGATACAGTGTGAAAAGGGAGATCAGTCCACAGGATGGAAAACCACCAAATAAAAGCAAGGAAATGATAAGTCCATGTAACTGAGGCACCAAGGTAGAATCTCAATGCAATCTCAAACGGAATGGCAATGCTTCATTCAGATGTAGGGCAATCAGAACATTCCAGCAATTAAACAACACCAGGATTGTGTCTCCACCGTCTGGGGATAGGGGGATTCGGTACTCTTACCCTGAGTAGTGGATCCAGATGCCAGCGGCGGTGAATCGTACAAGCAGTGATGTAAGTAACTGAGTTAAAATAAACTGAGTTACTTTAGAGGGTAACGAGTAATCTAACTGATTACTTTTGCCCTCATGGTAACTCAGTTCCCATTACTTTGGCTTAGTTACCCCAATTACATCTACCGTCACTAGATGGCAGTAGTGTAATTCCGGTGTCCTGCCAAAAAAGTTCCCCCGCCGGATAAGGACCCCCTGTACTGCGCAGGCGCAGCGCTTGCGCAGTACGAAGGACTACGGAGCTTCCGAAAATTGCCGAACCTAAACAGCTCTGAGTGAACTCTACACAGCGCAGGTGCAGTTAACATGTAATTGTACGAGGCGATGCCGCACGCTCCTGATGCTCGTGCTACTCTGCAAGGGGCGTCTATCGCGTAAGTAAGGGGCGGGTCTAGTATTACTGTAACCAAGGGGCGCATTTATTATTATTGTTATATATCGAGCTCTGCCCATTAATTTACCATTCGCCCTCTTCTGTAGAAATCCATCCCTTACACGATATAATAATAATAGACCCGCCCCTTGCTTACACGCTATAACAGATCTGCCCCTTGGTTAGAGTAATAATAGAGCAGCCCCTTGGTTACACGATATATAACAATAATAAATGCGCCCCTTGGTTACAGTAATACTAGACCCGCCCCTTAGTTACACGTATAGAATATTCAAAAAAAAAAGTCAGTTACTTTGCTGAGTAACTAATTACTTTTCCAATGTAGTAACTGAGTTACTAACGCAATTACTTTTTGGGAGAAGTAATTTGTAACTTAACTAAATTACTTTTTTAAAGTAAGATGACCAACACTGCGTACAAGCGTGGATGCAAATACGGATTGCAGGGGTCAGACTCCAGTGGGGATTCACTCCGGCTCCTCCTCTGATGACCATTAGATGTAAAAATCAGGGATGCAAGCAGTCACCAGCCACACTTCTCCAGGCAATAATGTGAACCGCAGTTGTTTAGGACGAAAAAAGAGAAAAAAGCCTCCACGTGGCATAGAATGATGAGATTTATTTGAATATAAACTACAGCATCGGGCCAGATGGGTGCTATAAAAAGGTGATCACATGAACAGATAAAAAATGCGCAGTAGGTAGAGCTTAAACAAGTGTGGTAACCAGACGCGTTTCGTCCGCACGGACTTCAACTGGGGCATACGGTTGTTTGCTACCACTGCGCTATATAGTAAAACCATAATTAATTAATTTGATAGACCATTATAAGGTTAGGTAAGCGCGTCCACATCCGGGATCGGTGGCGTGCGTCCTACAACTCGTGGGCGTCAGACAATCAAACAGTGAATGCGTGTGGAATACACAAGCGCAAGAGGACAGTAAGCGCCCCAAGCCTCCTTCTCGATAGACAATCTTAGACAATCTTAGACAAGCATGCTCAACACGTGACCAAGACGTCATATGCGAGTCCTGCTGTGCATACTAGCTGGAAGGACCGGCAGCTTGTGTTCCATGTCTCGCTGTGGATAGCCAATCACAGGGGTGGAACCCTGAAAGTGTATCGCACACGTGACCTGCTGCAAAGCCGGTCCTTCAGCTAATACAAAGTACACAAATGAGGCTCCAATCATTGGTCTTATGAACAGCAGGTGACCTGTAGCTGACCTGACGGGGAGTGTGACGAACGCCTTTATTGCAATGTGGTAAACTGGTTAAATGGAGATAGGCCCGAAGGGGTCATAACCCATCACATTGGGTGTAGGTCCGAAAGAGCTCACATACACCAGATATCACTGTGCTCAGTCTTAGTAACCCTTCAGACTTCATAGGCCAGATTTGCAATAGGATGAAATGTAATCAATGCTACTGAAACATAAAATCTACGATCAAACTCCTCAAATATAAACAGTAATAAAATGAAGAAATGTAGGGGCTTACAGTGGTCTTGAATACAAATCATATCTCATATTATACCATCAGGTCCATAACTAGGAACCAGAAATACTATTATATATTGATATCCCTATTAGTAACCCAGAGAAGAAGGAATAAATAAAAAAAAGTTGGCAGAACCTTTTAGGCTTCATTAATGAAGGCATTAAAGTAGTTGTAAACCCTTACAGACCACTTTGACCTACAGGTGAGCCTAGATTAAGGCTTACCTTTAGGTCCATGAAATATTTCATTAACCTACACTGTTAAGGAGATTTTTTTTTTGTCAAAAACCGGGCACCGATGTCTCTGGCGCATGCGCGCTGTAGACAACGGCGCAGGCGCACTGAGCTATGCATACTAGCTCATTATGCCTTTGCCTTGCATGGTGTAATTTATTATTTTTTTTTTTTTACTTTACTTCTTCTTTAATGTCCCAATCTATATTTAACCTGTAGGGTGAGTAAGATTTTAATTGATGTATCCAGAAAGTCTCAAGCTTAGAAACTCCTCTCAGTCAAGATTCACCCCTCCAATGGGGGATGAATTTGTCTATGATTTGGAACTTGGTGCCTGTAGGGTTTTTATTGTGGTGGTGGAAGTAGTGTCTGGGCACGCTATGGTTAATGCGGCCTTGTTTAATACTTGCTATATTTTCGTTTACCCTTATAGAGAAGGTACGTATAGCTCTTTCTATGTACTGCTTTTTACAAGGGCAGATGATTAGGTAAAGAATATAGCGGGTGGCACATGTAGTGAAGCGTTTCATTTGATATTCATGAGACATTGTAGTTGACGTAAAGGTTTCTGTTTTTCTTCGGCCGCAAGTGTTATGCATACAAAAATGACACTTTCGTTACAGATAATAACCCTTTAAATTGTGAAAGAATGAGGGTAAGGTGTGAAGGTAGGGCTCCCCTGTAGATGACACCCGTAAGTTCGGGGAGTGCTGGGCCTAGCACTTGATAATTTTTTAAAACCTTCCAATGCCAAATAAAAATATCCTTTATTTGTTTGTGTAGTATGGAGAAAGAGGTAATGAAGGACCATCTATAGAGTCATGAACACGTTTCGGTTGGTCTAATAATGTGTTTCTGTCTATCAGTGATACTTTATTAATCTCTTCATTGATGTTAGACAGCTGATACCCCTTATCTATAAATCTTGACTTTAGAATCATGGCCTGATGGTAGAAGTCGGACAGGTCAGTGCATTTGCGTCTAATACGCAGCAGTTGGTTGCGTGGTACCGACTTCAACCATGTTTCATGATGGCAACTCGATCGGTAGGTTTGAAGAAAGTTTTGGTTACCAATTGGTGATTAACAACTTTCTAGGTCCAGAAAATGTATATGAGAAAAGCTAGCTTCTTAGGACAGTTTGATGCCCATGTTATTACTGTTCAGGATGGACATAAAATCATCTAGAGAGTCTCGGTCACCCTTCCATAAGTGGAAGATGTCAATGTAACGGGCCCAAAGGACCAATTCTGGTCTATCTAGGGCATAGATGACATCCTCCTCCCTCCTTACCATGAAGAGATTAGCTAAACTGGGGGCGAATTTGGCCCCCATAGCAACACCCTTCCACTGCAAGTAATAATTATTGTTAAACCAAAAATAATTGTGTTTTGTTGCAAAACAAAGCAACTCCATAATAAAACTCTGTTGGATTCTGGGGATGCGGTTACTCCTAGATAAATAAAATTCTACAGCTGAAAGACCGAGATTGTGTGGTATATACGTATATAAAGCAGCAACATCTGCGGTCAACAACAGATCTTCGCTGTAATTAACTTGTTGTAGCAAGGCAATAGTGTCTTTAGTATATTTAAGATACGAAGGCATGGATTTCACCAAAGGTTGTAAGTGAAAGTCGATATAGCGCCCTATACGGGAGGTCATAGAATCAATTCCACTTATTATGGGGCATCCGGGTGGATGTATAGCATCTTTATGAACCTTTGGCAGGTAATAAATTATAGGAATAAGTGGAGCCAGACGTACAAGGTAACTTCTCTCCTTTTTATCGAGGATTCCTAACTGTGATCCTTTATCATCAAGTTCAACCAGTGCTTTTTTGTAGTCAGAAGTGTTTTTTTTTTGGTAGGGGTGCATAAGTTTCTACATCTCTCAGGATTCTGGTTATCTCTAGATGGTAGTCACTCTTATCAAGAATGACAATACCACCTCCCTTGTCTGCCGGGCGATTGGTAAGATCTTTGCGTTCGCAAAGTTGTTTGAGCCCCAATTTGATATTGGGATCACTATATATATTCCTTTTAGGTAGCTGGTCTAAATCCTTAAGTACCAAATCGCGAAAAACCCGGATGGAGGGTGCCGTGGGACATGGGGGATTGAAAAGGGACGGTTAGAGAATGAACTGTGTTTGCCCTAACATTAGAAAGGGATGGTCTCATAGGGTTAGTAATAAATACATACATATTTCTGCACATCAATAAAGGTGACAAATTTCTAAAAAAAATTTGGGGGGGGACAAACTTAAGTCCCTTGCCCAAAATCAATTGTTCAGCGTGTGTGAATATGGCCTGACTTAAATTGAAAATGCAATTGTCTTTTTCCCAGGAAGTCAGGAGGCTACAAACGAGGCCAAGAACCAAACATGGCTCCAGAGGGGAGCGCCGTGCCAGGAAAAAGAAAGTGAGTGTAAAAGACAATTTTCAATTTAAGTCAGGCCATATTCACAGACGCTGAACAATTGATTTTGGACAAGGGACTTAAGTTTGTTCTGGGCTTTTGCGTTTTTTTATTAGCCAATAGAAAAAACTGTTATGTGTTGCATCATTTGTTGCTAGGGATTTCAGCATTTTTAGCTTTCCTTCTTCTTTTATTATTATTCATTTATTATGTTTTTTCGTTAGGGGTTCGAGTTCAGTTTAGGTTAGGGTTAGGATTAGGAGTTGGGGTAAGGGTTATTTATTATTATAATCTTTATTTTTTATTTTATTTTATGTATTATTATACGAATAATAATAAATGAATAAATAAATGTAAAATAAATACACAAATAAATAAAAATCATAAATAAAATAAAAAATTCAATAAATGCATACTAAGCAATAAATAATTAACCCTTAACTTTAACCCTTACCATAAAAATTACTAAATACAATAATAATAATAATGTATTTAATATTTTTAAGGTTAGAGGTTAATTATTATTGTATTATTACATATTATTCATTTATTTTACTTATTTATAATGATTTTTAGTTATTTGTGTATGTAATTTACTTTTATTTCTGCATATATTATTACCATAAAGTTTTTTAACTTTTTTTCATTTGAGCAGAAAATCACCCAAAAACATGCGCTGAAACGCGCAAAAACACGCAAATGGTGCATTTTCATTCATTTCTATGGGAATACAAATGTGCCAAAAACGCTCCAGAACTTGTCTGAGCTTCAAGCGTTTGGCTTCAGGCGATTTGAAGTGGAGATGTGAAGTACTCCATAGAGAATAATCGATTTTTTTCTTCTCCAGCATTTTTTGAGCTTCAAGCAGATAAACGCTCAGGTGTGAATGGGGCCTAATGGCAAGCCCTGCTATATGCAGGGCAAACATGGGGAAGCATGAAGGGGGAGTGATTTTGTAATCCACAGGTTGCTATTGGATATGGCAGCAGGGTAGCAACAGCACCTGGTTGGTGGACGGCGGCGGGCGCGCTGAAAGCCCGCGAATTCGGGGTCTTTTAAGGAGGAAGCAGTCCGGCCGTTACCTCCTCTTGGAAGCAAGACCGGGACCCCCACCCCCCCCCCCTCCCATTATTCTTTATTTTACTAATTTATTTAAGTCATGGTGTTGGTTAGTGGGGGATTAGTCGTCCAGCTTTGGCTGGATGGACAGCGTGTACAAAAAATAAATAAAATTTTGATGGTTATAGCCGAATTGGCCAATGGATATTTATTTAAAAGGTTACCCCTTGACCGACACCAGGGCCATAACAAATCCAACAATAAATTATGGTTTAAAAAATATTAGGTTGTGTTTGTGTTTTATATGGTAATAACTCCAGAATGTTAGCCCATGCCCCATACACACGATCTGAAAATCGGACGACAGATCGTACATTTTTTTTTTCCATGTATATCGAACATGAAAAGCTTACATAGGTTACAAAAATTCTCGTACAACAGAAAAAAAATTCAGAGGTGATGTCATGTGTTGTAGTGTATTTGTATTGTATTTTCGGACCACAACTGTACTGGCTAAACGAAAATCGTACGATCTGGTATCGTACGAGAAACATTTTCGTGATGGTTCGATCGGATAATATCAGATGAACTATCGTGATCGGCTCTCGAAAGCTCTGTACTAATGATCCGATTATTGTACAATCGCGGTATTTTTCATACGATTTTTGGATCGTGTGTACGGGCCATTAGTGTCACACTGGATTACTGCACAGATCTGGGAAAATACACAAAGCACACAAAGATTCAAATAATAATGATGAATGTATTCAGACTGTATTTGCTTATTAGCCTTATACCACAATGCTTTTGAAAATATGAAGAAGTAATCATATTATTGATCATCAATTATTCCTTGTCTGCTCCATAAATTTCAGTAAAAAAAAAAACAGCAGGTGACAGGTACATGTTAAAGCTCTATATATAAGATCTAGTAGGTATTTATTTTCCTTTTTTTTTTTTTCTCACTTGTAATCAGTCTTTTCACTTGCAGACACCTGCTGCCACTCTTCATAGGCATGCAAGCATCAAAGCATCATGTTAAGCTTCTAATAAATGCATCATACTTGGAAAAAAAATCAATGATTAAGTCTGACTCTCGGTAAAAGAGGCGCTGAATGTCAGATTGAAGATGTTCAGAGATTTCAGAGTCAATTTGCTTGATAGAATTCCCTTTGCACCTGAAATATAACACTCGATTTGTGGTATGAGGGGAAAAGAAGGTTTGATTTGGTCAGAGACAGGTCCCCGGCGCAATGAAAGTCTCAATTTCCATGAAATAAATACATTTTCAGGGCACAATTTTCATCTCATGCAATAGAATTCCTTCAAACAGTAGAACACAAAATGATTTATTCAATACCAAGTGGCAAACGAGCTCAGCGATTTTGCAATTTATTTAATCTCTTTTTTTTATTTATTTTGCTTATTTATTTAGCTTGTTTCTTCTAGAATTATTAATATAGATAATGCCATTCAATCACCAATCACACCACTGTCCCTGGCTGTACATACCGTATTTATCGGCGTATAACACGCACCAGCGTATAACACGCATCCCAAGTTTAGGAGGGCATTTTAAGGAAAAAAAGTTTTAGGAGGGAAGTTTAGGGAAAAAAATACCTTACATTTAAGCGTCATTTGCAGCTTGCCCAGTGTCATTTGCAGCTTGCCCAGTGTCATTTGCAGCTTGCCCACGTTTAAATTCCCCGCCGCCGAGACAGACCGCGCGAGCGCCGCTGAAAAAGACAGAGCGCCGCCGGAAAAGACCGAGCACCGCCGAAAAAGACTAAGCCAACTGCTCGGCTCCGCTCGCAGTCCCGCCTCCCTGCTGTTTCTGGAGCGAGCGCAGGGAGGCGGGACTGCGAGCGGAGCCGAGCAGTTGGCTCAATCTTTTTCATCGGCGCTCGGTCTTTTTCATCGGCGCTCAGTCTTTTTTGGCGGCGCTCGCTATTTTTCAGCGCCGCTCGATTTTTTTTGTAATTTTTTTTGGGGGATCGGCGTATAACACGCACCCACGACTTTCCCCCTATTTTAAGGTATATATATTTTTGAAGGTACGTTTTTTTTTCAGTAAGCTTAACCACTTAAGGACCGTAAGGATTTGTCCCCTTAATGACCAGGCCATTTTTTGCGATATGGCGCTGCGTCGCTTTAACTGACAATTGCACGGTCGTGTGGCGCTTTACCCAAACAGAATTTATGTCCTTTTTTTGCCACAAATAGAGCTTTCTTTTGGTGGTATTTGATCACTTCTGCGTTTTTTATTGTTAGTGCTATAAACAAAAAAGAGTGACAATTTTGAAAAAAATAACTATATTATTTACTTTTGCTATAATAAATATCCCCCCAAAAAAGATTAAAAAAAAAACGAATTTCTTCCTCAATAAAAGAGGAAAGGGAAATGGGACTTTATATGAGGCAATGACTGGGTGGATTAATTTACCTCCATCCCTGTTATATAGTGTGAAAAAAAAGGGGACTTTGTGTGAAGCACACAACTGGATGAACAAACCAATAAGTACCTCAGTTTAGCCTCAGTTTAAACCAATATGTATTCTTCTACGTATTTTTGGTAAAAAAACAACAACAAAAAACGCAATAAGCGTATATTGATTGCTTTGCGCGGAAGTTATTGCATCTACTAAATAGGGAATAGATTTATGGCATTTTTATTATTATTATTTTTTTTTAACTAGTAACGAAGGTTATCTGCGATTTTTAGCGGGACTGCGACCTTGTGGCGGACAGATCGGACACCTAACTGACATTTTTTTACACTTTTTTTGGGAACCACTGACATTATTACAGTGATCAGTACTAAAAATATGCACTGTAAATTGTACTAATGACACTGATGATGCCCAAGTCTGGACGGACTCTGTGACATCAGCAGAGAGCAGACTTCAGTCCCTCTGCTGAAAATGGGTCACAGGAGTGCAAAACGAACTGCACTCCTGTGATCCACAGAAGAAGAACAACCAAATTAGCTTTTTTTCCCCATTGACCCATTGGTTTTAGTAATTTTTCCCTAAGACCCAAACATTTTAGGGGTTCCTCTGGATTTGAAAGGTAGATAAAGTTAGAATTATATTATAGGGAGAGCACAAAAGGAGCTCCATAGAGAGATTTCCTGGCGCCAACATGGCAGCATACATGGTAGTATGCTGCCATGGATTGGCGCCAGGAAAGGAAAATGTACAGTTAGTACTTGATACAATTTCCAGCTTTCCTGTAGCCAATCCATGGCAGCATACTACCACGTGTTTGGTGCCATGGATTAGCAGCAGGAAACGAAAATGACTGTATTTGATACCATTTTCTGTTTTCAGCTTAAGTAACCATGTTCTCTTTGGACTGGATCCCAAGGTGTCTTTATCCAGTTCCATTGTCATTAGTGTGAACAAGACATGTGTTGTTATAAATCAAAATTTGGGCAAAATTTTCATTATTTGGAGATTCTGAGGTATCTGAATCTCCTAAATCACAACAGTAACTAGGAGTGGGGAGACAAATGGCAAATGAGGTTTAATGTGGAGAAATGTAAAGTCATACAGTTGGGGTCAAAAAACATTAAAGTGATACTAAAGCTTGTTTTTTTTTTTTTAAATAACAAACATGTCATATTTACCTCCACTGTGCAGCTCGTTTTGCACAGAGTGGCCCCGAACATCCTCTTCTGGGGTCCCTCGGCGGCTCCTCCCCACATTAGATAACCCCCTAAGAGAAGTGCTCTCCCAAAGGGGGTTACCTTGCAGGCGCGCTCCCAAGTCATTCATTCGGCATCCATAGAAGCTGAATGTATGACTCGTCCCCGCCCCCCCCGGGTTATTGGATTTGATTGACAGCGCCTAGAGGCGATTCAGTTCGCAGTTGTAGCGCTATACAAATCATTCATTTACAGCAGCGGGAGCCAATGGCTGCATTGTGGGGGTATGTGAATGAATGAATGACTTGTATAGCGCTACCTATGCAAACTGAATAGCCTCAGGGTGCTTTTTTTTCCCACTGGTGTCTATCTGTGGTATAGCACGGTCCTTGCCCTGTGGGGTCCCGACACGCTTACAAACACATACAACATACACATATTTGGCTAATTTTATTGACAGGATCTAATTAACCTACCAGCATGTCTTTGGAGTGTGGGAGGAAACCAGAGTACCCGGAGGAAACCCACGCAGGCACAGGGAGAACATGCAAACTCCAGGCAGAAGGTGTCGAGATCGGGATTTGAACCAGTGACCCTATTGCTGCTAGGTGAAAGTGCTAACCACTACACCACTGTGCTGCCCTAGTAGTTGGAAAAACATATTTAATGACATGGAGAATACATAAAAGTACATATCAATGATATATAGCAGGTAAAAAATATTTGAATCATACAAATACACATGCAAATACATGTATAATATGGACATCAAGGATACATGAAAATATCAGCTTGGCAGCACATGATTGTATGGAAAGAATTGATGAGTAATTCCTACAAAATTCATATATATATATACACATGTCAGTAGGGCGGCACATTGCAATGTAAATAGCATAATGTAAAAAGATATGAACATGATGGCCCGGTGAACAATAGACTGGTTTGATAGCTGATACAGACATGTATAGGCATCCTAAATAGGACCGACGCGTTTCGTGTATGAACACTCATCAGTGGCGGATGCTCACAAGTATCTATAAAGAGTATATTTGTAATTAGTCTAATGTAACACTGAACATAACAGGACAAGGCAATTTTGCCAGTCCTGGGTACTTACATACAGAGAGTTAATGGTAGGGATAGGTTAAATGAGAGACCAGGGCCAAAAAGAGGTGTCCGTCCCGAGCGCTGAGGTAATGTGGAGCTGCGTGCAAAAGGGGTGCACACATATGGCACCCCAGAACACAAGCCGCCAATCTTGGTAGGGAACCAGAGTGATGGGGGAGTGGTAACTACCAAAGAATATAAGATAAATGGATATAATAAATAGTGAGTGTCATGGTATTAGTGAAGAAGATCTAATGGTGTATAGGATGACATGGTGATTACCTTGATTGTATGCAAGGAAAGCAAAGTGCTTCTGTGAGGTATGGCGTCTTCCAAAATGTGACAAGGGCAGCTGCGTCTGGGAGGCGTCATATATACGCCCCACACATGCGCACGCTGACTCATACCAACGTCACGCTGGCTCAGCATGTACAGGGAGGGTGAACACCGCCCACAACGGAAACTACACCTACCCCGGCTGTGGCGGCTCAGTTGGGAATACTCGCGTCCCGCGCCATGACGCCAAATGTGGTCACACGCGAGGCACGGTGCGTGCCGCCGATGCGCTATGGATATCCGCCCAGCCCTCCAAACCCTCAACCCCAAAAAGGGGAGGAAGCAAGGGGAAATGGCAGACACACAGGGTGCATCACAGCTCCTGGGCATAGGACATCAAAGGAGGCCCAGGGTGGAAAACATTCACAACTCCCCACCCAGCTGGTGGAGTAGTACAGTACAAGTGCCGCATGATCTCATGGACATAATATGGTATGTCCCGAGCAAACAAAGCCCCAGATATGGTACATAGCTACCCAGGGCTTTTAACCTCCCACATGAATGGCAGGGGAACACTGCCAACTCAGTCAAAGAGCCTCCATCCCTATTGGATATGCAAGAAAGGGAGACACATATGTAGTGTGCCTCCATCCCTGATTCAATTAAGTGAGAAAGGAGATTGGGACTTTAAATGCGGCTCTCGGCATTGTGGGGTTATGTAGTTGGAAAAACATGTTTAACCGCTTGCCGACCAGCCGCCGCAGTTGTACTGCGGCAACATGGCTCGGCTGCGTGAATCGCCGTTATGTTACAACGGTAACATAGACAGCCACTAGGGGGCGCGTGCCATAGGTGTGCGTGCCCCATGAGCCAATGTAACTGCCAGGCGGTCTCGATCACCGTCGGGCTCCCGCGATCTCGGGGCACACAGAGAACACGGAACTGTATGTGTAAACACACAGTTTCCTGTTCTCTGAGGAGTGAACTGACAGATTCTGTTCATACAGAGTATGCACAGCGATCTGTTAGTTTCCCTGCACAGTCCCATCCCCCCTTCAGTTAGAACACAAACTAGGACACACATTAACCCCTTCACCGCCCCCTAGTTTTAACCCCTTCACTGCCAGTGACATTTTTACAGTAATCAGTGCATTTTTAATCGCACTGATCGCTGTATTAATGCCAATGGTCCCAAAAATGTGTCAAAATCTTCCGACATGTCTCCCATAATGTCGCAGTCATGATAAAAATCGCTGCTCGCCGCCATTACTAGTAAAAATAAATTATTAAGAATAATGTCATAAAACTATCCCATAGTTTGTAGATGCTATAACTTTTGCGCAAACCAATCAAAATACACTTATTGCGATTTTTTTTAACCAAAAATATGTAGAAGAATACATATCGGCCTAAACTGAGGAAAAAAAATGTATATATATTTTTGGGGATATTTATTGTAGCAAAAAATTTTTTTTTTTTTTCAAAACTGTCGCTCTTTTTTTTTTTTATAGCGCAAAAAATAAAACCCTGCAGAGGTGATCAAATACCACCAAAAGAAAGCTCTATTTGTGGGAAAAAAAGGACGTCAATTTTGTTTGGTAACAGCGTCTTGTCAGTTAAAGCGACGCAGTGCCATATCGCAAAAAGTGCTCTGGTCTTTGGCCCGCCAAATGGTCCGGGGCTGAAGCGGTTAATGACATGGAGAATACATAAAAGTACATATCAATGGTATATAGCAAGTAAAAAAAAATTGAATCATGCAAATACATGTATAACATGGACATTAGGGATGAGCAGAACACCCCGGGTTCGGTTCGCACCAGAACCTGCGAACGTACCGATAGTTCGCACGAACGTTAGAACAATGGACGCGAACATTCAAAATCTAAAGTGCTAATTATAACGGCCGATATGCATGTTATTGTCATAAAAAAGGTTTGGGGACCCAGGTTCTACCCCAGGGGACATGTATCAATGCAAAAAGAAGTTTTAAAAACGGTCGTTTTTTCGGGAGCAGTCATTTTAATGATGCATAAAGTGAAAAAAAAAGTGAAATAATCCTTTAAATATGGTACCTGGGGGGTATCTAAAGTATGCCTGTGAAGTGGCATGTGTTTCCCGTGTTTAGAACTGTCCCTGCACAAAATGACATTTGTAAAGGAAAAAAAGATGCCATTTAAAACTGCTTGCGGCTTTAATGTCATGTCGCAGATGGCTGGATTAGATGACAACAGGGCAGAAGGGCAGATACAGGTGCAGGTTGTATACTGTGCTGTGCTAGACTCACACAGCACACACACTAACTCCTGCAGATGGCTGTATTGGTAGAGAACAGCACTTTTCCCACACGCAAATGCCTGAGAAGAACACACTATCCCTGCCTATTTTTACTCTATCCCTACACTTTCCCCACACAGAAATGATTCACATATAGTGTACAGTACACTGTCCCTGCCTAGCAATACTCTTTCCCTCAACGCCGGAACACACTACACGAGGCTGCCGGCGCGGCGGCCTTATATAGTGTGGGGCGTGTACTAAACCCCCTGAGCATCCTGCCTGTGGCCAATTATTGCTCTCCTCGCTGCTGGCTCTATGATTGGCCAAGCATGCAGGGTCACAGTGCATGCTTGGCCAATCATCAGCCAGCAATGCACTGCAAATGGCAGAACTCTGAGGGCCGGTTCGCATCAAATTTGTGTGATGCGAATGGCCCTCAGAGTTCTGAACTCGACAAGCGGACGAACGGCCGATGTTCGATTCGAACATGGATTTGAATCGAACACCGGGCCCATCCCTAATGGACATCAAGGATACATATAAATATCAACTTGGCAAGACATGATTGTATGGAAAGAATTGATGATAATTCCTATAAAATTCATCTATATACACATGTCAGTGGGGTGGCACCCTAACGAACGAGTCCGAAACTAAACACATTTTTGCACATCTCTAGTTTAGACATATGCAAAACGAGTTTCTTTGCACTCTCATAGTCAAGAGGGAGCTCCAGTGTGTGAGAATATTTTGCAAGGTAAATATTTCATAAAGCCACAGAATACAAGTCATGTGTGTTTGATGGTCTGTCTTGTATGTGTCCTGCAGAACAAAGAGAAATTTCCAATTAGTGTATAGGTGAACTTGTACATATGGAAAGGTTGTATGTACTCTTTTCACCCTTTGCCAAGCTCAGGCAGACAGATCTATGTGTTCATAAATATATCATATTTGTTATCAGGCATCCATCTCTATGGACTTCAGAAGTAGAAAACACATTACTATGCAAAATAGCTCCTCATGACTAGATTGCTTAAAAGAAGTTTATGGGGGAAAAAAAAAAAAAGAAGCTCTAAGAAGCAAATTCGGCATTTGAAATTGAAGCACAGGAAAAGATTAAGAGCTTCCTGCATGACTGTGTGTAATGCAAAGCGTTTAATACTCTTATTTTGAAATATTATAGGATATACGTGGTTAACTCTACTGAGTCCAGGAGAATGTACATCTTATAATGGATTTTCTTTAGAAACAAGACATTTGGGAGTCGTTACCCTGTATAGTAAATTACATTTTCTACTTTCATGCTGGAACTGTTAAGATCATCTACTACTACGCTTATGTCTTTGCTCTCAATGAACATCAGGACCAAGACTACATTCAGCTAAATCCTGGTAAGCAGCTATAAGTGATGCAATGCTCCTGTCACATACCTGGTTGAGGCCGGGTTGACAAGAGGGCTTACTTACACCTTATTTCTAGACATGTGCATTCGTTTTCGTCCGAATGCATTTTCGTCCGAATTTGGGGTATTTTCGTTATCGTTTTAACAAACGATAACAAACGTGCAGAATCCGAAAACCGAAAGATCCGACATAAACAAATGCTTTATTTTCGTTTTCGTTGCAACAGTTCGATATAGATAGGAGATTCGTCATGACGCTGACAATAGCGATCTGTGTCCATCGAACCTGTGGTCGAATGTGCCTAATCTTAGCTCTATTAGTCCAAGATTATTCGACATAGAGAGAAAATATTCAACATAGAGAGAAAAGATTCGACATAGAGAGAAAAGGTTCGACATAGAAAGAAAAGATTCGACATTATAGAGACAATAGTAAAAAAGGTCGAATGTGCCTAACCTAACTCTATTAGTCCAAGATTATTCGACATAGAGAGAAAATATTCAACATAGAGAGAGAAGATTCAACATAGAGAGAAAATGATTCGACATAGAGAGAAAAGATTCGACATAGAAAGAAAAGATTCGACATTATAGAGACAATAGCAAAAAAGGTTGAATGTGCATAATCTAACTCTATTAGTCCAAGATTATTCAACATAGAGAGAAAAGATTTGACATGAAGATTTGACAAAGCAGTCGGCGCAAGCGGATATTTATGGTCAAATGCTCGGCCAATAGGCTATAGAAGAATTCTAATGTTGGTTGACTAGTAATAATAATTAATAAATATAATTATTACTAATGTCATACAACATTAGAATTCTACTATAGCTTGTAGGCGGAGCATTCGACCGGAAATGTACGATTGCGTCCACTGCTTCTTTGAATCGTCATGTCAAATCTTTCCACTCTATGTCGAATAATCTTGGACTAATAGAGTTAGGTTAGGCACATGCAACCTTTTTTGCTATTGTCTCTATGATGTCGAATCTTTCTCTGCTTGTCAAATCAGTTTAGCTGCTCCGTCGAATCTTCTTAGAACATTCGACAGACACCATAAGCCTCCAATGACAGATTGGACCTTAATTATTTCGGGTTTTCGGACAAATGCATTTTTGAACGATACAAAATAAATAAAAAAAACGAATTTTGGGAGTAACGAAATAAAAAATTTTTTCGGACGAAAACGAAATTCCGAAACAAAATATTTCAGTGTGCACATTACTTATTTCCCCTGGGGTTAATGTTGATGCAGCAAGTCAATGAATGAAACCTCCCAGTAATGTTATTTCTAGGCTGCAGCTAGAGGGAGCTCTAATGATTTGTAGAGTAGCTTCCAGTGTTAATTTTGTCGACCAAAACGAAAACAATTGAGATGACTAAAATACGACTAAAACTAAAATGGCATTTTAGTCAAAAAACTAAAATGGGACTAAAACTAAAATGATATTTTAGTCAAAAGACTAATGCCGCGTACACAGGGTCGGAATTTCCGATGGAAACAGTCCGATGGGAGCTTTTCATTGGATTTTCCGACCTTGTGTATGCCCATCGGTCTTTTTCTGTCTGAATTTCCGACGAACTTTGTCTTGAGAACCTGTTCTTAATTTTTCCGATGGAAAACCTTTCTATCAGATTTTCAGATCGTGTGAATGCAATTCCGACACGCAAAATTCCGACGCATGCTCGGAAACAATTTGACGCATGCTTGGAAGCCTTAAACTTCCCTTTTATTCTATAGTGCCGTCGAACTTGCTTTATGCCGCGGCGTTATTGACCGTCGGAATTTGGTGTGACCTTGTGTAGGCAAGACAGTTTGAGCGAAATTCCGTCGGAATTCCGACGGGAAAACCATCAGAGCTTTTTCCGATGAGAATTCTGACCATGTGTACACGGCATAAGACTAAAACTAAATTGAAATTTGACTTCAAAATTAACACTGGTCTGTAGTGCATGTTCATACCTGAGTTTACACACACAGCTCCCGGTTCTCTGTGTGCCCGAGTGATCGTGGGAGCCAGGCGGTGATCGAGACCGCTGGGCACTCGCATTGGCTCGGGGAGCAAGCAGGCACCCCCTAGTGGCCGCTTATGGTACCGACGTACTATAACGGCTATTTGCGCAGTTGAGCCATGTTGCCGCAGTACAACTGCGGCGGCTGGCCGGCATGTGGTTAAAGACATGAGGTGCATGAGGCTGCAGAGTTGGAGATTGAGGGCTGTGCCCTCAATCTCCTTTCTCTGTCTAAAAGGTGAAACATTAGAGGTCTGTTTAGCTATTTCAGCAAAGCCCTCCATTGGGCCACCTAAAAATATTGTAAACAAATAAAAGAAAATGGTAAAAAATAATTAAAAACTAAAATTCCAAAAATAAAAAACGTCTGAAACCAGTGGCGGAACTACCAGGGTCGCGACTGGGCCCTGGTGTACTGCTACCATGCGGGGGCCCCAATATGGCAGAAAGGGGGCTCGCTGCAGAACATGTGAAAGTGTCTCACTGAGGGACCGTAATAAAAATTCGATTGGAGTAAAGGTTCCCGGGATCAGGGGTAAGGGCCCTAGCCGGGGGGTCCTTCTTGCATAGGGGCCCTGAAGGTTCTAGTTACGTCTCCAATGATTCCAAATAACGAGATGTGAATGGGGCCTAGAGATTACAAAACACATAGGAAGTTGTTCTTTTATGTTGCTGTTACAGTACAAATAAGGATAATAAAAAAGAACTTATTTTATCTGGAACCTTTCTCCCACCCTGTTGAACTCTTGACGTCCCAACTTTTATTCTGCGCTGATGTTTACTTTATTGCAGAACATATCAATTAATTTCATAATTAAACACGTTTGCTTATATTTCTCTGTTCAATGTATGTGAAGTTGGCTTAAATGTGAGTTTTCAAGTTTTCACCATGTGACTGTGGGGTAGGATGACCACATCTCCAAACTGACATTCAGGGACACCGCCCCCCACCCCCCGCTCGTGCGCACGTCCTCGCGCCAGCCCAAAAAAAGATGAATTATGATACTTTTTTGGCAACCAGTTTAAACAGGTGGTATACATTCTCTACATATATTTTGTTTATTGCCCCCACTTGTCAGCCTCATTTTATTGCCCCCACTTGTCAGCTTCATTTTTTTATTGCCCCCCACTTGTCGGCCTCATTTTTTTTATTGCCCCCCACTTGTCAACCTCATTTTCTTATTGCCCCCCACTTGTCAGCCACATTTTTTTATTGCCCCCCCACTTGTCAGCCTCATTTTTTTTATTGCCCGCCACTGGTCAGCTTAATTTTTTATTGTCCCCACTTGTCAGACTCATTTTTTTATTGCACCCCACTTGTCAGCCTCATTTTTTTATTGCCCCCCCCCCCCCACTTGTCAGCCTCATTTTTTTATTGCCCCCACTTGTCAGCCTCATTTTTTTTATTGCCCCCCCCCCCCACTGGTCAGCCTCATTTTTTATTGCTCCCCAGGGCAGGGCTCCACTTTGTCAGGCTCATTTATTACTGCACTGTCCCCAGCCCCAGTGCCCTGACTTGTCACCTGACCTGCTCCAATCAGGTTTTTGCTCACCTTTTAATCTGGACTGGTCTGGTGTGGTGAGCGGTTGAGCGCTGGTCCTTGTTCCCTGTTCCAGGCTGGGGCCCCCCCTTAGGCAGTCGGGCGGCTCGGGCCGCAGGCGGGAGGAGGAGAAGTTGGGTAATGCGCTACAGGAGTCGGAATGGGGAACCGAACCCTGGATCTAAGCCAGCCAGCACTGCAGAATGCCACTGCCCACCGGGAGGTCACTGAAGATGGGAGCAGACACAGTGAAGATGCTCTGGCTGCTCTTTCTGGGTGCTGCTGCCGCGGCCAGGGAGGGAGAGGAGGTGGGTGGACCCGGAGCACAGGGCAGCACTGGGTAAAGGCCTTGCTCCCCTCGGGCTCGCTCTAAGACTCTGCGAATGTGATGTCACTGGTTGCTAGACGCCAGGCGGAGCGGCCCTAGCAACCAGTTTGGCAATCTTCTATTAGGATGGCTATGTGTCCGTCCTCATTTCATTCCAGGACACTGTATTGTCCCGGAATGAAGGGGGGGGGGGACAGGAAAATAACAGCAATATGACAGAATGCTAGGAATATAATTCACTGGTGAACGACATCGCTAGAGACCGGCGAGATAAAGAGTTGAAGCTGTAAATATAAAGATCTCGCCAGCATTGAAGGGGCTTTCCTACATCTGGCTTCACTGTTGTTAACAGGATTATACTACAAAAGGTCAGACAGAGCTCCTTGTCATTTCTATACAAAGTTATTGCCTTCTACAACATTTTCTATTTATCTCCATAGCAGACTTTGTTAGTGGCTGTCTTAACCGCTTGCTGACCAGCGCACGATGATGTGCGTCCAGAAAATAGCGAATGCCCGGATGACTACAGAAAAGGGGTTACGTATGTAAAAGCTAAAACATATCAGCCTTTAAACATGCCCTTTATGGCATGTACACTTGTAGGAAGTGTCCATGCAGTACTCATTGGTGGTAGCCAAAGGTTTTGATGGTGGCTCTTAGTAAATGTGCAGGGCTGGCCACTAGACATGTGCACACTGAAATATTTTTTGTTTACAGAATTTCGTTTTCGTCCGAAAAATTTATTTATTTAGTTACTCCCGAAATTCGTTTTTATTTATTTTGTTTTCTTAAAAAATGCATTTGTCCGAAAATCCGAAATAATTAAGGTCGAATCTGTCATTGAAGGCTTATGGTGTCTGTCGAATGTTCTAAGAAGTTTCGACAGAGCAGCTAAACTGTACGACGCCGCAATCGTACATTTCCGGTCGAATGTTCCGCCTACAAGCTATAGTAGAATTCTAATGTTGTATGACACTAGTAATAATTATATTTATTAATTATTATTACTAGTCAACCAACATTAGAATTCTTCTATAGCCTATGGGCGGAGCATTTGACCATAAATGTCCGCTCACGGCGACTGCTTCATCAAATCTTCATGTCAAATCTTTTTCTCTCTATGTCGAATAATCTTGGACTAATAGTTAGGTTCGGCACATTCAAGCTTTTTTTGCTATTGTCTCTATAATGTCAAATCTTTTCTATCTATGTAGAATAATCTTGGACTAATAGAGCTAAGGTTAGGCACATTCGACCACAGGTTCGATGGACACAGATCGCTATTGTCAGCGTCATGTCAAATCTCCTATCTATATCGAACTGTTGTCGCAACGAAAACGAAAATAAAGCATTTGTTTATGTCAGATCTTTCAGTTTTCGGATTCTTTTTTTTCCATAAGAGTTTTTATTAAGAACAAAATATTTATACAAAGTTTTACACACACAGTAGGTGTTTCAACAGTATGAACAGTTACACAATTATATTGCCTTACTCGTATACATTCAGCTTGACAGGAAGATAGGACGTATGGCCGGAGGCCTCAGCAGTGTAACAAGCATCGTAAGACTATAATTCGAAATAGTTAACTTGGGTAAGGTTTTCTGCATGTAGTTCCATCTAGAGGAAATTGCGTAATAACACGTATTTTCCGTCTATTCTGCGTTAAGTCACGTTCAGTTTTCGGATTCTGCACGTTCGTTATCGTTTGTTAAAACAATAACAAAAATGCCCGAAATTTGGACGAAAATGCATTCGGACGAAAACAAATGCAAATGTCTACTGGCCACATCTCATACATGTTCCAGAATTGTACAGCTCTGAAGCCCCACTCCATACATGAAAATTTCACTTAATTTTACCGACAAGTCTCTACAGCTGTAATTTGGCATTACAGCAAGTTCATGCATCTGCTTCTTTAAAGGGAGAACAACCCTGTGGATGGTCTTTAAGCATCCACTGTCTACAGGTATCTTCCTAGTACTCTCAAGAGCTAAACTGGTTAATTCAGTAACAAATATTTAATTTAAGTGGTGGAAGTGAAAATGTACTCATTGAAGTCACCGCTGTAAATTCCAGTTTAATATTTTATACACTCCTACATGTGGGAAGAAATGGTGTAGGGTCTCGCTATTTATAGTTCAATAACCATGGAAGCAAAGAGACAATACCTATTCCTCTGCACTGTATCACATGTAAAAAATGCCTGTCCAGCAATATGTCGGTGGGCCCATGGCAACAGAGATGTGAGACGCTTAGCTCAGCTATACATGTATTTTTTATTAACAGCTTACTTTGCCACCTTCCTGCAGATAGACTAAATAGTTTCCTTTTCTTGGAAAAAATGTCATGTGCATTCTGAAATGGACCAAATGAAGGCAACTCAGTAAACAAATTCATTATGCATCACCATCATCATTATCAGTTCTGGCCAAAAAAATAGATTTCTGCAAAATTTTGCATAATAAAGCGCTGCAAAGGATTGTGTCGAGGATTAAAGGGTAGTAGCCAATAGCAACCAATACAATGTTTCCTGCAGCTAGATGCATTCTTATTATTGGTCACTTTAGGTTACTTGCCCCAAAAGCAATCTTTTAAACAACAATCTACCCTCAGTATACATTGAACTTCACCCTACCTAACCCTCCAAAAAATAAAATCATTAACACTTGTCCTTGTGTCAAAATAAAAAAATAATACTTATTATACCATGAATTTTAACATTGTTTTGTTTGAAGCATAAGTTCTACTTTAGCTGTAATTCTGCAGTGCCGCCATCTTAAAGAGGAAGTAAAGGGCCTTTTTTTCTGACCTGCAAAAGTAAAGGCATAATGTGCTAGTATGCATTGAATACTAGCACATTATGTTAAACTTACCTGCAAACTAAGCCCTCGTCGTCCCTGCTGGAGGCCGCATCCATCTTCATCCGTCTTCTTCCCGGTCCGCGGACTCCGGCTGTGTGACTTGCCGGAATCGTGTGATGTCACAGCACAGGTTTTCTGAAGAAACGGTACGGGGTGGCCGTTTCTTCAGAGCTCATGCGCCAATGACGTAATCGGCTGCATATACAGTAAATATCTCCTAAACAGTTTTCCTTTTATGAGATATTTATAGATTCACAGATCTAGCGCATGTGCATACACACCACAAGTCTCAGGGCACCTGGCAGGGATTTAATGTAGCCTGTTGGCAAGAGCACCTGAAAGCCACACACAAGGGACACAATTCTTCTCTTCCTCACTCTTCACCTCTCACTTCTAACCCCACTATATCTCCTGATCTCTCAGCAGCATCCACTGACAGTGATGATGGTATAGCAAAGGGTGTCACAGTTACTTGCAACACGTCTGCCAGCAGCACACCACGAGCTGTAGAGTATAGCAGGCAAAGTTCTCTGCCCCAGCTGCTGCAGCACAAAAAAAATACACTCCCTGCCACCCACATGCCCAGTGTCTAAATTCCAGCTTGTCCAAATGACTAGCTTTACAACTCCTACCTTTCCATCTGGTGGATTCTGCCCCCTTCCGTTAATTTGCAGAATGTGCTGTACCACAATTGCAGGCTCCCAGTCACTATTTCTTTGCATGAAAGGCCATTCCAGCTATGTACCATCACGTGGAAAGCAATTTTTTGGCATCGTTGGGCAAGGCAGTCAGCCACAAGGTCCACCTTACTGCTGATTCGTAGTCCAGCAAGCATGGTCAGGGACAATATATTTCATTCACAGCACACTGGGTAACTCTGCTTGCAACTAGCTAGGATTTAGGACAGGGTTCAGTGCTGGAGCTTGTTTTGCCGCCACCTCTCCATACAGCTGGTGGTGGTGATGCAAGATCTGTCAGCTCTACCCCTTCCTTCTCCTCTGCTGGATTGTCCTCTGAACCACCAGTATTCCCTAAACCTTCAAGGGGCCATTCACCTGTAATGGATGTGATTAAGGTATCACATAAAGTTATCACATAAGGTATCAGGTAAAATGCTAAAATGCCTATTTCAATATGTAATATTATGTCATTGCTTACCTTTTTAACCTTAACTCTACTTCAGTACTTCAGATATCTGCTAGCTCCCCCCCCTCTATTTTGAATCTGAACCGCAAAGAGTCATAAAAAGACTGTGCTCTTTTCCGAGAACTGCACCCAAGACAGACATAACATCAACATCCAACGTCTCAAAAAGGAAGTTACCAAGATACCCAATATAGCTATGATTAATTGCTAAACTTGCTAAATCGGCTAAAAGCTCAAACATTGTCACAATAATATGTTTTTTGTCTGACAAGAATGTATAAAGCTGTGAAAATAGGAAATAAAAATCACAGAAGTAACTTCACACGGATCTGCGAATCTGTCTCAGGGGAGATTATTTCCAGAAGTGTACACTTCATATATCAAAATCAATCTGATCAGAGACAGATATAAAAAATACCAGACCTTGGTTCTGATCTATAACATCTGGCGCCCAACGTGGGGCTATTGGGCTCTGTACCAGAGGATAGCCGATCAAGAAGGACCGGGACAAGCCAATACGGAGACAGGATGGAGACTGATCACCTCTAAAAACGGTAAGACACTTTTGATATCTAGTCTACTGCTTATCCTGTACCCGTGATTGGCTAATCTCTGTCTATATCGGCTCTCCATGGTCAGCAAAGAGATGGATATATATCTTGCCCATAGCCTATTGAACCTGTACTAATTATATCTGCCGCCTGCTTGTTCTGTTTTGTTTTGTTGATCGATCTTGTGTTTTGTGGCGGCTGTTGGAAGGAGGGATTGATTATATAGACACGGATGAGGACGTGGTTAAACTTCTCCTTTGGGAATAATTGTGCGGTAAAGCAGGGGTGCAGTGAAGCACGGGCAACCAGGAGGAGGCGTCAGGAATATGCCCATCGGTGGCATGGGGATCCCGTGAGATTTGAACAATCCTGTATTTCTCTACGGTTTTCACACAGCTTGTTGCTTGTTGTTGGTTGTTGGTAACATCTTGTTGGTGGTAATGTCATGTCCTAAGTGTGTTTGTGGTCTGCTGTTTGGGATACATGAAGAGGGTTGGGGGTTGACTGAAGTGGTAGAGCCAGGATATAGGACTGAGTCTCTTGGTTACAAACCCTTATTCCCGGAGACCACACATGTGTTGGTGTTCAGATTGAATGTACATTATCCAGTCAAAATTGTTGTTGGCAAATCATTGAAAATCATAGAAGCTGAAAGTAGGATAACAGGACAAGGAGCCAAAAGTTGCCCCTTGCAACCTGAACAACCAGACGGGCTTGAAGAGGTGGAAAAGGATTGAGTGAGAGGTTTGGGTTTTGTCCTAGGACACCCAAACGACAATTATTGAAGTATTGAATTTCTATTTTTTTTGTCTGTTTTGTCTTGTTGACAGTAATAATTGGTCACATATTACTCGAACCCACAACCTGTGACCACCTCGGGTGGACAGGCCTGTGACCAGTCTACGTTTTGGGAAGATGAGCACAGGGAGTCCTGCGTGGCAGTCGAACACTGTAGACGTTCCTATCTCTCTCTCTCTCGCACTCTCTATCCTTTTGTCTTCATCAACTTGAGACTGTGATATGGTGTGAACCGGTACCAGGTGACGGATAAAGGAATTGTTGGAACCTTGAGTCCAGGATAGCCTCGTGACCCATCTAAAATCCTGAGCAGACACACATAAATATCCCAGTCATCAAGACAGAACGTAGCAAAGTAGCGTTATATATTGGAGGGTGGTCCGAACGAGGACAGGTGGCAGTCAGAGGGTTGTCGGACCCTTGAGTCCAAGACAGCTTCAAAAAACCGCCATACAAATCCTGAGCCCGGACACATAAATTTCCCAATAGATAAAGATGGGGCAAAAGGTAGTGAGGCCCAAAGAGGGCAGCTTGGCCTGTGATTCAGCTGATCTGTCTAGGGGACAAGAGCCACACCGGAGCAGAGATTCTTTCAGCTCTGCAGGGGCAGGCCCAGATGTGGTTCACGCCATGGAAGCTTGAGCCAGAAATGGTGGTGTGTGATTATGGCACTAACCTTCTGTCCGCCCTTCGACAGGGAAAGTTGACACATGTGCTATGCCTGGCACATAATAATAACGCGTTTCACACTTTAAAAAGTGCTTATTCATAGCTAAAGAACCACAAACATTAACTGCAATATATACACACTGATATCTATTAGACATGTGACCCAAACCTGTGAATAAGTTACTCTAATTAGAGTTAATTGATAGGTGAAGTGGGTTGATTACTGTGTATAGCTAACATGTGTGGTTAAATGTGAGAGCGCCACTAAGTATGTGATGTATATGAATATATATATATAGTGAAATACATATGTTTGGAAAAACACGGCAAACACCCAAAACACATTTGATGAAACATCTATTGAAAGAAGAAAAATTTGAAAAATGAAAAATACTTAATGTTGGATATTAACTACTTCGAATGACAGCTACAGCGCGGATCTGCTTTGCCAGGAGTACGTCTATTGACGTCCACCCCTTTCAAAGCTGGCCACGCCCCCGTGCAGACCGTGCACGGCGCGTGCTGTGATCACCCGAGTCAATGAGATTGGAGTAAGGGGTTGATCCCGACCCCTTACCACGTGATCGGCTGTCAGCCAATGACAGCTGATCACGTGATGTAAACAGAGGATCGGTAATCGTTTTTTTTTCTTCTCACGCTAACAGCGTGAGGAGAAAAAAAAGCCGATCACTGGCTTCTGTTGAAGGGACATCGGTCCCGAGCAGGGAGAGGCGAAGCCACCTCATATGTGCCCACAGTGCCCACCATTACATCAGTGCCACCTATCAATGCCCACGAGTGCCACCTATCAATGCCCACCAGTGGTGCCTATCAGTGCCACCTAGCAGTGCTGCCTATCAGTGTTGCCTACCAGTGACGATCAGTGCCCATCACTGCCACCCATCGGTGCCCATCACTGCCATCCATCAGTGCCACCTATTAGTGCCCTTCAGTGCCACCTATGAGTGCCACCTATGAGTGCCCTTCAGTGCCACCTATCAATGCCCTTTAGTGCCGCCCATCAGTGCCAACCATCCTTCTGGACAATACATTTTTAATTTTCTTTAAATATAGTGCCCTTAGTCTGCCTGTAAATTGGCGCATTTGTACTATGGATAGAACCTACTGCAGCACAAATTTATTTTTTTACATTTAAATTACAGGCAATACAATACCATTTCCGGCAATAGAAAAATGTTAAAAAAAAAACATCAGGGGAGTCCTCCTCCAATCTATACCAGGCCCTTTGGGTTTGGTATGGATTTTAAGCCCTTTTTTTTTATTTTGGCGTGGGGTCCCCCCAATATCCATACCAGACCCTTATCCGAGCATGTAGCCCATCAGATCAGGAACGGGGGGCAAGCAAGTGCCCCCCCCCGAACCATACCAGGCCATATACCCTCAACATGGGGGGGTGGAGCAGGGGGGCTCTGCTCCCCCACCCCAAAGCACAAATCACCCTGGCCAGTGGTTATGGTTGTCTTCAACATAGGGGGCCCCCAGTGTACATAGTCCCCCTAACCATTCACCAAAAAAGTGTAAAAAAAATGAAAACAGGTGTCCCGATGTAAAGAAGAATAAAAAAATGCTCTGTGGCCCACTAAGGCAAACCGCCAAATGCTTGGCCTGCCATTTGACAGTTCTTAAAAAAGGTAAGGGCGGTGCAACCTGGCGATATCACCTGGTGGCACTGCCCCCTTGTGACGTCATCTACCCAGCATGCACCGTTCAGTGACATCACAAAGGGGCAGTGCCACCAGGTGATGCCACTAGATGGCCCCACCCATACCTATATATGGCCCCACCCAAACAGCAAGCCAGTCATTTGGCAGTTTTTCTTAGTCTACGGCAGAGATTTTTTTTTCTTTTTCGGGTCCAGTGGGGGCGGTGGTTTCAACGTCATGATTGATGATGGTTTTACATCGGGGGACACTGCTTTTTAAAAAAATAAAGTTATTGTCAAGAACTGCCTCCTGTTTTTATTTATTTTTTTACACTTTTTTAGTGAAGGGGTACTATGTACCCTATACGTATTCACATGGGGGGCCGGATCTAGAGGCCCCCTTGTTAAAGGGAGCTTCCAGATTCTGATAAGCCCCCTGCCCGCAGACCCCTACCACCACCGGCTACGGTTGTGGGGATGAGGCCCTTGTCCCCATCAACATGGGGACAAGGTGCTTTGGGGTGGAGGGGGCAGAGCTTCCCCTGCCCCAAAGCAACCCCCCCCCCCCCCACCATGCTAAGGGCATAGGCACTGGCCTTCTCATACTTGACTTTTCTTACAATGGGTAATAATACAAGAGATTGTTGATCCAGGGGAAATCCAAGAGACTTTTGGGGGGGGTCGGGGAGAAATATATTTTTCCCTCGCTGCAGCAAATTGGACAATGTTTTATAGAGGTTTTCTACCTTCCTCCTTCTACCCGTTCAACAGTGCATATACAATTCTGTAAATTGAGGTTTTCTATTTATTTAGACAGTTTTTTTCCTATTGGTTGAACTAAATGGACTTGTGTCTTTTTTCAGCCTGACTATGTAACATCAATGAAGGGCAGATTAGTCCAGCTCACAGAGGCCAGGCACTTGGCTTTGTTGAGTTTTGTATACTGCAATATACAGTTTTCACTATGTACACAATATGGTGAAGGAGCAAACAGGCATATTTAGAAAGGATGTTGCTCTCCTTCAAAGACACAGTGATCTGCTAACAAAACCTCAGGGATTCTTCGACATTGATAATTTAGTGTCAGTGACTCACCTCAATAAATGAATCTCTTCAGGGACTGACTACATTAAGAGTCATTGCAATTGTTTTACTTACAGTCTGTAAATAATTTAAACTACTCTTCTGCCTATTGCTATGTAACTAAAAAGATCTGAATTTAACCGAATATCTTTGTGGCTTTGTACATGAATTCTTTGTAAATTACACACTGAAAGCATTAAACTTGAACTTCACAAAGACATGCAAGCTCTAGTGAGCTTCATACCAGCAGCAGAGAGGGATTCTTTGTTTCTGTCTCTCATTTTCACCTAATGAACAACACTACTAAGCACTATTTATATCTGCTTCATATATTCCCAGAGTTCAACTTTAAGAAAGATAAAGCACCACTTATTTTGAAAGCATCCTACTGCTGAGCTGATGTTCAAGGTATTCTCTAGGAAGTTTGGATCGGTTACAAGGGAAAATTCCTGTGCATATGTAGCGCTAGGCCCGCGGGTATTTTTGGGTCCTCTGCTCTCGTCTATCCCACCACGAGCCCTCACTCTCTCTGACACCACCAGAACACCTTGTATGAAAACACTTGGCAGACGTGCATGAATTATACATGCCACCCTTTAAAAGAGAGGCCTGGAGTCAGCCCAAAAAAACATAGCGGCGGGCCGGGCATGACAGGGGTTAAATGGGCACGGGAACGGGGAGGAGAAAGAGGAGTGCTTTTGGGGGGACGGAGAGGGGCGGAGCCTTGGAAGGGGAAGTAACGCGGAAACCAGGAGGAGGCGGCCTCAGTCGAAAGGAGCGAGCGGAGCAGCTTCCCACCCTCCCGCCCTACATGTTGTGGTAATTTTTCCTGTTGGGGTTGTGGGACTGGAGTGTCCTCAAGAAAAAGTGGTGCACTTGGCGTGGTGCAAGGTCCTTTTAGGTCATGTGGGCACTTAAAAGGTATGGTGTAGAGCCCCGTCTGAGGTACGGCTCCCAGGTACGGGTACCTGCTAGTTGTCTCTGAGTCAGTGGTTCGCAACTGGAGGCCTTAGAAGGGACTAGCAGGTACGGTTCTGACTTATGCCATTGGGACCTTGGGCTCTGTTATTGTCAATAAAGCTGATGTTATGTTTAAAAAAGGTTATTGTTAGGTTACTAATTGGATATTTATATATATTTTGGGGTTCCTAGAGATACAGGGCCCCAAAGTCGGTCAACTGTGTCCATCTGCAGCAATGTCATTTTGGAACCCTTTGGGTCCAGAGACCCTACATTTTGGCTGCAGCTAGGGGGCCTCTAGGAACCCTTAACTACCAAGTTTGAAGTTCAGGGGACCTATGGCTGCAAATGGGCACAGTGAGGCATGCCAATTGGCACAGTGAGGCTGCAAATGGGCATTGTTGACCCTCTTTTCCATTTACAGTAGCTGTGCATTTCTCACCCTAGGCTTATACTCGAGACAATACTTTTTCCAAGTTTTTTGTGGTAAAATTAGGTGCCTCGGCTTATATTTGGGTCGGCTTATACTCGAGTATATACAGTATTTTGTCTATCATTGTCAGCTAGTGGCCATAATGCAGTATTTTTTAGACATGTGCAATTCGTTTAGTTTTTTTTTCGTTTTTTTTTTTTTTTTTTTTTCATTATTTTCGTTCGTTCGTTTTCGTACGAATGAACGAATCATTCGAATCGTACGAATCCGAATAACGAATCATTCGAATCCGAAAAACAACGAAAATCCGAAAAAAACTAATTAGAAACAACGAATGTACTAATGAAGAAAATCCGAAAAACGAAAACGAACGAAAAAATTTGTAACTTTTTTTTTTTTTTTTATTTGTTGAATTGGTCATTTTCCGTGTCCCTTACTTGGTGCTTGCTAAACGTGCTTCGAATGGATTGAACAAAAAAATTAGTACATTCGTAACTTTTTTTTCGATTCGTAACTTTCTTTTCGATTCGTAACTTTTTTTTTTTTTTTTTTTCGATTTGTAATTTTCCGTGTCTCTATTGAACCCAAAAATTCGTACATTCGTAACTTTTTTTTCGATTCGTAACTTTTTTTTTTTTCGATTCGTAACTTTTTTTTTCGATTCGTAAATTATTAAAATGTAATAATAGCATACACATTACATCAAATTATGAATTATGCTCCGATTACGAATCTACGAATGTTACGAATGCTACGAATAAATACGAATGTGTCCGAAAATTAAACTAACGAAAAAACGAATCAACGAAAAAATAACTCTTACGAATGTACAAAACGTTACGAATACGAACAACGACGACTTACGAATGTACGAATCGTTACGAATTCGAACAACGACGAGTTACGAATGTACGAATCGTTACGAATCGACGGAAACGAAAAAAACGAAACGAAAATAAACAAATTTTTTGGTTGTGCACATGTCTAGTATTTTTTGACTTATACTATTCTTAGCCACTTGACCTCAAAAAGGTCTGGCCAGGTCAGTTACTGGTGGAATCTGATCACCTCCGCCTTTTTTTTTTTTTTGCGCTATAAACAAAGCGCAATTTTGAAAAAAAAAAAGGACAATATTTTTTATTTTCTGCTATAAAACATATCCAATAAAAAAATGGAAATAAAACAAATTTCTTCATCAATTTAGGCCAATATTTATTCTTCTACACATCTTTTGTTAAAAAAAATCCAAATAAGCGTATATTGATTGGTTTGGGTAAATGTGATAGCGTCTACAAACTGTCGGCTATTAAAATTTTTTTTTTTATTAGTAATAGGGGTGATCAGTGACTTATAGTAGGACTGTGACATTTTTGACATTTTTGACATTTTTAGATTTTTAGGGGCCAGTGACACTAATAAAGTGATCAGCACAAAAATAAATATGCACTGTCACTGTACTAATGACACTGGCTGGGAAGAGATTAACATCAGGGGCCATCAAAGGGTTAAATGTGTGCCTAGCCAGTGTTTATGTGTATGGTGTGACACAAATTCCACCCCTTCCCTCCTTTTAGAATGGCAATCTGCCTTGTTTTCTTCGCCGTTCTGCCTATCTGCTGAACAATCTGTGGATGCCGATGGACATCGGGTACCATGCACCCGCCGAACGGCTTCTGCTGTGTGTAATCACAACGGAAGCAAGCCGCCGACGGCGCCCATGCGTGCTCCCTACCGAGTAGTGTCAAATATATATATATATATATATATATGTGTGTGTGATCTGGTGCACGGGTGCCACCCTGTAGCAGTAAAACCCAACCTAAAAATATAGTCTAATAACCAGTGGCTACCACTCCGTTAGGGGTGCAGGGGCGCTGCCCCCCTAATCCATGCGAATGGCCTCTAATTTCCATGCAGGGCACTGAACACATGGATTTCAATGTTTTTTTTTAAGCACAGAGGATGTAATTGGCTTCAAAAAAAGGGTGGGTTTGGGGCACAGAGCACTGTGCCCTGAGCCCATCCAGTTGTGTGACAATAGCAAATTAATATTCACTATTGTCTTCCTGATTCTCCACCTGGCCAATCAGGAAGTGGGTCCTGAGACCCGATTAGCCAAGAGGAGAAGCGACCGTATTGGCTGGGAGCAGGGGGGAGGCGCCGAGGAGGAGATGCAAGGGGAAGCCACAGAGGAGGAGACCCAGGGGGAAGCCGTGGAGGAGGAGACCCAGGGGGAAGCCGCAGAGAAGGAGACCCAGGGGGGAGCCGCAGAGGAGGAGACCCAGGGGGGGATCCGCGGAGGAGGAGACCCAGGGGGGGATCCGCAGAGGAGGAGACCCAGGGGGGGATCCGCAGAGGAGGAGACCCGGGGGGGATCCGCAGAGGAGGAGACCCAGGGGGAAGCCGCAGAGGAGGAGACCCAGGGGGAAGCCGCAGAGGAGGAGACCCAGGGGGAAGCCGCAGAGGAGGAGACCCAGGGGGAAGCCGCAGAGGAGGAGACCCAGGGGGAAGCCGCAGAGGAGGAGGAGACCCAAGGGGAAGGCGCATAGGAGGAGGAGACCCAGGGGGGAGTCACGGAGGAGGAGACTCAGGGGGGAGTCGCGGAGCAGGAGACTCAGGGGAGAGCCGCGGAGGAGGAGACTCAGGGGAGAGCCGCGGAGGAGGAGACCCAGGGAGAAGCCGCATATGAGGAGGAGACCCAGGGGGAAGGCGCATAGGAGGAGGAGACCCAGGGGGGAGTCACGGAGGAGGAGACCCAGGGAGAAGCCGCATAGGAGGAGGCCCAGGGAGAAGCCGCCTAGGAGGAGGAGACCCAGGGGGAAGCCGCATAGGAGGAGGAGACCCAGGGGGAAGCCGCGGAAGAGGAGATCCAGGGAGAAACAGCGGAGAAGAAGATCCAGGGGGAAGCCGCAGAGGAGGAGGAGACCCAGGGGGAAGCCGCGGAGGAGGAGACCCAGGTGGAAGCCACAGAGGAGGAGGAGACCCAGGGGGAAGCTGCGGAGGAGGAGACCCAGGGGGAAGCCACAGAGGAGAAGAAGACTCAGGGGGAAGCCGCAGAGGAGGAGACCCAGGGGGAGCCGCAGAGGAGAAGGAGACCCAGGGGGAAGCCACAGAGGAGGAGGAGACCCAGGGGGAAGCCACAGAGGAGGAGGAGACCCAGGGGGAAGCCGCAGAGGAGGAGGAGACCCAGGGGGAAGCCGCAGAGGAGGAGGAGACCCAGGGGGAAGCCGCATAGGAGGAGGAGACCCAGGGGGAAGCCACAGAGGAGGAGGAGACCCAGGGGGAAGCCGCGGAGGAGGAGGAGACGCCAAGCAGGAGACACAGAGGAGATGCAGGCCCGCGACATAAATGGGGTAAGTGCTGGGTTTGGCGATCAACCGAGCGACGGGGCGGCGGATTTTGACTAATGAACTGACCGACCAGGGGGTGGTACACAAACCACCAGTGTTGGTCATCTTACTTTAAAAAAGTAATTAGTTAAGTTACAAATTACTTCTCCCAAAAAGTAATTGCGTTAGTAACTCAGTTACTACATTGGAAAAGTAATTAGTTACGCAACAAAGTAACTGACGTTTTTTTAAATATTCTATACGTGTAACTAAGGGGCGGGTCTAGTATTACTGTAACCAAGGGGCGCATTTATTATTATTGTTATATATCGTGTAACCAAGGGGCTGCTCTATTATTACTCTAATCAAGGGGCAGATCTGTTATAGCGTGTAAGCAAGTGGCGGGTCTATTATTATTATTATATCGTGTAAGGGGCGGATGGCTACAGAAGAGGGTGAATGTTAAATTAATGGGCAGAGCTCGATATATAACAATAATAATAAATGCGCCCCTTGGTTACAGTAATACTAGACCCGCCCCTTACTTACACGATAGACACCCCTTGCAGAGTAGCACGAGCATCTGAGAGTTCACTCAGAGCTGTTTAGGTTCGACAATTTTCGGAAGCTCCGTAGTCCTTCGTACTGTGCAAGCCCTGAGCCTGCGCAGTGCAGGGGGTCCTTATCCAGGGAGGGAACTTTTTCCGCAGGACACCGGAATTACACTACTGCCATCTAGTGGCGGTAGATGTAATTGGGGTAACTAAGCCAAAGTAATGGGAACTGAGTTACCATGAGGCGAAAAGTAATCAGTTAAGATTACTCGTTACCCTCTAAAGTAACTGCGTTAGGTAACTCAGTTTATTTTAACTCAGTTACTTACATCACTGCAAACCACCCACCATCAACTCCCCCCCCCCCCCCCCTCAAAAAAAAATGGAGCACCAGCAATTAGCACTGCTAATAAAATGTGATATTGCCTTAGTTTTTACAGAACGACCGAACATGCAGTTTAGCGGGATGAATGGCTCTGCAATTTTTATTTTTTTTTACACCCCAGAGTGTTCAGAGCTCAGCAGTTGCTCTATTCCCTTGCGTACACATTGATGTTTTTTTGCCTTCATTTCTGCTGTAATTGTTACCTGCAAAGAAGAAGATGTGTTCTGCATGCTTAATACAAATCTTCATAAATTGATTTACACAATTACTTTAACTAGAGAATAGAAATAAATTAATTACATTTTATTCTGATTGTGATACTAATTCTGCTCGGCGGATTAGTAATGCCTAAGAGTCACCATTTTATAATAGGAATTTGAAAATCTTTTAATACCTATGGGGTGTGGAAACTTTTTTTTTTATTTTCAGTTTAATAATTACTTTTTACTCTAATCCGCAGTATCTTTGTCCATTATCTAAACATTTTTTTTGCTTGAATTTTACAGCTTGAGCACACGTTTTTATAGAGAGTGGATTCCTTTAAACAGCAACCAATTTGGAAGAAATTGCAGGAAATGTAAAAGAAAAAAAGAAAAAAAGATTGATTCTTCATGAAAGACATCAGCTTGATGACACATATCAGTCGAATTTCTATTCTCTACGTAATGTTGCTGCCAAGACTAGCTCCCTGCTTGATAGGTTTCCAAGAGGCTCTTTACCCAACTAAAAATAGGTCCTACTTACCACAGAGGGGGTCAGTAGCAATCTTGCCCCATTAAAGATACCATCCAGTAAAACATGGACATCCTGTTGTTAACCTGGCTAAGGGAGCCCATAAAGGTCTAACATCCTCATCTGAGATTTCATCTTGTGCAGCTGATTGCAATGCTAGCTAAAGCCACGTAGTTCCAGGCATATAAGACCTGGTGAGAAGAAAGGGTTACTATTATAGTATTTGGAATGGCACCTGAAACTGGAAGCCAATCCCATCAAACATCAATGGGCTAACATAGCCTACAAACAATTTTGAGGTCATTGAGCCTTGACTGTCTCTGTGGTACTATTTCTGGGTTTATCTGCTGGCTGGATGGTACGTATCATGTGATTTGGGTCTTCTCTGGGTGTGGGGCGGGGCCATTTTTGTAATGGTCGCCTTGGGAACAGAGCTCAGTCTATACATTCCAACAAATTTATGTATTATTAATATTTTCTATTTTTGCCTTGTAGAATTGAATCTCTTGTATGGTACAGATCACCCCTACGAACCCGAAGAAGCCAATGTGTGCGAAACATGTCGGCCGATTTTACCACAATATAAATTTGTATCTGTACCTCAGACCTATATTTACCTATAGGCCTTTTTTCATGTTACCTTGAAGTCGTATAGGCTGTACATGTTTTACTCGCCTTGTGTGAAGCTCTTTTTGTACTTCGCACGAGCTGGTATTTTTTATTTTGTATATGTATATCTATGTCTTTGTCAAATAAAACTTTTTTATTTATATTGAAACCCCTGAGTGCTCGCTTGTTACCTGGTACCGGAACAATCCCCTTTTTCCTCTCTATGTCCACTTTCTCATTTGAATTTGGTGAGAGTTCCTAGCCTACCATCTCTAGCATCAACATTATTGTTTCATTGTCACTCTGATGTACCAATAAGTGACAGTTCAAAGATTACAGTCTTGCCGGCTCTTCTTACTACTGTTGCATTGGCGTGTGTTGGATTGGAATACATCGAGCCTCGGCACCTGTGACTGGACCTGGTGTATGGATTGGGTTGTCCCTGCAGAGAGCGCTGTTACCTTTTTCTTTTTCATTGTTAGCACTTACTCTCATTAGATTCACTGGTTTTGGTATATTGCAGGTGCATTTTTACTTTTGTCTATTTATTGTATCTTTTAATCACAGTATTTTATACTTTATTTTTGCCTGGTTTTCTCTGTGTAAGTCACATTTATGGTCACGCTTGTTACCAGCATTCGGTATCCATAACATTAGCACACAATCATAATCCCTTCAGAAGAAGGCTGCAGTTGCCTCATTCACACGGGGTGTACATAAGTGTAGCCCCGTGGAGGGCTGGGTTTACCCATACAGGGACACAGCAGCTGCTTCCAATGTGTCATTCACGCAGGTGCATGGCCCTCAATGCACCCATATATAGCTTTTGTTTTATGTTGTTATTCTGTTTTTTTTTTTTACTTTGAAAGTTATATTCCTGCTCTGACTGCTACTTTGCTTATTTCTATCCAAGATCCATGTTATCTGTTCTATCTTGCACACATGCTTCTACTGTATTTACTAAGCTGCTTTATTTTCTGTGTTTTTTTTCTACTTTTCTTTTCTACCTTTACTATTCTGTAGGGTGACCAGACATCCCCGGTTTTCGGGGACAGTCCCCGGATTGAGGACAGTATGTGGCGCTAACCCTTAAGTAAATCAATAAATAATCTAAAATGACCAGTTTGCAAAGCTCAGAGTATCCGAAAGATGAGTGACCTTTCACATAAATAGATATATAAAACCTGAACTAAAATAGATAAAATTCCTTAATAGCAATACACATAAAACATTGAATAAATATAAGACGTGTGTAAAAAATATTCAATAAAAGTGATGGTGCTATAATAACCGTGCTGAAAATAAATATATGTGCTGGGGTAAAAATGATGATGGAGTAGGGTTAAAAATAGTGAACACGAAATCTTCTAACAATAAAAGGTGCACAGTGCAACGTGCAAAATGTGTGAATAGAGAACCAATAAATTGGTTCTGAGAGTGCAAGGGAATTGCAAGGAAATTGCAAGGGAAATAAATGATTGAATGTGCAGAAATATCCAAAATAATGACACAGTGACCATACAGATGAAAACAGTGTGTCACTGTAGGTGACAGGCCTAGTGGAGCAGATAGCCTCTTAGGTGGCAAGCCTGATTACTTTCCGGGTCCTCTTTCTTATGGGCTCCTATGGGCTCCTATAGGCTTCTATGGGCTCCTATGGACTCCTACTCCGATCCAAAAAGGCACTCCAGGGGTAAGCCCATAGAAGCCTATAGGAGCCCATAGGAGCCCATAAGAAAGAGGACCCGGAAAGTAATCAGGCTTGCCACCGTAGAGCCTATCTGCTCCACTAGGCCTGTAGGGGCCGCAAATAGAGGTGAGAGGCTGGGGGAACTAGTAGGGTGCACCCCTGAAGTCAGCACGGAGCACTGCCTGCACGGATCATCACTGTGATCAACACAAAGATTCCTGAATATTTCTACTCACCTTCACTTATTCCAGAGCCTTATGCTCTTCATTGTTCCAGATTGTGGACTTTATCGTTTATTTTTCGGCATTTTTTTTTTCACAAGCTGGGACTTGTAGTGCACCAAATTTTACTTTTATTTTTTATATATTTTTTTCAGCGATATTATTGTTTTGGTATCATCTGATTATACCATACCTACAGTGACACACTGTTTTCATCTGTATGGTCACTGTGTCATTATTTTGGATATTTCTGCACATTCAATCATTTATTTCCCTTGCAATTTCCTTGCAATTCCCTTGCACTCTCAGAACCAATTTATTGGTTCTCTATTCACACATTTTGCACGTTGCACTGTGCACCTTTTATTGTTAGAAGATTTCGTGTTCACTATTTTTAACCCTACTCCATCATCATTTTTACCCCAGCACATATATTTATTTTCAGCACGGTTATTATAGCACCATCACTTTTATTGAATATTTTTTACACACGTCTTATATTTATTCAATGTTTTATGTGTATTGCTATTAAGGAATTTTATCTATTTTAGTTCATTATTTTATGGTTTTATATATCTATTTATGTGAAAGGTCACTCATCTTTCGGATACTCTGAGCTTTGCAAACTGGTCATTTTAGATTATTTATTGATTTACATAAGGGTTAGCGCCACATACCCTCTTCATTCAATTTTACCTTTACAAGTGTGAGATCACTTATATGTTGGCTGCTTTCCTTTTACTTTTTCTCCTTATTTGATTTAATAGTTTTTGGTTGAGCGCACTGGTTACCCCTATTATCCCCGGATTGAGGACACTGTCCCCGGACCAAGTCTGTCCCCGGTTTTGTCCCCGGATTGGAATTTGAACAGGGGCTGGGGCAATTTCAAAGACAGCCCGTGTATAATAAAAAAAAAATCTAAATTGCACCCCCCCTCCTCTGCCGCTCCTACTAGCTTATGGGGGTTTATTTTTTTCCATTATCTGTGCCCCTTTCTGATGATCATGTTTTGGTCAGAGCGGAGGGACTATTTCTTCAGTTTCGGGCGCATGCTCATTCAGCTCCGCCCGCATGTTCTTCTGCCTTGGCTCAAGTCTCGGCCAGCCGCCTTGCTGTTTCTCTCCTTGCCTTCCCTGGTGGAGTGATCTTCCTCTGCTCCCCACCCAGTAGTACCTGGGGCCCGGAGAGTAAGACTTGACAGGCTGTGAGGCGGGCGGCAGCGGCAGAAATGGGCAAAGAGTCGCCGATTGCTGCCATTACTAATAAAAAAAAAATATGTCCCGAATTTCATTTTAAAAATCTGGTCACCTTACTATTCTGTGCTTTTTCCACCTTACATACTCACATTGAAAACTGTTTTACAACACTTATGCCGCGTACACACGACCGGACTTTTTGAGAGCAAAGGTCCGACGGAACCCAGAGGCAGAAGGGACCGTCCTTATTGCGCAGCGTGACTCGCCAACTTCCCAAAGTATGGGAACTGATTCCCACACCGAAGATGTCGGCAGGCAGCACCCGAGAGCCGAGCGACAAATCGGCTTTGGGTGCCGACATCGCGGACGTGTCCATATTTTAAAAGTCAGCAGCTGCAGTATTTGTAGCTGCTGACTTTTTTTTTTTTTTTTAACGGCGGAGCTCCTGATTCAGGGGGGGGGGGGTGTGAGAACTGGGGTATGTAAGCTTTTGATCAGGGTAATTTGGGTAGTTTCTGTTGCCATTATGATTTAAAAAGAGTAAACACAGTTGATTGATAATAAATGGCTTCAGCCAAACACTAACCATGAGTGAAAGAAACATTTTTGTGTTATCATTCATATTCTCTGAAAAATGGCCATACCCCTGCCAGGGTATGTAAACTTATGAGCACAACTGTATGTGATAGACCAACACAAAGTGGCAAAGAAAATGATAAATGGTTCAAAATTGTTTACAAATAAATATCTGAAAAGTGTGGGGTACATTTGTATGGCGCCCCCCTGAGTCAATACTTTGTAGAACCACCTTTCGCTGCAATTACGGCTGCAAGTCTTTTTGGGGATGTCTCTACCAGCTTTGCACATCTAGAGAGTAACATTTTTGCCCATTCTTCTTTGCAAAATAGCTCAAGCTCTGTCAGATTGGATGGAGAGCGTCTGTAAACAGCAAATTTCAAGTCTTGCCACAGATTCTCAATTGGATTTCGGTCTGGACTTTGACTGGGCCATTCTAATACATGAATATGCTTTGATCTAAACCATTCTATTGTAGCTCTGGCTGTATATTTAGGGTCGTTGACCTCCTGGAAGGTGAACCTCCACCCCAGTCTCAAGTCTTTTGCAGACTCTAACAAGTTTTCCTCTAAGATTGCCCTGTATTTGGCTTCATCCATTTTCCCATCAACTAACCAGCTTACCCCCTGCTGAAAAAAAGCATCCCCACAACATGATGCTGCCACCACCATGTTTCACGGTGGGGATGATGTGTTCAGGGTGATGTGCAGTGTTAGTTTTTCCGCCACACATAGCGTTTTGCTTTAGGCCAAAAAGTTCAATTTTGGTCTCATCTGACCAGAGCACCTTCTTCCACATGTTTGCTGTGTCCCCCACATGGCTTCTCACAAACTGAAATGGGACTTCTTATGGCTTTCTTTCAACAATGGCTTTCTTCTTGCCACTCTTCCATAAAGACCAGATTTTTTGGAGTGCACCACTAAAGCCCCATACACACGGTCAGATTTTCCCATGGATTCTGTCCTATCGGACAATGTTGTCGGAAAATCCTATCTCCTGCTGGATAGATTTTTCGACAACAAAGTCCGATCACACCAAATCCGATCGTGTGTATCGAATTACTGACGGACAAAGTGCCACGCATGCTCAGATCACATTACAAGACCAAAGCTATTGGCTACTAGCCTCTACGTAGTCCCGTCGTACGCAACAAACGTCACCACGTTCAGAATGATCGGATTTTCCGACAACTTTGTCCGACCGTGTGTACGCAAAACCAACATCGGACAAAGTACGACGGACATGATCCGACAGACCTGGTCCTCGGATAATCCGCGCGTGTGTATGGGGCTTTATAGTTGTCCTGTGGACAGATTCTCCCTCCTGAGCTGTGGATCTTTCCAGATCCTCCAGAGTTACCATGGGCCTCTTGGCTGCTTCTCTGATGAATGCTCTCCTTGCCCAGCCTGTCAGTTTAGCTGGACTGCCATGTCTTGGTAGGTTTGCAGTTGTCCCATACTCTTTCCATTTTCGGATGATGAATGGAACAGAGCTCCGTGAGATGGTCAAAGCTTGGGATATTTTTTTTATACCCTAACCCTGTTTTAACCACTTGCCGCCCGCCCATTGTCAAATGACGGCGGCAAAGTGATTTTAAAATCCTGACAGAGCGTCATATGACGTCCTCAGGATTTTGAGCCGCTGCACGCCCCCCGGGGGCGCACATCGCGGCGATCGTTGTTGCGGGGTGTCAGTCTGACACCCTGCAACTACGATCTTCTTCCGACGGAGACTCTTTACCACGTGATCAGCCGTGTCCAATCACGGCTGATCACAGTGTAAATAGGAAGAGTCGTTTATCGGCTTTTCCTCACTCGCGTCTGTCAGACGTGAGTAGAGGAGAGCCGATCGGCTTCTCCTCTGACAGGGGGGGGTCTGCGCTGATCGATTATCAGCGCAGCCCCCTCCGAGGATGCCCACACTGGACCACCAGGGATGCCACCAGATCACCAGGGATGCCCAGCACAAGGTATGGATCCAGGATCCCTCGCGACTAGCAGAGGCAGCCGGAACAGCCAGGAACCTACTACCCAACCAAACCAAGTCCTCACACATTGGGCACCACACAATCAACTTGCTGGCTTTAGTCTACGCGGCGGCAAGTTTGATGCCCGGACTGATAACAGGACAAACCCGGATACGGATCAGGATCAGCATCTTCACACATAGGGCACCATACGATCAACTTGCTGGCTTTAGTCTATGCGGCGGCAAGTCTGATACCTAGACTGATAACAGGACAGACCCGGATCCGGATCACCAGCTCAGTCATCCCAGGACCATTAACTTCATCCTCTGGCCATGTGCTACTTTAAATATTCAGCAGAAGTCCTCCACAGACTAAGAAATTCCACCGCAACATTGCCAGCTCCCATTCAAAAAATTCTACGAAAAGAACGTCTATTAAAGACCGACCTACAATCAACCAGCAAAAACAGGAAGATACCAACCCAACCACAACAATTAACATGCGCCATGATCAACACCAGATCTGCAGCCAAACACAGACTAGAAGTACACGACTTCATCACCCAAAACAATATAGACTGCCTCTTCATCACGGAAAGCTGGCTAACACCCGACTGCAACACCATCCTCACCGAATTGGTGCCGGAGAACTACAGGATCCTAACCGAACATCGGATAGGAAAAAAAGGAGGAGGCCTAGCAGTGATTTTTAAATCGCACCTGGCGCTCACCAAACCAATCTTACAGAACCCAGTGCCTTTTATGGAAACATTGACGCTACATCTTCAATCAACACCCCATGACACCACCCACATTCTACTTTGCTACAGACCACCAGGACCAAAGACCAATCTGCTTACACCCCTCACGGAGTTTATCTCAATACACACACTGAAATCCAAAAACCTCCTGGTACTTGGAGACTTCAACCTCTGGGCAAACTCTACACAAGACCCTATCGCGACCACCTGCATCAGCCAACTGGAAGAACTGGGTCTCCAGCAACTGATAAAGACCCCCACACACGGATCAGGACACACTCTGGACCTCATCTTCAAACAAAATCTGGGCATCAACACAGTAGACAACATACCACTACCATGGACGGATCACCACGCCATCAAATTCAAAATCTCCACCAACATCACCCACCAAAAACAGAAACCTGCAACAATGACGCATTGGACCAGATCGCAGAAAAAACTGCACTCCGATTCCTTCAAAACCACCTTATCAAACAAAATAGCAACTCTGAATTTAACCCACTCATCGGAGCAAACTCTCAGCTCCCTAAACAATGTATTACGACAATCAGCAGACTCAGTGGCTCCAAAACGCAGAACACTCATCAAGAGGAAAAACGCAGGATGGTTCAACAGCTCGCTCACGCTACTCAAGCAAGAACGCAGAAGAGCCGAAAGAGCATGGAGAATAAATTCCACCAAGGGAAATCACACAAAATACAAAGGGCTGACACAGAATTATCAGAAGGCAATCTTCAAAGCAAAAAAAGATTATTTCTCAAATACCATCTCAGCGGCCTTAAATCGGCCCCAGGAACTTTTTAAAATAGTTGCTCAGTCGATGAACCCGGCGTGCTTAGAGCCCCCCGCTAACGAAACCCAAGATTTCTGCAATGAATTATCAGACTTTTTCATCAATAAAATCGTCAACATTAGGAAAACAATTGATCAGAAAAAGACATCCGACGGCAGGCAACCAGAGCAAAAAGTCGATATCGACACAAACATCCCACAACCACCAAAGTTTTCTCTGATCCCAATCACCACGGATACCACTAAAAACATCATCAAAAATCTCAGAGACAGCACATCCTCTATTGACATCATCCCCACAAAATTCCTGAAAGAATGCTCCGACATCCTGGCTCCCACCATAACGCACCTCATAAATCAATCGTTCAAAGAACGGATTGTTCCAGGCGCCCTCAAACAAGGCATTATCAAACCCCTGCTAAAGAAACCCAACCTCGACCCCCGGGACCCCAACCATCGCAGACCGATAACAAGCTTGAACAACATTTCCAAGATTATGGAGAAAGCGGTAGTACAACAGATACAACGCCACCTGGACACACACACACTCCTGGATCCGTTACAATCAGGATTCTGCCCAGGCCATGGGACAGAAACCGCACTCCTGAAGATTTGGGATGATGCCCTCGAAGCAGCGGATGACGGAGAATCATGTCTCCTGATACTGTTGGACCTCAGTGCAGCGTTTGATACTGTGGACCACAATACTCTACTCATCCGCCTTACAGAAGTAGCAGGAGTCACTGGCTCAGATCTACAATGGTTCGGATCCTTCTTAGGAAATCGCTCTCAGACGGTGAAACTAGGAGCTTTCACCTCTGAAACCCGGGCAATCTCCTGTGGAGTCCCTCAAGGATCACCCTTGTCGCCGGTGCTCTTCAACATCTACATTCGCCCACTCCTCAACATCATCAGAAGATCAGACCTCTGCTTCCACTCGTACGCCGACGACACTCAATTATATTTTCGTATCACCGGACAAAAAGACCATCATCAGCAATTAGGAAAATGCCTCACGGTGATAGACGACTGGATGACTACTAGCTCCCTCAAACTTAATGAATCAAAAACAGAACTTCTTATTCTACATGCAAATCATAACCCCCGAACCAAGATCCCTTGGACACCTCCTACCATCTTTGGACAGACCATCACCACTAGGACCAAGGCCAAGAGTCTCGGAGTCATTTTTGACTCAGAAATGTCAATGGATGCCCAAATAGGAGCAGTAGTCAGTGGATCTCACCATCTGCTCCGCCTGCTACGCAGACTCATCCCCTTCATTCCAAAGGAGGACAAAGCAGTGGTAGTTGGAACAGTCATCAATTCGCGACTGGACTACGCTAACTCTCTTTACATAGGACTACCGCAATATCAACTTGCACGCTTACAACTTATCCAAAACACGGCGGCAAGACTGATAACAGGGAAAAAACCCTGGGAATCCATCTCCCCTTCCCTGAGGAACCTACATTGGCTAAACGTAAGGAATCGGGTCGCATTCAAGACCCTCTGCCTCACCCACAAATGCACACATGGAAACGCTCCGCAATACCTTCGCGAGAAAATAAAACACTACACACCGAATCGCAGTCTTCGATCGGCTAATCAAAATCTTCTCCTCATTCCTAAATCCCGCTACAAATCAAAGGGGGAACGGAGATTCGCTGTCCAGGGACCACGGCTATGGAACACTCTACCAACCGACATTCGCATGGAAGAAAACCATCTGGCCTTCAGGAAGAAACTCAAGACCTACCTCTTCTAGAAGCTTGATAACCAATCGCCAATACAGCGCCTTGAGGCGATTCAGTTCGCATTGTAGCGCTATACAAGTTATCATCACCCCCTCCCCCACAACAGTGCCCTCTGCCCTTCTCACATCACCTCCCCCCACAACAGTGCCCTCTGCCCCCTAACATCATCTCCTCCACAACAGTGCCCTCTGCCCCTCTCACATCACCCACAACAGTACCCTCTGCCCCCTTCATATCACCTCCCCCCACAACAGTGCCCTCTGCCCCCCTTCACATGACCTCCCCCCCCACAACAGTGCCCTCTGCCCCCCTTCACATCACCTCCCCCACAACAGTGTCCTCTGCCCCCTCACATCACCTCCCCCCCACAACAGTGCCCTCTGCCCCCGTTCACATCACCTCCCCTCAACAACAGTGTCCTCTGTCCCCTTCACATCACCTCCCCCCCTCACAGCAGTGCCCTCTGCCCCTCTCACATCACCTCCCCCCCACAACAGTGTCCTCTGTCCCCTTCACATCACCTCCCCCCCCACAGCAGTGCCCTCTGCCCCTCTCACATCACCTCCCCCCCACAATAGTGTCCTCTGCCCCATTCACATCCCCCTCCCCCACAGCAGTGCCCTCTGCCCCTCTCACATCACCCCCCCCCCCACAACAGTGCCCTCTGCCCCGTCACATCACCTCCCCCCCACAATGGTGCCCTCTGCCCCCCTTCACATCACCCCCCCCACAACAGTGCCCTCTGCCCCCTCACATCACCTCCCCCCCACAACAGTGCCTTCTGCCCCCTCACATGACCCCCCACAACAGTGTCCTCTGCCCCCTTCACATCACCTCCCCCCACAACAGTGCCCTCTGCCCCCTTCTCATGACCTCCCCCCCACAACAGTGCCCTCTGCCCCCCCACATCACCTCCCCCCCCCCCACAACAGTGTCCTCTGCCCCTCTCACATCACCCCCTACAGTAGTGTCCTATTTTGCAAACCCCCACTCCCTTCACATTTACCCCTCCTTTAAATTACCCCCTCAACAGCACTGCCCCTCTAAACCATCCCCACAGCAGTGCTCTCTGCCTCTTTATATCACCAGTCCTCCCCCCCAGTAGGTCTCTGTACATTCCCATTAAGCATTCCCCACTCCCCTGTTCTGTATCATTGCAACCAATCACTTACTCCCACTCCTGCTCCCATCTGCCATGCAGTGCTACAGTGTCTCTCGCTCTTGATCTGTGCTGCCTCCCTTTCACCGCTCTGCTGTGATAATGATCGCTGGTTCGGATGGGACAGTGAATCCGCCATTTAGTGATACCTGATAGTTTGCAGACTCTATAACTTTTACACAGAATAAATAATATACACTAATTTGGGTTATGTTTGCCAAATAAATGTAGCCGTACATTTTGTCCTAAATTTAGGAAGAAAGATTATTTATTTGCAAAATTTTACAGCAGAAACTAAGAAAAACACAAGTTTTTTTCAACATTCAAAATTATTAAATAAAATTAAATAAATGAAATACAACCCTCTACTTTTGAAAGTGGAGCTTTTTTGATTTAACATCAGACCCCCTTTAATTGCTTGCCGACCGCCGCACACAGATGTACGTCGGCAGAATGGCACAGGCAGGCAAATGGGCGTACTGGTACGTCCCTTTAAATTTGCCGCCTTTCGGGCGCACGCACACCACAGGAGCCTGCCCACGGGTCCCGGGAACGCCAAGTTCTCCGGCAGCCCACGATTGCGGTGTAGAGAAGTAGAACAGGGTGGTGCCTTTGTAAACAAGGCATTTCCCCGTTCTGCCTTGTGTAATGACAGAGATCTACTGCTCCCTGTAAACGGTTGCAGTGATCGCTATCATGTCCGAGGTAGCCCCTTCCCGTCACAGTTAGAATCACTCCCTAGGACACACTTAACCCCTTCATCGTCCCCTAGTGGTTAACCCCTTCCCTGCCAGTGTCATTTACATTTTTACAGCATTGATGCTGTATAACCGCTTCCCGACCGCCTCGCGCAGATATACTGCGGCAGAATGGCATGGGCAGGCAAAATCACGTACCTGTACGTGGCCAGCGGCGCGCTCGTGACCCGGTCGGGAGCTCCGTAACCCTGGCCGCGGGACCAGCGGACCCGATCGCCGCTGGTGTCCCGCGATCGGGTCACAGAGCTGAAGAACGGGGAGAGGTCTGTGTGTAAACAAACCTCTCCCCGCGCTTCCTACTCTGCCTGTCATTGATCGGCTGTTCCTGGTCATCGGGAAAGCCGATCAATGACCTCACCCCCTAATGTAAAAAAACACACACACGTCACAGCCCATAACCCCTCCCCTCCCCCTAGTGGTTAACTCTTTCACTACAACTGTCATTTATACAAGAATCAATGCATTTATTTTTGTTTACAAACGGTTTTTATTATGAGTAAGGTCATAGTACAAGATTTTGACAGTGGTGGAAAACATACAAGTGAAGGATTCAGTTAGATAATACATTATAGCTGAGAAAAGACATACCATATGGCAGGATACACACGTTCAATTATAAGTCTAAGTAACAATTGCGCGGATGGGTCCATGGATGTGCTAAAGTAAAATAACATTAGTGAACATTAGGCCAGTAGTGAGGAATCCCATAGAGCCCATTTTTGGTATATATGCATGGTGTCATATAACGTGTGGTGTATTCGTTCTGATAGTTTTATATTTGCCATACGGTTGAGAACCTGAGGCCATGGTATATTGGGTGAACGCCAGTTGAAAGCTATGGTCCAGTGGATAGAACTAAATAGAGTGTGGAATAATCTAGAACTGGCTATTGGTATATCTTGTATGGGGGAGAATAAGAGGCACATTTGTGGTGTTAGTGGGATCTTTCTACCTGAGATTCGATCAATCATGAGATTGGCATTGTGCCAGATGTTTTTAAGTTGGGGGCAATCCCAAAATATATGTAATAGTGTCCCATGTGTAGGGCAGCCCCTGAAACAGAGTGGAGATGTTGATGGGTAGAATGAATTGAGTTTGACAGGGGTAAGATACCACCTATAGAGCAGTTTGGTAGCAGATTCCCTGATGGTGGTAGTTTTGATGCATTTATGTAAGTTTTCAAAGATGGTATCCCATTGTTCGGGGGAGAATGAAACGTTCAGATCTGATTCCCATTGTAGCATGGGGTTTGATTTTTCAGGCATATTGAATTCGTTTTAGGTTTTTATAAATTTTGTCTCGTGGAGAGGAAATACAAATCTGTTCGAATTGTGAGAAGGGGGTACGTAGAGTGAGTGAGTAGTATTTTTGGTAGAGGTGTTTTATCTTCATATAATTTTCATGTTCTGTAGGTGCAAGGTCATATTTCGTTTTTAGTTCTGTGAAAGGGTAAAATGTATTGTTATGGGTAAGTGCTTTTAAATGTGTTAGATTGTGTCCTTTCCATATTGTTAATGAGCTTTGGTTGTTATCTAAGGAAGTGAAGTGGGGGTCTCCTAGAAAGGATGCTAAGGGAGGAATGTCATTTCCACAGTTGTAGTGTATGTGTGACAATTAAATTTAGCGGTCTTATTTTCTGTGGTGAAATAGACTTGGACCAGAGTAGTCCTTGTAGGTTGTATGGTTGGATTGATTGTTCTTCGAACAGGAGCCATCGGATTTGAGAGCCTGGGGCATACCATTGTGCTAGTTGGGTCAATCTGGCTGACAGATAATATATCCATAAATTTGGGATATTTAGACCTCCTTTTAGTTGGGGTCTAAACATTAAGGAGTAACTAAACCTTGTTTTTTTGTTTTGCCAAATGAACTTGTTGATTTCTCTTTGGAGAGAATCTAACGTATTTTTGGGCAATGTCAGGGGAAGGGCTCTGAAAAAAAATAAAAGTTTGGGTAGTATAACCATTTTCGTTGCCACTATTCTTCCTGAGAAAGATATTTGGTATGATGACCATATTTTCATTATATTTTTGATGTTATTAAATATTGGTGGGTAATTTGCGTGATATCGTGTTTTGTAAGAGGGTGTAATATGTATACCTAGGTATCTAAACGAGTCAGTGCACCAATTGGATGGAAATATGTCTTTGAGTGTCATTATTAAGGCTGGTGGGATATTAATGGGTAGGGCTGAGCATTTAGATAAGTTTATACTTAAGCCAGTCACGTCATGAAAAATGTCTAGTGTTTTGGTCAGATTCGGTAGAGAGGTGAGGGGATCTGTTAGGAAGAGAAGAACGTCATCGGCATAGAGGCTTAGTTTGAATTCATTGGACCCTTTAGTGTATCCTTTTATAACTATGTTATTTCTAATCGCACATGCCAGGGGCTCTATTGCCAGGGCAAAGAGGAGCAGGGAAAGTGGGCATCCCTGCCTGGTACCCTTGCTCAGAGGGAAAAAGTCAGAATTGTTGCCAGGGAGTTTGATGCGTGTTTGTGGGTTGTGGTAGAGGGCTTTGAAACCATGTAAGAATTATCTGTTTATGCCGTATCTAGGGAGTAGTATGTCTAAGTATGACCAGCTGACGCTGTCAAAGGCTTTGTGGATATCAAGGCTGAGTAGGAGTGTAGATTTAGAGTGTAGGTTAGAGTCTTAAATGATGTTTGTAGTCAGACTTATGTTGTCTGTTATATGTCTGTTCGGGATGAATCCTGTTTGGTCTAGATTTATTAGTGGGGAAATAACTGCAGCTAGTCTATCAGCTAGCATTCGGCCAAATATTTTAAGATCATTATCGATGACTGAAATTGGGCGATAGTTTTGTGGGATGGAGTGATCTTTATTTGGTTTGGGAAGAAGGGACATGTTTGCCAGGAGCATTTCTGGTGGGAATTGGTTTCCTTGTAGGATATGATTGTATAGTTTTGTAAGGTGTGGAGTTAATGTGGAGGCGATTTTTTTATAATATGATAAGGAGTATCCATCAGGGCCTGGGGCTGTAGAGGTTTTTAACGAGTTTAAAATTCTATTAATTTCTATGTCAGTACAGGGAGCGTTAAGCAGCTCTATTTGTTGGTTGGATAGAATGGGTAGTGTAATATCATTGAGCCAATTCAAGGAAGATTGTTTAGGTGAGGACGGGGGAGTAGAGAGAAGCTTTTTATAGAAGTCTAAAAATACGTTCATAACTTCTTTGGGGTGGGATACTAAGTTGCCTGATGAGTTTCTTAATTTATAGTTGTGAGGAGGTTTTGTTGTTTGGTTTAGTTTCCTGGCGAACATGGTAGAGTAAGAATTGCTGTGAAGCAAAAATCTGGCTTTAGACCATCTAAGGGCTTTTTCTGTATCTGATGTGAGTATAGAGTCTAAGGCTGTGCGTTTTTCTTGAATTTGCTTAAAGAGATCGCTAGAGGGGTTTTGATTGTTCCTATGATATAAGAGATCTAGGTCTCTTGTAAGAGATCTTATATCTGCGAGCTTAGATTTGTTTTTGGTTGAGGCAATATTTATCAGATGGCCTCTCATGACCGCCTTATGTGCCATCCATAAAGTTGTGGGCGGCATATCTGGTGCCACGTTGAGTGCAAAATATTGTTCAAGATGAGATAAGATTTCCTGAGAGATTGTTGGATCAGTTAGCAGGGAATCATTTATTCGCCATTTGTGTGTTGTAGTAGCTAGGCCTATATGTGGGGTGTTAAAGGAAACTATATGGTGGTCTGACCAGGGACATGGATGGATCTCTGCCTTTGAGGAGTTGGCTAGTAACACTGGGGTACAAAAAATATAATCCAGACGTGCATAGCTATCATGTGGGTGAGAGTAGAATGTGTAGGCTTTGATACCTACATTGTGGGCTCTCCATGTATCTACCAGTTGGTGGTTGTATAATGATCGATTTAGTGATTTAGGGAATGATTTAGAGGATGGAAGTACTCTACTTCTGTCTAGTGCTGAATGTGCAGCTAGGTTGAAATCACCCCCTACTATTAAGTGTGTGGAATGAAATCTATCTATGGTTTCAAAGAATTTTGAAAAAAAGCTTGTTTGTGCGTCATTAGGAGCATATATTGAGGCAATGGTGACCGAGCGTTCTTTTATTGAGCCTTTCAAGATCAAATATCGACTGTCTGGGTCTTTGAAGACACTATGGGTCTCAAATACCACTGAGTTCCTTATAATGATTGCTGTGCCCCTAGATTTAGTGTTATAAGTCGTGCAATACAATTGACTGTAACCCTTGTCAAAAAATGTAGGATGTTTATCTGTTGCAAAATGAGTTTCCTGCAACAGAATAATGTCAGCCCCCAATCTCTTGTAGTGACGGAAAGCTTTTTTCCTCTTTTGAGGAGAGTTAATGCCCTGGGCATTGTGAGATATCACCCTAAGCCCCATTGAACAGGTGGTGGGTAACTGCAGAAGTTATAGGGTGATAGAAGTAGCTCACGAGGCCCAGGGCACAGTTCACATGCATACAGATACAGGCTTACTATTGTCATCATCCCTGTCAGCATTAGGATTTTCATATAACCTGTGAAATAGATCAGACTATTCTTTTCTTTGATAAAGTGTAATTTGTCACTTGTGTAGAACAATATTAAATATAACAATCTTAACTGTAGATTTACCATGGATGACCTTCTTATGTAAGATAACTTGTAAGAACATTTTCTATAAAGTAGGGAGTCAAGGTGAGGGACACCACTTGACAAAAAAACATTGAGCCCTATCTGTAAAAATAACAAATAACATGATCAGTTGCGTAAAAAACGCTAGGAACTGAACCATATTTTGGGAACCCATTGTGAGTAGGGGGACAAACTAACTGAGACGGAGCAGATCAGCTTCAGTGAAGATTCTGTAAAACAGAAAAGGTATATGCATGCTGTGTATCATATATTGAAAAAGTGAAAAAGCAAAAAGGAAAAAAAATAAAAAAAATAAAAACTGATATAACTTTATATAAAAGGTAATATAAAATACCAACAAGTGACCCTCCAGGGGGTTATATCAACTGTTTACTTTGAGCTGCTATATATATATGCTATAATAACTTGCAACCTTCCAAAATTTCAATAACTTTTCTTTTAACTTGATGGAGTAAGTGGAAAACTTTGATCTTTATCTTGTTTTAGTTCCTGTCTTTTCTTTGATGTTGTGTATTAAGGATAGGAAGGCAGGTTAAACGAGTGAATGAGACAGCATCTTCAGGCATCCATATTCCTGAAGGATTGTCGCCATCTTCTTTGATACCGACGTGTTGCAGGGGTAGCCCAGATGGGTGAAGCATGGGGAGGAGTAGGTCTTGCCTCCGCAGCCGTATCTAAAAGTCCCAACTTCACCAGGAGGTCTTTACCTTCCGAGACATTGAAGACGGTGTAGGTAGTGCCATTGGGGGGCACTGTTAATTTAAAGGGAAATCCCCATCTGTATCTTATGTGAGCTGATTGTAACACAGAGGTTATTTCCTTCATTTTGCGTCTAGGGTGGCCTGTGAAATGTCAGGAAATATTTGTATTCTTGTACCATCTAATTCGATGTTGTGCATGTTTCTGGAAGCTCTTAATATGTTCTCCTTTGTGATGAAGTCTTTCATGCACAGAATGATATCTCGTGGGGGCTTGTCTGGTGGTGGTTTGGGACACAGGGCCCGATGGATTCTGTCACAAGCAAATGAAGACGGTGGTGACTCTGGGAGGAGATTGTGGAATAGTTTGGATACAGCAGGCATTAGGTCGGAAACCGATTCTGGGATACCGCGAATCCTGAGGTTATTCCTACGGTTTCGATTATCCAGATCTTCTACTTGTGATTGTAGGTATGAGTGGTTTTCCGCTAAAAGTTCAAAGTCTTTTCTAAGATCATTGTGTGCGAGTGATAGCTCGTCGTGTTTGGTTTCAAGCACGTCTGTGCGACCCCTGAGGGTGGCTATTTCTTGTGTAAGTGTGCTTGTTGTTTTTTGGAGCTCAAATTGTATCTTATCCACAAGTTTTTCATAGATCTTAGTTAGGCTGGCATCTAAATCAGCTTTTGTAATCTGTGCGGGGTTATCACTGTTATTATGGGTGGAAGCAATCTCCTGTGGAGGGACGCCCGCCGTTACAGGAGACTGTATATTCTTTGGGGTACCGGCACCTTTTTGAGCCATTTTCTTCTGCTCCTTGTTGCGCAGAAGATATGTGGTTAAAGAGTGTTCTTGGCGACGGGGCGCCTTCTTGCCTGACGGCATGCACTGAATTGACCTGCAGGGGAGGTAATTGAAATAGTGGTGATTTGTTGTTGTTTTCCTCTTTTTCCTTCTTTTCTCTTAATCCCCCCGCAGTGTGCTTAAAATCTTCGCTATTCCGATTGAGCTCCTACATATTGCAGCTGATCTGCATCTCGTCCAGTATGCGCCCCCTTTTAGCTAAGAATGAGAATTTAGTTCATCCTGTTGAATCCTCCACAGAGTAAGCAGAGTCCATGCTTTGATGTGTGGAAATAAAGTGACTGGTTTGAGAATTGTGGATCTCAGACGGGGCTAGGGGTAGGTATGGAGGAGTCAGGTAGTATAAATAGAAACTACTGTTATGTAACAATATGGCAGCCCCACTCCGGTAAGCTGCCAAGGATTGTACTTGTTTGTGGCCACAGGCTTTTCTGGTGGTGACTTCTGGAGATTGTTTTCCAGGCTGGATCACTTCAGTACTGGGGTAGGTTGTAGCAAGGTGGTTGGCCTGTGAGGTTTTGGGGTCTGGACTGCAGCTGCTATTGGCTCCACATCTGGGGAGGGGACCCCCCTCAAAGTTGGAGTGCCGTACTGTCCCGACTGGGGGCTCCGGTAAAGGGGCTGGGTCAGGATAGGGTTCCAAGGGGGCCGGCAGTCCCGAATGTTAGATGAGGTGTGTCAAAATGGACTCTGGGCACAGTAACTATGGTAAGATCGGAGCTGTGGTGATATAAGGGCTGTTGACCCGGATGAGACCCAGGAAGGCAGTGGGTAGCAGGTCACTGACTTCCACAAGGCAGATAGGCAGCCAATGTGAGCCAGTAGTCATCCCCTGTATTGTGGGCACACAGGCTGGGGCACAGTGGGAATAGTATGGGGCAGGCTGTGTCGATACATGGGAGGCCCAGGGCAGTGAGTTAGAGCTGGCAGATTGGAGACTCCAGGTCCTGGATGGCGCAGATTAGTAGGGCAGTACCCACCGCTGTGACAGGGCCTTGAGTGGGAGACCCAGCAGGTGGGAAAGGAAAGTTTGCTGCCCAGGTGGTGGGCCGGAGCGGCCGTGGAGCAGTGGCTTCAGGAATGACCAGGGATCTTCAGGCCTCACCAGGCCGCACCAGGCCGCGGCCTCCACTGGTGTCACGGAGGCCAAGAGCAACCCCCAAGATGACCCAGACAGGTGGGAGAGTGGCGGGAGGGGGTGGATGGAGGTCCTTTAGGCGATCTGCGGTCCCGGTGGGAGACCGGAACAGCCGTGGAGCGCTCCCGCGGGCACGGGGCTTTAGGAAAGGCCGGGGATCCTTAGGTTTTGCTAGGCCGCACCGGGCCGGGCCCGGCCGCGGCCTCCACGGGTGTCTCAGAGGCTCAGCACTACCTCCGGAATGTTCCTGACAGGTGGATGGGTGGCGGGGGGGGGGACGGATGGAGGTCCCTTACCTCAAAAAGCTGTGTTTTTAACGGATCTCCAGGAGGCCTTAGGGAGGCAAGATGGCGGCGGCCGTGAGCGTCCAGAGGCAGTGAATCCCGGGCGTCCACGGACCGATTTTCCCCAGAAAAACAGCCCAGGATACAGCAGTGGGCTGAGCTGAATCAATTTATGTATTTAAAATGTCCTTTTTTGAGATGTAGGTGTGCGGATGGCTATGGATTGCTCCAAGGGTGTCCGGACCTCTCAGCAAAAGCGTCCGCCGCCATTCACGTCAGGACACGCCCCCAGAATCAATGCATTTAAATAGCATTGATTGCTGTATAAATGACAATGGTCCCAAAAATGTGTCAAAAATGTCCGATGTGTCCTCCATAATGTCGCAGTCACAATAAAAATCGCTGATCGCCGCCATTACTAGTAAAAAAAAAAAATTAATAAAAAAATGCTATAAAACTATCCCCTATTTTGTAAATGCTATAACTTTTGCGCAAACCAATCAATAATCACTAATTGCAATTTTTTTTTTACCAAAAATATGTAGAAGAATACGTATCGGCCTAAACTGAGGAAAAAAAAAAAAATTTTATATATTTTTTGGGGATATTTATTATAGCAAAAAGCAAAAAATATTGCATTGTTTTCAAAATTGTCGCTCTATTTTTGTTTATAGCGCAAAAAATAAAAACCGCAGGGGCGATCAAATACCACCAAAAGAAAGCTCTATTTGTGGGAAGAAAAGGACACCAATTTTGTTTGGGAGCCACGTCGCACGACCGCGCAATTGTCAGTTAAAGCGACGCAGTGCCGAATCGCAAAAGGGGCCTGGTCCTTTGGCTGCCAATTGGTCCGGGGCATAAAGTGAATAAATGACAATGGTCCCAAAATAGTGTCAAAAGTGTCTGATGTGTCCGCCATTATGTCGCAGTCCCGATAAAAATCGCAGATTGCCGCCATTAATAATAAAAAAAAATAATAATAAAAATGCCATAAATCTATTCCCTATTTTGTAGACGCTATAACTTTTGCGCAAACCAATCGATATACGCTTATTGCGTTTTTTTTTTTTTTTTTTTTACCATAAATATGTAGAAGAATACATATCGGCCTAAACTGAGGAAGAAATTTGTTTTTTTATATATTTTTGGAGGATATTTATTATAGCAAAAAGTAAAAAAATTTTTTTTTTTTTCAAAATTGACGCTCTCTTTTTGTTTACAGCGCAAAAAATTTAAAACCGCAGAGGTGATCAAATACCACCAAAAGAAAGCTCTATTTGTGGGGAAAAAATGACGTCGATTTTGTTTGGGTGCAAGGGTGCAATTGTCAGTTAAAGCGACGCAGTACCGAATCGCAAAAAATAGCCCGGTCATTCAGCAGCCAAATCTTCAAATCTGAAGTGGTTAATAAACTTAAAGTGTTACTAAACCCACAACAGTACAATCTGTCTGTATATGCAGCATAGCATGCTTGTTATACTCACTGTGGAACTTAAGGGGTTAATCCTTTGCATTGTGTAAAAAGGCTGTTTGATCCTGTATGCTCAGATCCTCCCCCTCCTGCACTGTCTATCTGGGGAAGGCCAGCTAACACAGGCAGAGTAGCCAACCTGCACATGCTCAGTTGTGTCTTTTATGCTGGAGAGAACAGTTACTTGTTTTCAGAGATAGCCAAGTCACATAATATTGGCATCACACATGTGGGCGTGTATACAGTCTGCAGTAAAAATCTCCTCCTACCTGAACTCTCAGCACTGGAGAAACTGTGCAGTTTATCACTGACCGTGGTATACAGATCAGCCAAAAAGGTATATAAGGGCAATATTTTACTGTAAAAAGAAGATTTATAAGCTGTGGGCACTGTGGAGATGAACTATTTTAACATTACTGGGTTTAGTAACACTTTAACGAAAACATCTGCTTTCTCATTGAAATCCTCAATCGGTCATTGTGTCTTAACCGCTTCCCGACCGGCGCACGACGATGTACGAATGACAGAATAGCACGGACAGGCAAAAGGGCGTACAGGTACGTCCCCTTTAAGATTGCCGCCGTGCCATTGAGCACGCGCCGGTCGGGACCCCCCTGAGTCCGGTCGCGGGTCCCGCGGACTCGATCGCCGAGGGGATACCCGTGATCGTCTCACGGGATGGCTGAACGGGGAGATGTGGAAGTAAACAGCATCTCCCCATTCTGCCTATCAACAAGTGACACCGATCTCTGCTCCCTGTGATTGGAGCAGAGATCAGTGTTCACTAGATCACAGCCACGCCCCCCCACAGTTAGTAACACGCCTCTAGGAACACTTAACCCCTAAACTGCCACCTAGTGGTTAACCCCTTCACTGCCAGTGTCATTTACACAGGAATTAGTGCATTTAAATAGCACTGTTTGCTGTATATTATTATTATTATACCGGATTTTTATAGCGCCAACAGTTTGCGCAGCGCTTTACAACATGAGGGCAGACAGTACACGTACAATACAAATCAATACAGGAGGGATCAGAGTGCCCTGCTTGTTAGAGCTTACAATCTAGAAGGGAGGGTCAGGTTGAAACAAAAAGGTAATACTGTGGGGGATGAGCTGATGGAGAAAATTAAAATACAGTTGTTGTTAGGTGTGGGTAGGATATGCTTCTCTGAAGAGAAGGGTTTTCAGGGATCGTCTAAAAGCTAATAAAGTAGGAGATAGATGGACAGATTGGGGTAAGGCATTCCATAGGATTGGAGAGGCTCTGGCAAAGTCCTGGAGGCGAGCATGGGAGGAGGTGACGAGGGAGCTAGAGAGCAGGAGGTCTTGAGAGGAACGAAGAGAACGAGTAGGTTGGTATTTAGAAACTAAGCTAGTGATGTAGCTGGGGGCTAAATTGTGGATGGCTTTGTACGTAGTTGTTAGTATTTTGAATTTAATTCTTTGGCCAAGTGGAAGCCAGTGGAAGGATTGACAGAGAGGAGTGGCAGACACAGAGTGATTGGTAAGGTGGATGAGTCTGGCAGCAGCATTCATGATGGATTGAAGAGTTGATAGACTATATAAAGGTAAGCCAATGAGAAGGGAGTTGCAGTAGTCGAGACGAGAGATGACGAGCGAGTGAATTAAGAGCTTTGTTGTGTCATTGATTAGAAAGGGGCGTATTTTGTAGATGTTGCAGAGATTGAGGCGGCAGGATTTGGACAGTGATTGTATGTGTTGCTTGAAGGAGAGTTCAGAGTCCAGGACTACACCTAGAACCTTGGCATGCGGGGAGAGAAATCAGGGGAAGGGGCATATGGGGGAGGAAAAATTATGAGTTCGGTTTTGGATAGATTGAGTTTGAGGAAGTGGTGTGACATCCAGACGGATATATCTGATAGTAGATTAGTGATACGTGAGGAGACAGAGGGAGTGAGCCGATGGGTAGAGAAATAGATGTGGGTGTCGTCAGCGTAGAGGTGGTATTGGAATCCATGGGAGGCTATCAGTTGACCCAGGGAGGAGGCGTAGATTGAAAATATAAGAAGTCCAAGAACAGAACCTTGAGGGACCCCAGCAGAGAAGGGAAGAGGAGAGGAGGAAGTAGAGTTGTAATAAATGCTAAAGGTGCGGTTGGATAAGTAGGAAGAGAACCAGTCACAGAGACCAAAGGTGTGGAGTTTTTTGTCAACCGTATCAAAGGCAGCAGAGAGGTCCAGGAGTAGGAGTACAGAATAATGACAATGGTCCCAAAAATGTGTCAAAAATGTCCGATGTGTCCGCCATAATGTCGCAGTCACAATAAAAATTGCTGATCGCCGCCATTACTAGTAAAAAATGATTACGGTATATATTCGAGGATAGGCCGACCCGAATATAAGCCGAGGCCCCTAATTTACCACAAAAAAACTGGAAAACTTATTGACCCGAGTATAAGCCGAGGGTGAAAAATGCAGCAGCTACTGTAAGTGGAAAAGAGGGTCAGCAAATGGCCATCTGCAGCTGCATGTCCCCTGTGTCCTGTACAAACCCCCCCTGTGTCCCCATTGCAGCCTACCTGTGCCGATCTGCCTCCCGCCGATCTGCCTCCCTCTGATCTGCCACCTGTGTCCACCATTGCAAAAAAAAGGGCTGAAAATCTCGGCTTATACTTGAGTATATACAGTAATAAAAATGCTATAAAACTATCCCCTATTTGTAAACGCTATAACTTCTGTGCAAACCAATCAATAATCGCTTATTGTAATTTTTTTTACCAAAAATATGTAGAAGAATACGTATCGGCCTAAACTGAGGGAAAAAAAATATATATATTTTTGGGGGATATTTATTATAGCAAAAAGTAAAAAATAATGCGTTTTTTCAAAATTGTCGCTCTTTTTTTGTTTATAGCACAAAAAATAAAAACCGCAGGGGTGATCAAATACCACCAAAAGAAAGCTCTATTTGTGGGGAAAAAAATACGTCAATTTTGTTTGGGAGCCACGTCGCACGACCGCGCAATTGTCAGTTAAAGCGGCGCAGTGCCGAATCGCAAAAAGTGGTCTGGTCTTAAGCCAGCAAAATGGTCCGGTCTGAAAGTGGTTAAACTATCACTTCTTGATTATGCAGTGCTGGGATAAGCAGTATCCGACATGTACAATACTAAAACATGACAAGTTTTATCGGGCTTTCAAGAGCAGAATTAGTCAGAAAATATGCACCATGCGGAAAGCTGGGGCCAGGAGGACGTCTTATCTGAATACATTTCTGAATACTAAAACTGCGCCTGACACCTTCTCCTCCTGGCTGCAGCCGCCAGTATGATAAATCAGTACGCAGATCTATCATATCACGAGTATCATCACCATTTACTTAGCTGGATGCACATTTATATGGGAACAGCTTATTAATAACTTGATCAGCCTGCAGCTTGTGGATATTAGGGAGCATCAAGATAGATGACTTAATGAGCCACAATTTCAACCAATTTGACTCTAGAAATATATATGGCGTAGTGGCGGACTGTCACCCTCCATTTAACACCATTAGAATCTTTCGGCAAATACAACTTTTACAGCAGTAAGCAGAAGAAAGTTGTACATGGAAACATTATACTTCATTTTGAAATGCCGAAGCAACAATTATTCAGACCTTTTACCTAATAATACATTCAAAGTATTGATTCGCTAGTATAAGTGAAAGAAAAAACCGACTGAATTGCAGAACGTTTTGCTATGGTAACTGTGCCCTTTCTCTTATTTTGACTTCTATCAGACAGATCGTGTCTCGGTGGATATCAAGAGACGAGCAACAGAAACAGACGTGGAATGTTGATTTTGGTGCTCTTGATTACATTGTATAACTGTCGGTGCGCTATCCAATCTAAATCTTGCTTGCCGTGTCTATTGTGCTGCGCTACATTTATACGATGTAATCACAGTTTGAGAAATACAAACTTCACACCAAAGAAACTTTGAGATGGAGTCAATTAATGAATGAATAAATTGTATATTGGTCCCCCAGGGTTCTGTGCTGGGATCAATGCTATTTATTTTGTTCATAAACGACCTGGAGGATGGGGTAAACAGTTCAATCTCCGTATTTGCGGACGATACTAAGCTAATCAGGGCAATAACTTCTCCGCAGGATGTGGAAACCATGCAAAAAGATCTGAACAAATGAATGGGGTGGGCAACTACATGGCAAATGAGGTTTACTGTAGAAAAATGTAAAATAATGCATTTGGTCGGCAAAGATATAAATACAAGCTATACACTGGGGGGGGAACCTCTGGGGGAATCTAGGATGGAAAAGAACCTGGGGGTCCTAGTAGATGATAGGCTCAGCAATGGCATGCAATGCCAAGCTGCTGCTAACAAAGCAAACAGAATATTGGCATTAAAAAGGGGATTAACTCCAGAGATAAAATTATAATTTTCCCGATCTACAAGACTCTGGTCCGGCCGCACCAGGAGTATGCCGTCCAGTTCTGGGCACCAGTCCTCAGGAAGGATGTACTGGAAATGCAGCGGGTACACAGAAGGGCAACAAAGCTAATAAAGGGTCTGGAGGATATTAGTTATGAGGAAAGGTTGTGGCACTGAACGTATTCTCTCTGGAGAAGAGACACTTGAGAGGGGATATGATTTAAATTTATAAATACCGTACTGGTGACCCAACAATAGGGATAAAACTTTTTTGCGGAAGGGAGTTTAACAAGACACGTGGCCACTCATTAAAATCAGAAGAAAAAAGGTTTAATCTTAAACTACGTAGAGGGTTCTTTACTGTAAGCCCCCATACACACGGTCGGAAATTCCGACCACAAAATCTGTCTGATTTTTTCCGACGGATTTTGTCCGACACTGGTGTTGCATACACACGGTCGGACAAAGTTGTCAGAAAATCCGATCATTCTGAATGTGGTGACGTTCGTTCCGTACGACGGAACTACGTAGAGGCTAGTAGCCAATAGCTTTGGTCTCACAGTTTGATCTGAGCATGCGTGGCACTTTGTCTGTCGGAATTCTCTACACACGATCGGAAAAAATCAGATCGGATTTTGTTGTCGGAAAATTTGAAAGCAGGTTCTCAAATTTTTTCCGTCGGAAATTCCGACACAAAAAGTCAGATGGAGCCCACACACGGGCAGATTTTCCGACAACATGGTCCGATCGGACATTTTCCATCTGAATTTCTGACCGTGTGTACGGGGCATAAGAGTGACAAGGATGTGGAATTCACTTCCACAGGCGGTGGTCTCAGCAGGGGGCATTGATAGTTTTAACCACTTCAATACTGGGCACTTAAACACCTTCCTGCCTAGACCAATTTTGAGCTTTCAGCGCTCTCACACTTTGAATGACAATTGCACGGTCATGCTACACTGTACCCAAATTAAATTTTTATAATTTTTTTCCCACAAATAGAGCTTTCTTTTGGTGGTATTTGATCACCTCTGAGGTTTTTATTTTTTGCTAAACAAATAAAAAAAAAAAAAAATTTTGAAAAAAAATATGTTTTTATTTTTGTTTTAGTTTCAAAACTTTGTAAATAAGTAAGTTTTCTCCTTCACTGATGGGCACTGATAAGGCGGCACTGATGGGCACTAATGAGGTGGCACTGAGGTGGCATTGATGGGCGGCACTGATAGGCGGCACTGATAGGCGGCACTGATAGGCAGCACTGATAGGCGGCACTGATAGGCAGCACTGATGGGCGACACGGATGGGCAACACAGATGGGCACTGATAGGTGGCACAAATTGGCACTGATATCTGGCACGGATGGGCATGGATAAGCGGTACGGATGGGCATGGATAGGCGGCACAGATGGGCATGGATAGGCAGCACAGATGGGCATGGATGGGCACTGATAGGTGGCACGGATGGACACTGATAGGTGGCACGGATGGGCACTGATAGGTGGCACGGATAGGCACTGATAGGTGGCACGCATAGGCACTGATAGGTGGCACGGATAGGCACTGATAGGCAGCATTGTTTTGTATTGATGGATGTCAATCAGTGCCAAACAATAATGCATGCCAATCAGTGATGTCCATTGTGGGCACTGATTGGCATCCATTGTGGGCACTGATTGGCATCCATTGTGGGCACTGTGTGTCATCCCTGGTGGTCTAGGTTGGCATACCTTGTGCTGCGCATCCCTGGTGGTCTGGTTGCATCCCTGGTGGTCCAGTGTGGGCATCCTCGGGGGGGCTGTGCTGATAATCGATCAGCACAGACCCCCCCTGTCAGAGGAGCAGCCGATCGGCTCTCCTCTACTCGCGTCTGACAGACACGAGTGAGGAAAAGCCGATCAACGGCTCTTCCTATTTACACTGTGATCAGCCGTGATTGGACACGGCTGATCACGTGGTAAAGAGTCTCCGTCAGAGACTCTTTACCAAGATCGTAGTTGCGGGGTGTCAGACTGACACCCCACAACAACGATCGCGGCTCAAAATCCTGAGGACGTCCTATGACGTCCAGTCAGGATTTGACAACCACTTTGCCGACGTCTATTTACAATGGGCGGGCGGCAAGTGGTTAAGAAACTATTTGTATTGTATTGAACCTTTTGTATTGAACTGTACTGTAATTGTGTTGACCCCCCTATACATTGTAAAGCGCTGCGTAAACTGTTGGCACTATATAAATCGTGTATAATAATAATAATATAATAACTATTAGATAAGCACCTGAACGACCGCAACATACAGGGATATACAATGTAATACTGACATATAATCACACACACATAGGCTGGACTTGATGGACTGTGTCTTTTCGACCTCACCTACTATGTAACTATGTATAAGGGAAAAGATTGTTTTGTACCAAAATTTGTTTTATATCTAACCAAAATAGATGGAACATCAATCTATTTGGCTATAATGTTTATGCAATGTATACTCTAACCCATGTATAATAAATAGAACAGGCAACATTTGGGAAGGACCATAGATTTAACTGTATGACTTAAAAATTATACCTGAAAGTAAAAAATTGTTGTACACAGGATAGACATAATAATCAAACAAAAGAAAAGTTTTAAAAACTACTGCAGAAGGGCCCTGCCAAAAAAGTGTAAAATCAAAAAAAGTCCATCCCTTTGTAGGGCTGACACAGGAAAAACACAGGAGCGGAGAGGACCCAACAGCCCGGTAAGTTCCGGACCTCCTCCCGCGAGGTACTGCCGTTGTGCGTGCCCTGCGGAATGGAGGAGGAGACGCACAGATTGGCACAGAAGCTGCATATGGTGGGCACAGAAGCTGCATATGGTTGGCACAGAAGCTGCATATGATGGGCACAGAAGCTGTATATGGTGGGCACAGAAGCTGCATATGGTGGGCACAGAAGCTGCATATGGTGGGCACAGAAGCTGCATATGGTGGGCACAATGGCTGCATAGGATGTGCACAGAGGCTGCATATGATGGGCACAGAAGCTGAATATGATGGGCACAGAAGCTGCATATGGTGGGCACAGAAGCTGCATATGGTGGGCACAGAAGCTGCATATGGTGGGCACAGAAGCTGCATATGGTGGGCACAGAAGCTGCATATGGTGGGCGCAGAGGCTGCATATTATGGGCCCAATGGCTGCATATGATGGGCCCAATGGCTGCATATGATGGGCACAGTGGCTGCATATGATGGGCACAGTAACTGCATATTGATGGCACAGTGAGGCTGCAATTGATGTTTTATTTCAGTGTTTTTCAGTTTGTTTGCGCCCCCCCAAAAAAATTTGAGCACCAGCTGCCACTGGATCCAAATCAACAAAGGAATAGCTTCACCAGAAGAAGATTAAAGTTTTGGTATGGCCCAGCCATAGCCCAGACCTAAATCCGATTGAAAATCTGTGGGGTGATCTGAAGAGGGCTGTGCTCCGGAGTTCCCCTTTGCAATCTGACAGATTTGGAGTGTTGTTACAAAGAAGAGGGGGCAAATATTGCCAAGCCAAGATGTGCCATGCTGATAGACTCATACCTATGCTTCAACAAAGTAATCACGTACCTGTACATTACCTGTACTCGATCGCAGCGGGGATACCCGTGATCGCCTCACGGAGAGGAAGAACGGGGAGATGCTTGTAAACAAGCATCTCCCCGTTCTGCCTAGCAACAAGTGACACTGATCTCTGCTCCCTATTATTGGAGCATAGATCAGTGATGTGCACAACACAGCCACGCCCCCCAAAGTTAGCAACACGCCCCTAGGACACACTTAACCCCTACACTGCCACCTCCTGGTTAACCCCTTCACTGCCAGTGTCATTTACACAGGAATCAGTGCATTTGTATAGCACTGATTGCTGTATAAATGACAATGGTCCCAAAAATGTGTCAAAAATGTCCAATGTGTCCGCCATAATGTTGCAGTCACAATAAAAATCGCTGATCGCCGCCATTACTAGTAAAAAAAAAATATTAATAAAAAAGCTATAAAACTATCCCCTATTTTGTAAACGCTATAACTTTTGTGCAAACCAATCAATAATCGCTAATTGCATTTTTTTTTTTTTTTACCAAAAATATGTAGAAGAATACGTATCGGCCTAAACTGAGGAAAACATATGTTTTTTTTATATATTTTTGGGGGATATTTATTATAGCAAAAAGTAAAAAATATTTTGGTTTATAGCGCCATAATGTTCCAGTCACGATAAAAATCGCTGATCGCCACCATTTAAAAAAAAAATGTATTAATAAAAATGCCATAAAACTATCCCCTATTTTGTAAACACTATAACTTTTGCGCAAACCAATCAATAATCGCTTATTGGGGGATATTTATTAATAGAGTAAAAATAGAGCAAAACATTTTTGACACATTTTTGGGACCATTGTCATTTATACAGCAATCAGTGTTTTTTAAAAGCACTGATTCCTGTGTAAATGACACTGGCAGTGAAGGAGTTAACCACTAGGGGGCGGGGAGGGGTTAAGTGTGTGTGTTTTTTTTTTTACTGTAGGGGGCGTGGCTTTGCGTCTGACGTCACTGATTGGCTTTCCCGATGATAGGGAACAGCCGATCAGTGTCAGTCGCGCTAGGAAGCACGGGAAGAGGTTTGTTTACACAGACCTCTCCCCATTCTTTAGCTCTGTGACCCGATCGCAGGACAGCAGCGGCGATCGGGTCCGCTGGTCCCACAGCCGCGGTCACGGAGCTCAGTAACGGGTCGCGAGCACGACCCACGGCTGTTCTCTTAAAGGGCCACGTACAGGTACGTGGTTGTGCCCAGCCGTGCCATTCTGCCGACGTATATCGGCATGAGGCGGTCCTTAAGCGGTTAAAGAATAATGGGATTTTAATTGAGACAAGGTCTATTGATAGGGTAGGCACATAAGACACCAATTTTTTTTTAAATATATAAATGTATTAATCGTATCAAAATCATATAAAAATACATATTCATAGCGTACTTGATGGACCATGAGACAATACTTGATAATCGTAATCTGATGCGTTGATAAGCAGAACCAACATGTTTCGCATGATTGCTTTGTCGAGGTTTTGCATATATCACAGATTTCATCTATATTACAGAATAAACTAGAATAAACATATCATTAGTATAATAAAATACATTGGTTGATACATCATCAAGAAAATGATTAAACTTCATGGTGGTCACATTGGGTTTTAACATGATCAGTTGTTTTTATACATTTAGTTATTGTGCCTACCTGGTCCTTAAAATAATTAATAACCACATGCGCCTCTCATTGCTCCACCACATCACAGGTGACGCAGATAACCACACCCAGTTCCCACCAGGAGTCAGATCCCAGCTGGGCTGCCAGAGGGGGGATTGGATCATGCCTGTCCGTCAAAATGTAAACAGCAACAGTAATCTAAAAAATAATAAATTATACTATAGTAGTGTTTATAATTATATTTTTTTAGCTTTCTACATAAACTTATTTTTATATTTAGATATACTTTGTTTTTATTTTTATTTTAGTGGTCCAAATTAATGGACTAAAATATAAAGAAAACATAGATAGTATTATTAATTAATAATTAAATATAATGTATAAAAAAAATAAAAAAAAATGTGATGATATAATAATACAAGATATCAAGAAATATAGGTAATACAAATATATTGTGGATATATATATATATATATATATATATATATATATATATATATATATATATATATATATATATATATAGCACTAGTGCTTAATATACCTCAAAGTCTAAGTTTAACATGATATTGACATCAATAGTAATTGAAGCTTAAGCTTGAAAAATAGGCAATTAATTTACACTACTATTGCTTTATCTGATAATATAAAGCGATATGTCTTTGTATTAAATAGGCTATAACAGCTTCAACTCTTCTGGGAAGGTTGTCCACAAGGTTTAGGAGTGTGTCTATGGAATGTTTGACCATTCTTCCAGAAGCGCATTTGTGAGGTCAGGCACTGATGTTGGGCGAGACGGCCTGGCTCACAGTCTCCGCTCTAATTCATCCCAAAGGTGTTCTATCAGGTTGAGGCCAGTCATGTTTCTCCACCCCAAACTCGCTTATCCATGTCTTTATGGACCTTGCTTTGTGCGGTGAGGGGGGGTTATGGTGTGGGGTTGTTTTTCAAGGATTGGGCTTGGCCCCTTAGTTCCAGTGAAGGGAACTCTTAAGGTGTCAGCATACCAAGACATTTTGGACAATGTCATGCTCCCAACTTTGTGGGAATAGTTTGGGGATGACCCCTTCCTGTTCCAACTTGACTGCGCACCGTTGCACAAAGCAAGGTCCATAAAGACATGAATCTGCGAGTTTGTTGTGAAGGAACTTGACTGGCCTGCACAGAGTCTTGTCCTCAACCAGATAGAACACCTTTAGTATGAATTAGAGTGGAGACTGTGAGCCAGGCCTTCTCGTCCAACTTTAGTGCCTGACCTCACAAATGTGCTTCTGGAAGAATGGTCAAACATTCCCATAGACACACTCCTAAACCTTGTGAACAGCCTTCCCAGAAGAGTTGAAGCTGTTATAGCTGCATAGGGTGGGCCAACTCAGTATTGATCCCTACGGACCAAGACTGGGATGCCATTAAAGTTCATGCGCATGTAAAGGCAGGCCAATACCAATACTTTTGACGATATAGTGTACATGAAGTCTTCAAAGTATGGTTGCTTCCTCCATATATGACTTGAATATATCACAAATTGTATGCTACTGTTAATGACACTTACATTATATATCATCCAATTTTTATCCAATCCTTCATCCATTGTTTATCATACAGTGTAACCTGCATTGTATGATGTAAAGGATTATTATATTCCAGTTTAGGCACTGGCATGGTTACTATTATTTCTGAATAATGATCTATTTATGAATCTATTTACCACGATGACAGCTATACGTTTTAATGGAATTTTTGATATCATTATTTTTCATTTTTGGCAGCACGCTGTTTCTGAAGTTTTTAACATTTTTATTTTGTGGGTTGTTTGTATGGTATGTGTGTCTTGTGTAAAACAATATTTTTTATATTTTTGATGATCTATTTAAGGCATTTTTTTTAAACATTCAGGTATATTTTTGAAACCATTTAGAATTATTCTCCTTCCCAATTGTTCCTTGTTCTAATGAATACACTGGTTTAAAGCAGTGGCCTCCAAACTGCAGCCCGCTAGCCGGAAGCCCTTTGCTTGCCTTTATCTGGCTCCTGGGACACTGTTCATTCCACTGATATGAGGCACTATTCTTCTCACCGACACCACCGATAAGGCACCATTACTTTCACTGACACCAAAGGTGAGGCAGTATTACTTCCACTGACACCAACAATCGAGCATTTGTCCTTTCACTGTCACCAATGATGGAGAATTAATTCCTGCCACTCACACCAATGATGGGGCATAATTCCTCTCACTGATCAAAATGATTGTGCCTTTTTTTCCACTGACAACGATGGGGCCCTATTCCTTCCACTGATGCCAACAGAGGGGTGGTATTCCTCCCTCTGACACCAGCAATGGAGCATTATTTCTTCCACTGACACCAGTGATGGAGCATTGTTCCTTCCTCTGACATCAACGATGGGGCATCTTCCACTGACACCATCAATGGGGCACTTTTCCTCCCACCAAGATAAACAATTGGGCACTATTCCTTCCACTGAAAACAATTGGATACTATTCCTCCCACTGAACCTGGGGCATTTTCTCCTCCCACTGGTGACAATCCGGCCCCTTGAAGTCTGAAGGACAATAAACTGGCCCTTTGTTTAGAAAAGTTGGAGACCCCGGGTCTATGGAATCCACAGTGCTTCCCATAATCATATTTCCAAACTCTGATTGGATAATAACTTCAGTAGTCAAAACTTTCTAATCCACAATACATTTTAAGATAGACTGTAGTTAATTGTTTTTAAATTAAAGTGGTTCTAATGGCTAAATGCTATGCAAATTGTATGTATTAATGTAAAAAACCTTCTAGTATGAACCCTTCCACAAATACTTACCTGCAGGGCTTTTTTTCTCAGAAAATAGGTGCAGGAACTCAACCACGCCCCCCCCAAAACCTTGGGGGGAGGGGGATGTTGCACACAGAGTTCAGAGTTCCAGGGTGCACTACACACAGTGTGCAGAGTTCAGGGGTGCACTACACACAGTGTGCAGAGTTCAGGGGTGCACTACACACAGTGTGCAGAGTACAGGGGTGCACTACACACAGTGTGCAGAGTTCAGGGGTGCACTGCAAAGTTTAGCCTTCTTCCGCAGCTGCTTACCTGTGCATCCCCCATCCACATCTCACTTTCACCCCTCTTCAGCTCTGACCTCTTCATGCAACTCCCCTTCCACTGCCCCCATCTTCTCCCTCCCTCCTTAAAAGCTCCACCATTTTCCACTTGTCTTACTTGTGTTGCTGTATTAAACTGAAACACCCTGTTGGCTCTAGTACCTCCTCACACACTGTAGGTACCTCCTCTCTCACTTGTAGGGAGATGATCCAGTGGGGGAGTTGGTATCTGCTCTGCACCTGTATCTTCCTTGTCCACTCAGGAGATCAGATCTGTGGGAGCCATTGAGAGACAAGCTGTCCCTTGTAAACACAGAAACCGGACTTCAATGTTTACAAGTAAAAGTGGTGAGCAGGGAGCAGGGGGCCTGAGCCAGAGGTTATGGAACTGAGTTCCACCAAGTTCCAGCTGAAAAAAAGCCCTGCTTACCTGGCTCCTCATTCGATCCAGCGCTGTGCCAGAGAACAGCAGTGCTGCTCTCGCTCTCTCTCTACTCACAGGCACAGAGGCAGCATCAGAAGTCATTGGATATTTCTGCTGTCAATCAAATCCTATCAGGAGGGAGCAGGGGGCGGGCCCAACATGCACAGCCTGGCTCAGAATTGTGCCTGCATGTCTGCCCCCATAGCTAGCAGCTTGCTATGGGGGCAGACACAGAAGAGGAGGAACCGAGAGCACCGGCGGGAGACCCCAGAAGGGGGGAATCGGGGGCGCACTGTGCAAAACCATTACAAAGAGAGATACTACAGGTTAGTATGAATTGTAAATAAAACCTATTTTTTACGAATTTAACTGTTACATGATTGAACTCCACTAACGGGGAATTTTCATTTTCTACATTCATTTTTATGGATGTGGCACACTATGGAGTTAAATCACAGATACCCCTACAAAGCAGGTAAGTATAACATGTTTATTATTTAAATTTTAAAAAAGCTGAGCATTTACACTGCTTTAAAAAAAAAAAATCAGCAAAATGCTTTATTCATAATAGTGTCATTATTGCCATTTTACACTCTGGTTTATGCTCAATGAATGAAATATAGGACACAATTTTTAACAGTATGAACAAGTCCTAGTTTTTGGCGCTACTGATAACCTCTGCTTATCTATTCATCATATTTTCTTTTTGAATTGCCTAAGTTTGGTGCATGAAGAAAGGACTTTCTTACTTCATGGGTTTTTGTTGGTAATAGAAAAGCACAAATTAAATGATAGGTTGAAGGTAAAACACAGGGGTTCTAAAACAACTTAACAATATAAAATAAATGTGCAATTTTTTTCCCCAGTTCAGCGAAAAATAAGTGGCATACCGTAAATAATGGGAAAAGGACAGCTAGGGAACAGGGAACAAAGAACTATTAGACAGTTTGTTCTGTCACCTTAAATAACCTTCAAGCAGTTCCATACTTTACCGATCACCCTTCCTAAAACTTGTTTTTATTCAAAACTGCTTATCCTCTTCATAGGGAAATATGACAAACCCAAATGTAGTCTTCATGGACTTTTTAAATGCTATAAAACTTAAATTATTGATCAACTTAAAGGGTAACTCCACAGGTTCAGCAAATAACCCACATGCATTTTTGCTTGGCTGGTTATTAGAATGGGAGAAATATTGCCCATTTGTTAACCCCCCCCCAAAAAATCCAGTTCCCTTAAAGCATGTTATACAGCACAGTGCTTATGCAGTGTAATTTGGCCCCCTGTATCACCTGAAATACCTGGTTGATCCTGCCTGGCTATGCCCTTCCCGCTGTAAACTGACCACGGTGTATCATGGCTGCTGAGCCCTGACACCATGGCCAGTTTACGTGCCTCCATCATCCGCAGCCCTGCTCTGTCCTTCTCTGTGCTCTCCCCCCCTCCCCTCCCTGCCTGTCAGCTCAGTGTCTGTGTCGCTCTGCTCCACACCCCTATCCCCTCCTGCTGCTCAAATTATGGTTAACATTACACTATCCTCTCTATGTATTCCTGTAATGTGCCCTGTGTCTTTGCCTTATAAAAATAATGCTGCTATATACAGTACCTGTTTCAGAGAGCCGATCGGCGGTCACGTGATCTGCCGCCTCTCTTTCTTCTCTCGCATGACAGCTGCAGAGGGTGGGGCCACCTCTCTCCACCACCTTCCTGACTGACGTCCTCTGCCCCGCCCACTGCAGCTGTCGGGCCGAGAGAGGAGAGTGCCGGCGTATCACGTGAGCGCCAATCTGCACTCTGAAACAGGTATATAGCAGCATTATTTTTATAAGGCATAGACACAGGGCACATTACAGGAATACATAGAGATGATGGTGTAATTTTAACTTAGTGGGTTAACAACCTCTTTAACCACTTAAGCCCGGACCATTTTGCTGGCCAAAGACCAGAGCACTTTTTCGGCACTGCATCGCTTTAACTGACAAATGCGCGGCCGTGCGACGTGGCTCCCAAACAAAATTGACGTCCTTTTTTCCCCACAATTAGAGCTTTCTTTTGGTGGTATTTGATCACCTGTGCAGTTTTTATTTTTTGCGCCATAAACAAAAATAGAGCGACAATTTTGAAAAAAACGCATTATTTTTTACTTCTTGCTATAATAAATATCCCCAATATATATATATATATATATATATATATATATATATATATATATATATATATATATATATATATATATATATATATAAACAATTTTTTCCCTCAGTTTAGGCGATACGTATTCTTCGACATATTTTTGTTAAAAATATCGCAATAAGCGTTTATTGATTGGTTTGCGCAAAAACGTATAGCGTTTACAAAATAGGGGTTAGTTTTATGGCATTTTTATTAATAATCTATTTTTTTACTAGTAATGGTGGCGATCTGCGATTTTTATCATGGCTGCGACATTATGGTGGGCACATCGGACAATTTTGACAAATTTTTGGGACCATTGTAATTTTTATAGCGATCGGTGCTATAAAATTGCACTGATTACTGTAAAAATGACACTGGCAGTGAAGGGGTTAACCACTAGGGGGCTAGGAGGGGTTAAGTGTGTCCTGGGGAGTGATTCTAAATGTTAGGAGGCATGGCTATGTGTGACACGTCACTGATCACCGCTCCTGATCACAGGGAGCTATGATCAGTGACAGCGTCACTAGGCAGAATGGGGAGATGCTTGTTTACATTAGAATCTCCCCGTTCTTCAGCTCTGTGAGACGATCGAGTCCGCGGGACCCGCGATCCTACTCGCAGAGCTCCCGGCAGGGTCGTGTGCGGACTGCCGGTGGCGCACACGTGACCACACGGCAGCAAATTCCAAGGGACGTACCTGTACGCCCATTTGCCCAGCCGTACCATTCTGCCGATGTATAAGTACATGCGGTGGTTGGCAAGTGGTTAACCTCCCTGGCGGTATGATTCTGGCTGGAATTTTGTGCTGAAAGCGGTACAATTATTTTGCATGGAAATGTGATGCTATGTATTATAGGCCTGCAATTCTTAGTAATTACTTACTTAAACCTGACCAAACAAGACTCTAGTACACATCCCAGATGTGATAAAGTTTAAAACACAAAATCACGATTTTAAATTTTTAAATAATATCATTTTATTCAAGAATATAATACAAACTAAAGAAATTTGTCAGACAAAGAAAATTTAATAAACATCCTGAGTGTGGTAAATTTTAAAACAGGGTACAGCACACAGTCCGACGTCACAATCCGGACAATAGAACCGGGTTTCTTTTCTGATTTTCTTCCGCCTGTCATCTTTGTTGGAACAGCAAACCACGCACATCCTGGTAGGTGCTGCCTTTCTTGCGGTTGGTGGTATATAGTCCATAAAATGACGACCTGTTAGGCGTTCTGGGTTGACAACACCAGCAGCACGTCGTCCATCTCTGTTTGCAGCTACTGATGGCCTCTGGTGTTTGAGGAAAATTTGCTCAGCCACCTTCCAGATAAAATCCGAATGAACAAGAGGCCTGTCACTCCCTGCTCGGTACAAGATGTAGGCGTTCCAAAGGCATTGTTCCAGCAGATGCCTGAAAATCTTTTTGTAGTATTTCTTCTGCTGTTTCCGCATAGTCGGGTAAAAGGTCATTGCCTGATCAGCTCGGTCGACACCTCCCATGGTGCAATTGTAGTCGATCACGACTTGCGGCTTCAGCACATCTCTCCCACCTTTTGTGTGGACCAGGGCAGTGGAGGTACTGTGCACAGTGCTCATGAGACACACGTCCTTCTTGTCTCGCCAACGTATTGCCATCATCTTCCCCTTCTGCCAGGCAACACTTTCACCGGTTTTCAGTTTTTTTTGGGCAAACCTAGATGGCATGTCACGTCGGTTAGGCCTAACCGTACCATAAGCATCAGTTTTGTTTTGGATCAAAACCTCGAACAGCTCTGGCGACGTATAAAAATTATCCATGGTGACGCAATATCCCTGGTTCAGTAATGGCTCCAGTAGTGTTAGGACAGATGATGTGGCCATCCCATAGCCGCTGTACCTGGGGTTGAATTTCGTGCCTTTACCGGTGTAAATGACAGAGTTCCATATGTACCCAGTGGATGACTCGCAGAGCATGTAGGATTTGATGCCAAACCGCGCTCTTTTCGATGCGATATACTGGATCCAGCTTAGGCGTCCCTTATAGGCCATCAAGCTCTCATCCACACTGACGTCCCTTTCTGGCACGTAGGCCCGCTGGAAATTGTTCCCAATCATTTGGCATACCTCCCAGATTTTTTTGAGCTTGGGCGCAGGATGCGTGGCCTCATCAAACTCTTCATTGTTAGTGAAGTGAAAATACTTCATGATGAGGGAAAAACGGTATTCCGACATCACGGTACCAAAAAACGGGGTGGCCAGTAATTTGTTGGTGGTCCAGTACCATTTCTGGCGCGGTTTCCCCACCACTCCCTGGAGAATAATGAGTCCGAGAAACAGCCAGATGTCCTCTTTAGTTACCGGTTCCCACCTTCTGCTTCGGGAAAACCTGGCATGCGGCGTAGCGGATTGCTGCACTTGGTAGCGATTTGTCTCTGTGACAATTTTTTGAATTACCTCCTCTGTAAGAAATAATTCCAGGTATGCCAGAGGGTTGCCACGCTCAACTTCGACCTTCATCCCAGGTGATCCAGTGAAGGGGAACCTTGGGGGCGCTACCTGGTCCGTATCGCACTCAATAGGGCACCAAGTGCGCACATCGTTGATGTCAGGTGCAGGATCATCACCGCTGTCACCGCTGTCACTTGTCAGATCCGTGTCAGATGACAAATCTCCCCACGACTCGCTATCGCTCAGTTCTGGGAGCAACTCCGTGTCGCTGTCATCCAACTGCTCCAAAGGCGATTTTGTAGCGAGATGGCGCTTTTTGGATTCCATTTTAATTTTTTTTATTGGCAAGGGGCACTAGGGCAAGGCAAGGGGCACTGTATCAGTAAGATCTGAGATGATACAGTGTAATCCTCTCAGATTACACTGTATCACCTCTATTTATATGTGTGTGTGTTGTGCTGAACTTTTGAACTTTTGAATCTCCCGCCCAGTTCCGCTCCCGTGCGCCGCTGCTGCTCGCAGGGAACGGAACTAGGAAGTGAGACGCCGTGATCGCGCTGGCGAACACAGCCGAAGACAGCGGAGAACATCGCTGGAGCCCAGGACAAGGTAAGGGCTCCGCTGTATGCTCTGCACTGCTACCCCGAGCGTGACTCGGGGTTACCGCTCCTGACAAAAAAAGTCAGCCCCGAGTCACGCTCGGGGTTACCGCCAAGGAGGTTAAACAACTACCCAACAATTCAGGCTTCATTCATTTTATGGAAAAATTAAGAACTAAGTCAGACCCAGGCAATAAATCCTACTTCCTTTAAAATGAATGGAATACTTTACTTCAGATCTGAATAAACAGTCCTGGAAAAAAAAAAAATCATATTCCTAATAGTATCAGAAGGATAATTTGAAACCATTCGCAACTTTTGTCCAGAAATAACATATATCCCTACAGAATCCTACAAATACTTCCAAATCCACAACTTACTTCTCACTAATACAGCTAAATCTACCTAACTGAAAATAATATTTCCAATGTCTTAGGTACCGTATTTCTAAATACCCGTGCAAAGATATCTCCCTTTTGTAAAACTGTAGAAATAAACCGTAAGGGAGGTGCTGGAAATGTTGGGTTTTCCAGCCCTTTCTAGACATAATCAGCCATGTACATGGACCCACTAAACACATCAATAGTAATATACTTGGTTTTTATTAAATCATAAATAAGTCATGCAGAAAAGTATTGATTAGGCAAGATGAGCTTGTGCTCATTCTCTTTACTGCCAATGAATGGGCTTACCCTACAGTGGGCAAGTGGAAAAATACAAGCTGCAATAAACAACAATCAATGCCACAAATATCCCTGATATGTATTGATTGGGATACAGCTAACTACCAGGGCATAGCATCAGTTCTCTAGTCCTAACTAATCATCGGCCAATGCATAAATCTGTAAAAGGTCTTCTGGTGGTAGGACCCTTTAAACTCAACCATGGAGCACTCAACCTTTAAATAAAGATACTTGTGACCCAAAAAGGCAAGGATATCTTCAAAAAAGGAAGGTGCGGTCACCTTAAATAAGTTGCCACTAGGGATGGTCCCGATGTTCGAATCAAATGTAAGTTTGACTCGAACATCGGGTGTTTGTTTTTCCGCAAACAAACTGAACATATGGGGCGTAGCAAATTCGAGCAGCTCATAATGCACTGCAAGATCGCAGTGCATTGATGGCTGCTGATTGGCCAAAGCATGCACCTGACCTGCATGTTTTGGCCAATCACAGCACGAAGGCAAGGGGCACTGTATCAGTAAGATCTGAGATGATACAGTGTAATCCTCTCAGATTACACTGTATCACCTCTATTTATATGTGTGTGTGTTGTGCTGAACTTTTGAACTTTTGAATCTCCCGCCCAGTTCCGCTCCCGTGCGTCGCTGCTGCTCGCAGGGAACGGAACTAGGAAGTGAGACGCCGTGATCGCGCTGGCGAACACAGCCGAGGACAGCCGAAGACAGCGGAGAACATCGCTGGAGCCCAGGACAAGGTAAGGGCTCCGCTGTATGCTCTGCACTGCTACCCCGAGCGTGACTCGGGGTTACCGCTCCTGACAAAAAAAGTCAGCCCCGAGTCACGCTCGGGGTTACCGCCAAGGAGGTTAAACAATTACCCAACAATTCAGGCTTCATTCATTTTATGGAAAAATTAAGAACTAAGTCAGACCCAGGCAATAAATCCTACTTCCTTTAAAATGAATGGAATACTTTACTTCAGATCTGAATAAACAGTCCTGGAAAAAAAAAAAATCATATTCCTAATAGTATCAGAAGGATAATTTGAAACCATTCGCAACTTTTGTCCAGAAATAACATATATCCCTACAGAATCCTACAAATACTTCCAAATCCACAACTTACTTCTCACTAATACAGCTAAATCTACCTAACTGAAAATAATATTTCCAATGTCTTAGGTACCGTATTTCTAAATACCCGTGCAAAGATATCTCCCTTTTGTAAAACTGTAGAAATAAACCGTAAGGGAGGTGCTGGAAATGTTGGGTTTTCCAGCCCTTTCTAGACATAATCAGCCATGTACATGGACCCACTAAACACATCAATAGTAATATACTTGGTTTTTATTAAATCATAAATAAGTCATGCAGAAAAGTATTGATTAGGCAAGATGAGCTTGTGCTCATTCTCTTTACTGCCAATGAATGGGCTTACCCTACAGTGGGCAAGTGGAAAAATACAAGCTGCAATAAACAACAATCAATGCCACAAATATCCCTGATATGTATTGATTGGGATACAGCTAACTACCAGGGCATAGCATCAGTTCTCTAGTCCTAACTAATCATCGGCCAATGCATAAATCTGTAAAAGGTCTTCTGGTGGTAGGACCCTTTAAACTCAACCATGGAGCACTCAACCTTTAAATAAAGATACTTGTGACCCAAAAAGGCAAGGATATCTTCAAAAAAGGAAGGTGCGGTCACCTTAAATAAGTTGCCACTAGGGATGGTCCCGATGTTCGAATCAAATGTAAGTTTGACTCGAACATCGGGTGTTTGTTTTTCCGCAAACAAACTGAACATATGGGGCGTAGCAAATTCGAGCAGCTCATAATGCACTGCAAGATCGCAGTGCATTGATGGCTGCTGATTGGCCAAAGCATGCACCTGACCTGCATGTTTTGGCCAATCACAGCACGATTTGCTGGGAGAGCCATGATTAGCCTCAGGGGGCTAAGTCCGCGCCCCAAACTATACAAGGCTGCTTACACAGTGGCCGTATGTAGTGTGATAGGTGGAGGAGATTGAGAGAACTTCAGATAGATTAGGCAGGTTAGCTAGTGGCGTGCAGGCAGTTAAGTGTAGTGCAGTCAGTGCAGAGTATATAATACAGTGCATTGAAGATTTTAAGGGGAACTACACGCCACAATTTAAAACAAAATTGGCGTGGTCCCCATCAAATTCCATACCAGGCCCTTATCCAAGCAAGCAGCCTCTCAGGAAAGGGGCGAGCGAGAGCCCCCCAAACCATATCGGGCTGCTTGTCCTTAACATGTGGAGGGTGCTTTGCGCCCCCCCAAAGCACCTTGTACCCATGTTGTCGGGATCCGCTGGCTTGGAGCTTATTGGAATCTGGAAGCCCCCTTTAACAAGGGGGCCCCCAGATCCCCCCCCCTATGTGAATGGGTATCAGGTACCCCTACTCATTCACCAAAAAAGTGTCAAAAAGTAAAAACCACAATAGACAGTTTTTGACATTTCATTTATAAAAAAAAAGTCTCCCGCAGTGTCAATCCATCTTTTATCACACCGCCTGACGGACCCGAAAAATAGAAGGAAAAAAGCTCTGCCTCGATGGGAGGCCTCCCGATGACTGCTGTCTCTTGGCTGTGACAGCTGTTATACAGTCAAGGGCAGGGCCATCCGGTGACGTAACCGAATGACCCCGCCCCCCTCACGTGATGTCAGACGGGGTGGGGTAATCCGGTTACATCAGGGGGTGGCCCCGGCCTTGCCTATATAACAGCTGTCAAAGCCAAAAGACAGCAGGCCTCCCATGGAGGTGGCGTGTTTTCTTTTTTCTGTCGGGAAGAGGCCCTTGTTCCCATCAACATGGGGACAAGGTGCTTTAGGGGGGACCCCAAAGGGCAAGCAGCCTGGTATGGTTCAGGAGGGGAGGATGCTCACTCGCCCCCCCCCCCCCCCTTTCCTGTCCTGCCAGGCTGCTTGTTTGCATAAGGGTCTGATATGGATTATGGGGGGGACCCTGTAAACAAGGTGGATCCCTGTTTCGACACCAGTGATCGGAAACCGCGATCTCTATCATTTCCCAGGCAACCCATCCCCCCTACAGTTAGAACACACTGAGAGAACTTAACCCCTTGATCGCCCCCTAGTGTTAACCCATTCCCTGCCAGTGTCATTTATACATTGATCAGTGCATTTTTATAGTACTGATCAATGTGATAATGTCACTGGTCCCCAAAAAGTGTAATTTAGGGTCAGATTTGTTCGCAGCAATGTCGCAGTCCTGCTAAAAATCGCAGATCGCCACCATTACCAGTAAAAACAATAAAAACAATTAAACATTACCTAAATCTATCCCGTAGTTTGTAGACACAATAACTTTTTGCGCAAACCAATCAATATATGCCTATTGTGATTTTTTTGATTTTTTTATCAAAAATATGTAGAAGAATACATATTGAACAAAAGGTAAAAACAAATGTAGCGTCAATATACACAATCACAGTAGTTCAATGAATAATAGTACTTATTAACCACTTCCCTACCCGCCCATAGTCATATGACGCCCACAAGGTGGATCTCCCATCCTGGGTGGGCGTCATATGACGTCCTCCCATTCCCGGCCGCCTGGGGGGCGCGCGCGCCTGCGGCGTCGCTCGGGACCCGGTGCGAGTGCCCGGCGGCCGCGATGTCCGCCGGGCACCTGCGATTGCCCGTTAAAACAACGGGACCGTGCAGGACCGTGGTGCTGTGTGTGTAAACACACAGCTCCACGTCCTGTCAGCGGAGAGGAGACTGATCATGTGATCCCAGTACGGAGGAACACATGATTGGTCTCCTCCCCTTGAGTCCCCTCCCCCCACAGTTAGAATCACTCCTATAGGGAACACATTAACCCCTGCAGCGCCCCCTAGTGTTAACCCCTTCCCTGACAGTCACATTTACACAGTAATCAATGCAATTTTATAGCAACGATCGCTGTGTAAATGTGAATGGTAGCACTTCAGCCCGGACCAATTGGCAGCCAAAGGACCAGGCCCCTTTTTGCGATTCGGCACTGCGTCGCTTTAACTGACAATTGCACGGTCGTGCGACGTGGCTCCCAAACAAAATTGGCGTCCTTTTTTTTTCCACAAATAGAGATTTCTTTTGGTGGTATTTGATCGCCCCTGCGTTTTTTTTTTTTGTGCTATAAACAAAAAATAGAGCGACAATTTTGAAAAAAAAATGCAATATTTTTTGCTTTTTGCTATAATAAATATCCCCAAAAAATATATAAAAAAACATTTTTTTTCCTCAGTTTAAGCCGATACGTATTCTTCTACATATTTTTGGTAAAAAGAAATCACAATTAGCGATTATTGATTGGTTTGCGCAAAAGTTATAGCATTTACAAAATAGGGGATAGTTTTATAGCATTTTTATTAATATTTTTTTTTTTACTAGTAATGGCGGCGATCAGCGATTTTTATTGTGACTACGACATTATGGCAGACACATCGGACATTTTTGACACATTTTTGGGACCATTGTCATTTATACAGCAATCAATGCTATTTAAATGCATTGATTCCTGTATAAATGACACTGGCAGTGAAAGGGTTAACCACTAGGGGGAGGGGGGTTATAGGCTGTGACATGTGTGTTTTTTTTAACATTAGGGGGCGGGGCTGACGTCTGACGTCATTGATCGGCTTTCCCGATGACAGGGAACAGCCGATCAATGACAGACAGAGTAGGAAGCGCGGGGAGAGGTTTGTTTACACAGACCTCTCCCCGTTCTTCAGCTCTGTGACCCGATCGCGGGACACCAGCGACGATCGGGTCCGCTGGTCCCGCGGCCGTGGTCACTGAGCTCCCGACCGGATCATGTGCGGTAGCGGCGCGCGTGACCCACGGCTAGGCAATTAAAGGGCCACGTACCTGTACATGGTTTTGCCTAGCTGTGCCATTCTGCCGACGTATATGTGCAGGAGGCAGTCGGGAAGCGGTTAAATAAGCATGTTATTGACAGTTGGAGATACCGACAAATGAGATTTCCAAAAATCGGCCCAATATTCAGATGTCAATAATGGCATTAATATTTGCCCCCTACCCCTGACAACCAAAGCAAACTTGCCTTATTTGGTATGAAGTTGCTGAGAGCACAAGGTTGATATCAGGATCTTGGGCCCCTGAGATTTAATAATCACAATAAAAAGGGTTTAGGTTATTTGAATGTCTGAGGCCTGAACTTGGATATTTAAAGTGGCGCCTCACCCAAAAGGGGAAGTTCCGTTTTAAGGCCTCCTCCCCCTCTCCTGTCTTTTGGTGGAGAAGGGGGGTGCATTTACCTGATGTTGACAGGTACCGCCTAGGCGATCTGAGCGGAAGTTCTCTACCCCCCTCGTCGCAGTCATCTGGGACATGTCAAAGATCCCTGAAGACTGCTGGACCATTCACAATGCACAGTGCGGGTCTAGTATGTGCAGCAGGCACCTGACTGTGAAACCACAGGCTGTCACAGCCATGTGCCCACAGTTAAGATGCCAGGGCCGAGGACAGCAGACAGGAGGTGAAAATGGCTGGTGTAAGCATAGCGCTGGATCGTGGGAAAGGTGAGTGGCTGTTTGTTGCATTTTAACACAGGAGACTAGAGCTCATCTTTAAGGCATGTCTCAGTTGCAAATAGCGAAAAAACTATAGGGAGAGCTAATGTCCTCTGAAGTTGGGCATATGTACAATGAACGTACATATCTGAATGTTAACATTTACATCATAAGAAATTATCATCCTCCTAGCTGATCAAGATACAGTGTCTGGTATGGAGTTTAACTAGGCAAGCCCAGGATATTATAAATGATCATGAAGGTCCATGTAGGGAGACATTTTCTTGACTTTCACCCATTTTGACTTGGCTAATATAAATATCAGAAGTTGGGGTTTGGAAATAATTAGATTAAGGGGCCTCTAAATAAATCAGCAACTCTTCTAGCTAAAGAATATAGGACAGGTGGGGATCTGCCATTGTGAGGACATGAGGACCAAGGGTTTCAACTGTCCAGCCAGGAAGAATACAAAAAAAAACAGGCAAAGACATTCCTGTCTTTTCTTTAGGTCTTTGTAAAATACTCTACTTCATCTTAAATTAAATTACCAAATAAATGAGAATAGGGATTTCAATTCTTTAAAAAAAGGACTTAGGGCCTACCATTGGCATGTAGGACTGTACATAATAAAATCTGTGCAGGAGTTTGACCCAAATTGACAATTTTAATGTGCTAAATTGAGTAATATTAACATCCAGGATCTATTTAGGATCTTTAGTAATAATTAGTAATTATTATCTCCAAATATTTAAAACCCACATAAAGGGGGCTAGTTCATAGCTGTTCTATTCTCTAGCTTGGTACCAGCATAGCCATCCAGATGTCACAGGTGAATAGCTAAGGTATTAATCACAATTGAAAACAGAAGAGGAATGATGGAGAACCTTGACAGAAACCTTAGTCTAGCGGGAAAGATGGCGAAAGCAGATTATTGACCAGTATATTGGCAAATAACACCCACCTGTGAAATATAGGGCCGAAGCCAAATTTAGCAATGGAAGCATGCTCGGAAGCATTAAACTTCCCTTTTATAGTGCTGTCGAACATGTTTTTTGCCGCTGTGTTACAGACTGCCGGAATTTGGTGTGACCGTGTGTAGGCAAGACAGTTTGAGCGAAATTCCGTCGGAATTCCGATGGGAAAACCATCAGAGCTTTTTCCGACGAGAATTCCGACCATGTGTACGCGGCATTAGAAAGGCCTTCCTCATCATATCAGCCTCTTCTGCCAGGTACTCAACAATATCCTTCATCATCCAGTTTGGCTATCTGTGATGACCCCCATCCTTGTCATCAACATTATATAGTATGAGCTCTTCACGTGATCAGTATAAGCCCTTAAAGAAATACACCACAATCCGGGTGTACTGACTGTTAAATATAGAATAATGAAGATCAGGAAAGTTCATAACCCGGAGACACAATGTCAAGAGAACATTAATCCCAGACAGGGAAGGTTAGTGTCTCTGTTCTATTCTTTGTAATTCCTCCAAAACTCCAGGCTAATACAATACTTTAATATTCATTATTTATTTAAATACTTCAATGACATTCATGGGATACAAAAACAGTGATTAGCACAGAACAGTATCATTAACTCAGCGGTGCTACTCACTGGTTATTTTAAGTCACTGACTGGGTAAGAGGCTTTACTTTACAGCTTACTAATCACACCTATGCTTTTTCTAAAGTATTGCACTTGAGCAAATTGCTTTATGCTTAGGCAAAGCTGTCTGTGCATCAGACAATTAGCATGTGTGGAATTTTCAACAATATGCTTTTTGATGTACTGGGCTGATCTCCACTGGCATTAAGATGTAGGTCAGGTCATGTTGTTTCCCATGCCACACACAGCATGGTATCTACAGCGCTATCTGAGCCAAACATGATGAAGTTAAAGAAAGCTCAGCATAAGGGAAATTGTATGTACTCATTTTTTTACCAGCTCATTTTTAGTTCATCTTAACCACTTCAGCCCCGGAGGATTTTACCCCCTTCCTTATCAGAGCACTCGCTTTAACTGACAATTGCGCGGTCGTGCGACGTTGCACCCAAACAAAATTTACATCCTTTTTTCCCCACAAATAGAGCTTTCTTTTGGTTGTATTTGATCACCTCTGCGTTTTTTATTTTTTGCGCTATAAACAAAAGAAAGCGACAATTTTGTAAAAAAACACAATATTTTTTACTTTTTGCTATAATAAATATCCAATTTAAAAAAAAAAAAAAAAATACTCAGTTTAGGCCGATATGTATTCTTCTACATATTTTTGGTAAAAAAAAAATAAAAATCGCAATAAGCGTATATTGATTGGTTTGCGCGAAAGTTATAGCGTCTACAAAATAGGGGATAGATTCATTGCATTTTTTTTTTTTTTACTAGTAATGGCGGCGATCTGCAATTTTTTTCGTGACTGCGACATTGCGACGGACACGTCGGACCATTCACATTTACACAGCGATCATTGCTATAAAATTGCACTGATTACTGTGTAAATGGGACTGGCAGGGAAGGGGTTAACACTAGGGGCGCTGCAGGGGTTAATATGTTCCCTATGGTAGTGATTCTAACTGTGGGGGGAGGGGACTCACAAGGGGAGGAGACCGATCAGTGTTCAAATCCACGGTCCTGCTGTGTTCCCGGGCAATCGCGGGTGCCCGGCGGACATCGCGGCCGCCGGGCACGCGCCCATCATACAAATCTTGTTGTATGATGGGCAATAGGAAAATACTGCATTATAGCCAGTATAAGGAGTTGAAGTGCATATGAAATATATTTTAACAATTTAACAATTAAGATATACAATTTAACAATTCTATAGAATACTAGAAGGAATTAGTAAATACATGGTATTGTAAATTGTATTGGTAATGGTTACATGTATTTGCTAATTCCTACTAGCATTAAAGGAGTTGTAAACCCTCATGTTTTTTCACCTATGCATTAAGGTGAAAAAACACCTGGCAGTGATCTTCCCCCAGCCCCCTGTTTTATTTACCTGAGCCCTGGAACTTCATTTGGCGGGGATGCGCTCTTCCTCTGCCCGGGGTTCTCGGCTCTTGATTGGATAGATTGATAGCAGCACAGCCATTGGCTCCCGTTGCTGTCGGGGGCGGAGCCGAGTCATACATTTGGCGGCTATGGACGATGAATGATGGACTTGGGAGCGTGCCCGCAAGGTAACCACCTGGGTGAGCGCTTCTCCTAGGGAGTTATCTGATGTGGGGAGGGCCACTCTGTGCAAAACGAGCTTCACAGTGGAGGTAAGTATGATATGTTTTTTTTTTTTTGTTTTTTTAAATAAACAAAGCTTTACAATCACTTTAATAGAATGAATGTTGATGTAGATTCACTGGGCAAATGGGTTTTCCATTTTGTTTTTGAAAATAGATTGTAATGTGTAGACTAGAATGTGAATATTGTTTCTAAATAGCAAAACCCACCACTGCAGTTTGTTTTGCATCATGTTTATATAATACATTTTATTTATTTATTTATATTCTGAGTTTACCCCAATAGATGGATTGTTTACCTGCCATGACAGAAATATGGGTGTAATAGCTGGATCAAAATATTGGAGTGCTACACCAAAATACTGAAATCCAACAAAAAGCTTTTATTCCAAACCTGTAGTGAACATAATAGCCAAAGTCTTTTGTGGACCACACTTTGTCCCCTTCATTGGTGCTATCTCCTTGAGGATGCTGGTTGGTTAGCGAAACGCATGGGATGGGGCTTGGCTGGTGACATAATCATGCCTGTGAACTCCCGTTTGAGTGGCGTGCTCTGCTTGTGTTCCTCTGCATTTGTTTGTAAGTACCTCTCCTGTATGCAATAAAGCAATCCTTCTGGCGATATTACATTATGTTGGCTGCTTTTGGTTTTCTTTGAGGATAAGTGTATCCAGTGTGTCGTGCTTTTAATCCCTGAAGCATTTTGGTTGCGACTTTTTATGTTTATATCCACCGAATGAGGAGGCTGTTTGGAGGATACATCCACATTGAGCCCATATTGATCTTCCTTCCAGAAGATAAATGTGATCTGTGTTGTACGTGTATACCCCAAATCTGGCCCAACCCCCGCACTTTACTAAGTGGAATACCTGCCTCAGGTACCTGCTTTACAGTAATTGATCTTGCAAATGCTTTCGTTTCGGTGCCCCTACACCCAGATTGCTGCCACCTTTTTTCATTTATCCATGATGCCCAAAAGTTAGCATGGACAAGATTGCCTCAAGGCTGTGTGAGTAGCCCCTCTAAATATAATACTGCGTTAAAGCAAGTATTGGACCAATGGTCCCCCTCACACCCAAAGTTTTGCTTCAGTACATAGATGATTTGCTTATTTGTTCTGATAACCTTCTCATGTCTCTCTATAACAGTAACAACAAAGTTAGCAAAGATAAGCTACAATGCTGCCAAGAGAAAGTGATCTTCCTGGGTTACGGCATTTCACATGGAATCCATCACCTAACCCCAGATCGAGTTAAAACTGTACAAAAATGTGAAAAGCCAAGAAATGTACGGCAACTACGTGCCTTCCTGGGGTTAGTGGGATATTGTAGGGACTGGATTCCAAATGCATCAGAACTTATGACTCCTCTATATGAGGCTACCAATACAAACTCTTTCAAACTCACATGGGACAATGAATTGTAGATGAAGGAGCTTATTAAAATTTTGTCTGAAGCTCCCGCCATTGGACTTCCTGACTATACTAAGAGTTTCTCATTGTTCTCTCATGAAGTCAATGAATTTGCTGCAGGTGTACTCACCCAGCTACATGGAGACAAACAGAGGCCGGTGGTGTATTTATCAGCCTCATTAGACCCTGTCATCAAAGGCAGTCAGTTGTATGTGAGCCATAGAAGCCTGCATTTTGCTGCTAGACAAAGTACCTGAGCTTGTACTAGATTCTGTTCTGACTCTATATGTGCCACAGTACAGGAAATCATGAATCAAGTAAATACCAGACATGTCTCAGTAGATTTGACAAGTACCAGTCTGCTCTTTTTGCTACATCGAATTTAACAATCAAACGATGTGTTACTTTAAATCTGGCTTCTCTTCTCCCTATAATTGATGAGGAAGATACAACAAATTGTACTGATGTAGAATCTGAGATTTTTTCTCATGATTGTATGGCTCTGATGGTGTAAAAGAAGTCTGGTTAACAGCGTGTGCACAAAGAATAACATGTACTGGCACATGCGTGAGCGCACACAGGCGCGAGCAGGTGCATATGAGCGCACAAGTGCATGTACTGGTGCCAGATAGCCTATTTAAACTGAGCAATGACACATACACATTGCTGAGTGGTCTTTCAGCTTGTTACCGTTAACCTGTGCCTTGATCTGTTCCAGTTACCTGTGTTTGACCCGGCTTCACCTCTACCTTCCTTTGGACTTCCACCTGCCTACCTGTGACCTTGGCTTGTGTTTGACTCTGCTCCTGTCTCATGCTCCTGTACCTCGCTGCCTGACTGTGTACCAAACCCAGCCTGTATCCTGTCTTAGCTTCATTCTCACGTTCCTGTGCCTGCTCTGCCCGGCTGTTGATGACCCCTTAGTTTATGTTCCAGCAACACTTTTGCCTGCTGATCCAGCGACATGGAGTTCCAGTTCTCAGTGCCTGTCCGGTGATCTACGGCCATCGAGTTCCTGCCAAGGCCCAGTTGGTGCCACCCACTACATCGGCCCTCATGCTACTCTGTGACCTTCACTCTGTGTCATCTCTACCGCATTGGACAGGAGGTGCAAGAGAAGCCCTCTCTACAGCTCGATCTCCCTCAGGTATGTGACAGATGGAGGTAGAAGGGGCCTCTGTCACACCAGAAAAAGATGAGCCTTTATCAGATTGTGACACACACTTATTCATAGAGGGTTCCAGATTTTAAACTGATGATGGTCAGCCACACACAGGGTTTGTTGTAACCACTACAGACACTATTTTACATCAGGAAGCATTGAAACCCCAGATGTCAGCACAGGAAGCTGAGTTGTGTGCTGTAGTCAAAGCATGTCATCTTCTAAAGAATCAAAGGGGAAACGTTTATAGTGACAGCGGATATGCATTTGGAATAGCTCACTTTTTGGGCTATTTGGAAATCACAGAACTTTCTGACTAGTGCAGGGAAGCCAGTGAGACATGCAAAACTCATAGAGTGGCTATTGGAGGCCTTTCAGAAACCAGCAGAAGTTGCTATCTTGAAGGTAAAAAGACATGCAAAGGGGAAATGACATGACAGCCAGAGGAAATGCTTTTGCAGACCAAGCGGAAAAGGATGCTGCCCTTATGGCATTTGGAGTCACACCCACTGTAGGGGTCACCCAGGTAGTGGGGTAAGCAGGGCTCAAGTCCTGCGGGAACGCATGGGAACGGAGTTCCTGTACTTTTCTCACAACAGGAACTCAGTTCCCTTTAGCAGCCGTGCCCTGCAAGACTTTGAAGTATGCGAGCTGTGTGGCAGGTGCTACACCAGCAGCTGCTGACACGGCTTGCAATAGTAAGTGCCACACACCTGACCATTCAGGCATTGCCAGTAGGGGGCCCCATGACAGCTTCCGCTTCGATCTACCTGTCAATCACAGCTAGCTGACAGGTAGATCAGGTCCCTGCTGCTAAGAGATTGTATTTAGTCAGACCTCTCGTGATGCGCTCCTCCCCTCCGGCCACTCCTGATTTTCTGTCTCCTCATCTCCCCCCCCCCCCAGTCTCCTGCATACTTGCTCTGTGTGTCCCACTGAATCCCCCCTCCTCTATCTTCAGTGCCATATGATGAGAGAACCCAGAGGAGGAGCACAGCTATTCTGCTCACAGGACATGCAGGGAGAGAGGTGAGCTGAGGTAGGAACATCAGTTTGGGGTGGTAAGCTGAGCACAGTACCTGGCAAAGTTTAATACCAGGAGGGAAGTTTATGTGGAAATATGTGAAGGGATGGAATAGCAGCGAGTGTGTGTTGGAGCCCTGCAGAGTTTGCAGCCCCCCCCCCCCCAAGCTAACATACATCTCCTAAGCAGGAACACCTCACTATCCCCCCAAGCATCTGTCCAGATAATGTGCAGTTAATTTATGACCTTTCCGCTTAACCCTGTGTTATCCAAACTCTGTTCAATGAAAAGTGTAAACTCATCACATAAACACTCTATATACAAAATAACATTCCCCAATAAAGATCAGAAAATGATGTTCGCATTTGGATGGAAGCACAATTGAATGAATGCTGCTTATTCAGAGAATTACAGTATTTATGTTTATTGAGGATTGTTTTTTTATGTACTAACAGTTAAGCTTCATACACACAATACGAAAATTGAATTAAAAATACCACTTTTGAAGCGTTCGTGCATATGAGCGTATCATTTTTTTTTTTTTTTTGGTGGGCGAGTGGATCTTGGGTGGGATTTCCCACACTTTTTTCCCCAGGACTTGACCCCTGGGGGTAAGATTCCCCTCATCAAGAGCAGTGGCATATAGAAACTTTAATTCAGTTGCAAAACCAGGACCCTGATGAAGATATGGATAACTGGATTAAATGTAATGCTACCCAAAATCAGCAGGGCCTGTAGAGCGCTGACAACAGGTGGTGTCTACCCAGGAGTTTGTACACAGTTTTAGTACAACTGGCACATGGCGTCAGTCATCTTGCTCAGGGCGCGATGATGGCACTTACTGACTGCTATTGGATAGCACCTGGATTTAGTGCATTTGCAGCAAGGTTTTGTGCTTCATGTCTCACTTGTGCTCTGTATAATGCAGGGAGGCCTGTCCATGTTCCCCAAAAGCATTATCCTAAGCCAGATTTTCCTTTCCAAAGAATTTAAATAGACTACATTCAGATGCCCAGAAAAGGCACCTATGAGTATGCTCTAGTGTGTGTTGACATGTTTTCAGGTTGGCCTGAGTGCTGGCCAGTAGCTAAAGCAAATACAAAAATGACAGCAAAGAAAATTTAGAATCAAATAGTTTCTAGATATGGAGTTCCTGAAACTATTGAGAGTGACAGAGGAACCCATTTTACTGGGGAAGTAATGAAAGAGGTAATGGAAGCCCTTCACATACAGCAAGCTTTCCATATAGTGGTAAAGTTGAAAGACTTAATGGAATTTTGAAAAACAGATGTGCAAAAATTAAAGCAGATACAGGAAAATGATGGGTGAAAGATTTGCCATTAGCCCTATATTCTGTACGAACTACCCCTAAAAAAACACATGGGCTGTCCCCCTATGAGAATTTATTTGGAGTGCCACCCAAAACAGGGCTATATTTTCCCCAACAGTTGCAGGCTTCTCACTCTAGTCTGTTAGAATATGTTCAGATTTTGCAAAGAACGTTGAATAAAATACATGAAGGTGTTTATAAATCTATCCCCGACCCAGATTCTGTTTGTGGTATTCACAGAATCCAACCAGGTGACTGGGTGGTGGTCAAACGACACGTCAGAAAGCCGTTCAAACCAGAATTTGACGGACCACATTTGGTGCTTTTGACAACCGGTTCCGCTGTCAAGTTGGAAGGAAAGCCCACCTGGATTCATGCCAGTCACTGCAAGAAAATCCTGAAGTGATAATATCCTTTGAATTAAAATTGATGTTTATTTTCCTGTTGTTTGTGAGAACTGAGACATGGAAAAATAACCCTTCCATCCAAATGTTAAAATTGTATGCAACCCATAGCAACACTAGTAACTGCTGGGTGTGTTCTCACTTACTTTCCGCAAACAAGGACAATACCCATGATAGCAATGCCTCTCAACTTCACTGATCTAAACAGGACCAGAATAAATGACTCATACATCGTCTCAACAGCTAATGAGCACAGATCAGTAACTTTGATGGTCTCAAAACAGATAGACACTCCACAGATTTGTTTAAACATTACATGGCCGTTTAACACTAAATGTACACGGTTGGGCAATTCAGATTGCACTGGAGCAAAGATTACAGTTTTTGGAGAAAACTATGGTCAATATTATTATATCCAAGATCCAGAACTAAATGGAACCCTTTATAGTACAAATTGCTTACAGTTCCAAATATGTGGAAATATTGGTCACCTGAGATTCCGTGTTATTGCCTCTAGTTTTTTAGGAGCAGGTATACCATCCATACTTAGAAGGTTATATTATATATGTGGAGATAAAGCCTATGCCTGGCTTCCTACTAATGTCACAGGTACATGTTATATTGGGAAGTTAGCACCTGCTTTGGCTGTTCGCAAAGATACAGTGCGACCAGATCAAAGTCCAGAATACCCTTTAGTGTTCAAAAGAGAGCTGTTAACTGAAGGTGACATGACATGGTCATGGTTCCCTTCCTGGACAGGAAGGGGAACTGAAGCAATAAAAAGAATAAATAATTCCACTAGAATTGTAGAAGAGATTATTAACCTTACTACCACTGATATAGGTTTATTAAGTGAAGAAATGGCTCAGCTTAAAAAAGTAGTATTAGAGCACAGATTAACACTAAATTATCTCACTGCAGCTCAAGGTGGGATGTGTAAGGTATTCCGCACTGACCATTGTATATACATTTCTGATAATGAGGACATTATTAAAGGGCATCTTGCTAAGATAAGAGAACTACAGACTAAGGCCAGAGACATTGCTAAAGATGGATGGAACCCCTTCAAGGCATAGCAACATGGTTACAGAAACTAGGCGCTTACATTGTGATGTTCCTATTTCTCATATTTGTTGTTTACTTCCTCATCAGGCTATGCCTCGGTGTGACTACCTGCTGTACCAACAAGTGGTCCACAAGCCCTGGTGAACCCATTATTGTGAGAAAACTAGGAGAGAACTGAACAGGACGCCGTCTCTCTGCGCCAATGTAACAGGAGTTACCAGCAATCGGCTGAATGTAACGTGGAGAAGAATGGTGTCAAATAAACAAAAGGAGGGAAATGACATGGACATTCACTGTATTTGTTCATTTAAGCACAAGAGACTCCATTTTGTTCACCCTGTTGAAATATGTTCTGTAACCTTCACCTAATACACAGACACATCTTCTACTAGAAGCTGTCTGTCTCTACTCCCCTCTCAAGGTTTTACTTTTTCAATTGTTATATTTGCTAGCTTTTAATAATATAGTCATATTTGTTAGCTTTTAATAACATATTTCTATTTGTTAGGCTTTAATAACATCTCACACCACCCCTTTCTTATCTAGGTATAAAATAACATAATAATAAACTTTGACACTGAACGGATATTTTAAACACAGTGATTGCGTCATGTGAATCTGTTCCTGCAATTGCAGTATTAACCTGAGGGGGGTATAACAAGCGGAAGTTACACTTTTGGGTGGAACTCCGCTTTAAGCCTAATTCATCTTTATTTTGATCCTGGGCAGCTATATTTTCTAAGTCACTTATGACTCTCCTGTAAAATTCTTGCTCTGCAATATTAGGTGCAGGGCGTGCCTGGTAACTTGGAGGAGGGTCTAAGTAAGAGGGGGCTGTAGGAGGTAGGGATGCTAAAGAGTGAACTTGGGGTGACTTTTTGGATGAAAGAGGGGTCTTTGTTTCTACTATATATTTTTGGTCACAATTACTATCCCCATCCTCACTCTATACTTTAGCTTTTTTTCCCTTTCCTTTATTATTCCCTCTCTTGCTCTGCTTGACTTGCATTGCTCCACAACAAATCTAAAGCGTCAACCATTTCTGACAGGTTTCGCTCACATATCTTTCCATTTGTTAAACACATGCATTGCCTGGTCTAGGGCATCAGTGAGATGTGTTTGAAATATCTTAATAGGCTCATAACTAGTCAAAGTTTCAACACGTTGCATACTTTCATAAATCCAATATTATACACATTTAATTCCCTTATCCAACTCTGTCAGTCTGCCATTGAAGTTAACATACACGGAGACCCAAGTTGATACATCATAAACTCCTTCTGCTGGAACTGGACCTGGTCTATTTTTAGTCCAACCTATAATAGTCTTGGTGTCATTTCTTAACCCCTGTCCATATCTGTCTGTCATTTCTGTCAAAGGACTTAGTTTACTTGTGCCATTTTTACCTCTCCTGGCATTGAGAGGTACATGAGAGAGCGGTAAGGGTGTGGAATTCCCTTCCACAGGCGGTGGTCTCAGCGGGGAGCATCGATAATTTCAAAAAACTATTAGATAAGCATCTGAACGACCACAACATACAGAACATACAGGAATATACAATGTAATACTGACATCAAATCACACACATAGGTTGGACTTGATGGACTTGTGTCTTTTTTCAACCTCACCTACTATGTAACATTGTAACTATGTAAGGTCAGGCCAGTCAAGTTCCTCCTTCCCAAACTCGCTCATCCATGTCTTTATGGACCTTGCTTTGTGCACTGGTCCAAATCATTTAGTAGAGGGGGGGGGGGGCTTCCCATAGATGCACTTCTAACCTTGTGGACAGCTTTCAGCAGAAGAATTGAAGCTGTTATAGCTGCAAAGGGTGGGCCAACTCAATAGACGTATGCCGCGTACACACGATCGCACATCCCGACAACAAAATCCAGGTTTTTTTTCCGACGGATGTTGGCTCAAACTTGTCTTGCTTACACACGGTCACACAAATGTTATCGGAAATTCCTAACATCAAGAACGCGGTGACGTACAACATGTACGACGAGCCGAGAAAGATAAAGTTAAATAGACAGTGCGGCTCTTCTGCTTGATTCCGAATATGCGTGGAATTTTGTGCGTCGGAAGTGTGTACACACGATCAGAATTTCGGACAACGGATTTTGTTGTCGGAAAATTTGAGAACCAGCTCTCAAATTTTGTTTGTCGGAAATTCCGACGGAAAATATCCGATGGAGCCTACACACGGTCGGAAATTTCCGACAACAAGCTCCCATCGAATATTTGCTGTCGGAAATTCCGACCGTGTGTATGCAGGCATAAGACTAGGACGCCATTAACCGTTTTAGCACCGGGCGATTTTACCCCCTTCCTTACCAGAGCACTTTTTGTGATTCGGCACTGCGTCGCTTTAACTAACAATTGCGCGGTCGTGCGACATTACACCCAAACAAAATTGACGTCCTTTTTTTCCACAAATAGAGCTTTCTTTTGGTGGTATTTGATCGCCTCTTCGGTTTTTATTTTTTGCGCTATAAACAAATGAAGAGCGACAATTTTGAAAAAAAAACACAATATTTTGAACTTTTTGCTATAATAAATATTCCATTTAAAAAAAAAAAAAAAAAAAATTTTACTCAGTTTAGGCCGATACGTATTCTTCTACATATTTTCGGTAAAAAAAAAAATCGCAATAAGCGTATATAGATCGGTTTGCGCAAAAGTTATAGCGTCTACATGTAGGGGATAGATTTATTGCATTTTTTTTTAGGAGTAATGGCGGCGATCTGCGATTTTTTTTTCGTGACTGCGACATTGCGGACACTTTTGACACATTTTTGGGACCATTCACATTTACATAGTGATCGTTGCTATAAAATTGCAGTGATTACTGTGTAAATGTGACTGGCAGAGAAGGGGTTAACAGGGGGCGCTGCAGGGGTTAATGTGTTCCCTAAGGTAGTGATTCTAACTGTGGGGGGAGGGGACTCACAAGGGGAGGAGACCGATCGGTGTTCCTCCGTACTGGGATCACATGATCGGTCTCCTCTCCACTGACAGGACGTGGAGCTGTGTGTTTACACACACAGCTCCGCGGTCCCGCACGGTCCCGCTGTTTTAACGGGCAATCGCGGGTGCCCGGCGGACATCGCGGCCGCCGGGCACGCGCACCGGGTCCCGAGCGACGCCGCACGCGCGCCTCCTAGGCGGCCGGGAATGGGAGGACGTCATATGACGCCCACCCAGGATGGGAGATCCACCTTGTGGGCGTCATATGACTATGGGCGGGATGGGAAGTGGTTAAAGTTCATGTGTGTGTAAAGGCAGGCGTCCCAATACTTTTGGTAATTTAGTGTATATGAATTGGTTTGCAATGCCATCCCAAATAGATCGTATCAAGTGCTGACCTTTTGTGTTTAAAAGAATAACAATAGAGTGTCTGCAATTACAAAAGACCAGGCCTGCCAAAAAAGACACCACTTTTTCATATTCATAGTACTCTTTATGTGCAGGATTATTATACTGTGTCCTTAAAAAGCCAACTATTCCTAAAAAATAATGACATATTCTGGCCTGACTCCCAGTGAAACAATTTGCACATATAAATAGCATGCAAATAAGTGCTAAATATTCTGAGTGAGATGTATTTCCATTGAATGCACAAATAAACCATGCATAAGCAATCGGGTCATGCGGAAGACAATCTCAGTAATATTCAGCAATAACTACTTGTGAAAGTCAGACAAAGGAGACTTAAAACATGACTGAAGTGGTTTTTGTTCAGAGTGTAGTAAAGGTAACCTTTAGTAATTCTGTAGTTGGTGAAATGACACCTTTTCTCAAATGTTATCTTTTTACACAGTATTTTCTCATATGTTCCAGCAATAGAACATCTCGATTTAGGACAACCTTAAGCCCACCTACGCAGAACAACTCTGCAACAGAGTTTCTAAAAGTATGGTATATGTTTACTTAAAAAAAACTCAATTGCTTACCGTATATACTCGAGTATAAGCAAGGCACCTAATTTTACCACAAAAAACTGGGAAAACGTATTGACTCGAGTATAAGCCTAGGGTGAGAAATGCGCAGCTACTGTAAGTGGAAAAGAGGGTCAACAATGCCCATTTGCAGCCTCACTGTGTCCATTTGCATACCTCACTGTGCCCATTTGCAGCCATAGGTCCCCCAAACTTCAAACTCGGTAGTTAAGGGTTCCTAGATGCCCCCTAGCAGCAGACAGAATTTGGGGTCTCTGGACCCAAAGGGTCCCGAAATGACATTGCTGCAGATGGACACAGTTTACTGACTTTGGGGCCCCGTATCTCGGGGCCACTTGGTGCTAGGAACCCCATATATATTTATATATTTGGATATGTTGTAGTGCTAGTTCTACTGGGTTTGCACACAAAATTTGGGGTTCCTAGCACCAAGTGGCCCCGAGATATGGGGCCCCAAAATCAGGTCGGAAAATGTCAAGCACTTTTCTGCAGCAGAGAATGACATTTTCCGAACCAACTTTGGGGCCCCGTATCTCGGGGGCCACTTGGTGCTAGAAATCCCATCTTTGGATATGTTGTAGTGCTAGTTCCACTAGCACCAATTGGCCCTGAGATACGGGGCCCCAAAGTCGGTCAACTGTGTCCATCTGCAGCAATGTCATTTCGGGACCCTTTGGGTCCAGAGACCACAAATTTCTCATTCTCTGCTGCAGAAAAGTGCTTGACTCCAGTATAAGAGGGGGGCATTTTCAGCACGTGCGGAAAAAACTTGGCTTATACTCGAGTATATACGGTAAGTTTATTTGGGGGCCCAAGGGTCACAGGTTGGCTCAGTGCACGCAGATATATACTATATTGTTAAAAGTATTGGGACTCCTGCCTTTACAAGCAGATAAACTTTAATGGCATCCCAGTCTTAAGCCCCATACACACGGTCGGATTTTTTCATGGATTCTGTCCGATCGGACAATGTTGTTGAAAAATCAGACCGTGTGTATGCACCATCGGACAGTGTACGTCGGATTGTCCAATGGACCAAGTCCTATCTCCTGCTGGATAGATTTGCCGACAACACGGTCCGATCACACCAAATCCGATCGTGTGTACGGTTGTCCGACGGACAAAGTGCTACGCATGCTCAGAAGAAATTCTGTGACGGAAGCGCTCGGTCAGGTAAAACTACCTTTCCTAATCGACACAGCACATTCGTCACGCTGCAATGTTAAAATGTCTTTAATGCAGCGCATTCTCTTTTTCTTTACAATGCAACAAGAATGACATGTTTTAGCTGCTCCTATTCACCCGCACTTCTCACAAACTTAGTTCTTTATTACTTTTCAGCATTTATACACTACATGTTTATTTTTACTCAGATCGTAAAAGAATCTTTGTTATATTTTTAGCATGATTTGTCTTTTTTTTTTGGAATACATATTTGAAGGAGATTTGTTTTTTGTTTTTGGAGGGGGGTTGTGTGTCTCAACTTAGCAAAACCACATTATTAACATTTGTATTTCTTGCTTAAATTTACTAGGAGTTTGTTGGTTGTTGGTGCCCCTTGTTAATTCTACTTTAGGATTAGTGAAATGTACCTGCCTACTCAAAGAAAAACTGTCATTGTAGAAAAGTAAGACACAATAGTCAATGATTATTTCAAATCCAAAAAACATTTATTTAGGTCTCAGCAACAAACCAAAGAGGAACGCAGCCATGGTGAAACTTGGGGAATTTGCAAAGCCTTGGACACCCACGGCAACCATCATTTTTCAAGCGTAGAAAATTGGGGGCCTGAGGAGTACGTATATTAAGGGGAGTGCAATCTGGTCCTGAAGTCCAAAGCATCCGGTGTTGTATCATTATCCGTCCCCCATCACCAAGTGTCCGAGGTGTACTGCGCATGCGCAGTACACAGGACGCCCATATTCCGAAAATTGCCGAGGATGAACGGCGCCTGCGCCGTGAGTCCACTTTCAAGCCCCACCATCCCAGTGGACATAGAGTTAGAATATAAAAGTGCCGAGCGCAGCGAGGCCGTGCCCGATGCGTGGCGAGCGAAGCGAGCCCGCGAGGGGCCCTCTCAATTTGACTAACCCTATGTCCGCTTGGATGGTGGGGGCTTCTCCTCGACTCACGGCGCAGGCGCCGCTCATCTTCCGACAATTTCCGAAAATCTTCTGGATCCACACTGCGCATGCGCTGCGCATGCGCAGTAGACTTCGGACACCTAGTGACAGCCGGACACTTGGTGATAGAACACCGGAACTGCAGCAGATGCCATCTAGGTCCCCAGGATCTGGTACTACAAGAGGCTCCATCTTCTCTCAGACCAGACTGAATCCAGGTCGTCACTCTCAGGTCTTCCTTCCACGCTTCCTTGCACGCTGTGGCTGTCGTGCTGGTGGGGTGGCAGAAGGAGGAGGAGGAGGAGGAGGATCATGGTAACTATGGCAAACATGTGTGAGGGGAGTCATCTCCCCAGCCATCCCCTTATTTAGGACATGGAGGATGAGCCCCTCACACATGTTGCGTTGCCTCACCTCCATACCCATCATCTTCGTGACAACCACGGAGCCAAAGGTCTCCTCGTCGGTGGGTGTGGCATGTAGGGAGGCTGAAGCCTCTCTGATCATCCGGAGCGCTGACTCTGCCGCATAACCCCCCCTTCTCGCCCTTCTGTACGGAAGGCGGAGGGGAGGGATTTGGGAGTCAGTCAGGCTCCGAGGCCTAGCCCCCTCTTGGCTGCCACTACCCACCTCTTGGCTGCCACTAACCCCTGCCTCCTCCTGACTGCCACCTTCCACAGCCACCTCCTGGCTGAGGTCTTCCTGTGTATGAAAAAGGGACATAGTTTCAGTTATTTGTTCATCAAACACACACAATTCTCATCTAGTGACTGGTGCAAAATGTTTACAAATAGAAAACCATACAATTCTCAGCCCTGCAGTTTAGATTCTGGCCCCAAATGTCTCCAACACTACTGTCTGTTGATATGTCAAACACGTTAGGAAGTAACCAATTGGGGATCCTGAATTAAGTGAACATCATTCATTATTCCCATAAACGGTAACAAAACTACTATACCTGGAACAAGCTGGGCTCCTCCACCTCTTCCAGACTGGAAGGCCCAGGTTGCTCCTCGGAAGCCTCATCAGGGGTGGCCTGCGCGCAAGGAAGCGTGGAAGGAGGAGTCGAGAGTGGCTCCGTGACATCAGCCTGGTCTTTGAGAAAATGGAGACTCTCATAGTACCAGAGCTTGGGGGCATAGACCTCATCTGCTGCAGTTGCAGTTTCTTCCGACTTCCGGACCTTCTTGCGCTCCCTGATATACGCACTCCTCAGGCTGCCAATTTTCTTTCTTATATCATCAACAGTTGCCGCGGGGAACCTTGGCTTGACAAATTCCACAAGTTCCAGCAGGGCTGCGTACCTCTTTGGTTTGATGCTGTAATGGGGGGTGTTTAGCCTGCCATAAAATGGGAAATTCCCTGTATTTGGCAATGAAGAGGGGGAGAAAACTCATGTCGTTGAATCCCTTCATAATCTCTGCAAGACACAACACCACACAAAACACTATAAATTATGTCAGGCTAAACTCTCCTAATCTTCTCCATAAAGAAGCCTTAAGTTCGAATCAGTCTAGGCTAGTTATGTACCAACGTCAAATTGTACCTTCGTTTCTAGCGATCGTCTCGTGCGTGAGCTTTCTCTCCCCTCGTCTCCCAGATCGTGGCTACGACACAGGCGTGTGACGTTTTATATCCAGTGCGCATGCGTCAAACTCCGCCCGCCCCTGACGATCTTTCTCATCTATTCCCCACCCCTTCTCTTTACGGCGCAGTGGGGAGAGCACATGGCGGGGACACAGCAGGTGCGCCACAAATATCCCACCAACGAGGAGGAGGACGAGGAAAGTCGGAGGCAGAAACGTCCCGATCCCGGAGCCTGAAATTCAAGGCCTCCAATATGTCATTTGGAGAAATGTTGGAGATGGTGGACATATTAAAGAGGAGCGACTATGATGGGAAGTATGGGCCTTACCTCAACCCCAATGTCCGCAAGGCCAAGATCATGTCTAAAGTTGTGAGAAGGCTGTACAATAATTTTGGGGTACAACGATCCAAGGAGCAACTGAGGAAACGCTGGTCAGACCTGAAACTGAGGGAGGCCGATCAGTACAGAAAGATCAAGCGAATTCTTCAAAAAAGTAAGTAGTTGTGTTTTGTGTTTGATTTCTTGCTTGCATACTGCTCCATGTGGTTTGATTTTTACAAAGTTGTACATTCCAAAATGGCCACTTTCAGGTTCGTCTGTGCATTCGATCGTACTCAGCCTCGATCTTTCTGCCACTGTCATGGTCGTGTGTGTCCATTCGATCGTACGCAACCTCGATCGTTCGGCCACTTATAATACGAGGTTTGGGGAAGTTTTGATTGCAAGGAAGTTTCTTCTCACTAGAGATGTCATCAAGAACGTAACGCAAATTTATTCAATGTAAAGGAGAGGTCACTCAGTAGCTGTTTACCCATCTGGACTCTAGAGCACTAGTGCTGGGACACCCAAACCCCCTTTTTATTATGCTTTTCCACACATGTGCTCCAGTGGATACTAGAGGGGTGTCTCCATCAGACAAACTTCTACCAAAAAGCTAGTAAGTTTAGCACCTTTACAAAGTGACTACATTCATGTTGTTGGCATTTGTAACTGGCCAAACAAAAATAGTGTTCCTCACTTTCAAGCAATGTTTGTCATTTCCTATTTCTGCCCTCAATAGATATTGTTGCTAAATCTTCCTTTTGTACATTCTCATAGGGGAGCGAAAACTTGGGCCGTCTGAGGAAACCCCAAAACCAACATCTCCCAAAAAAGGGGAAAGAGCAGAAGCAGAGGAGGAGGAGGAGGAAGGAGAGATCATCGAACTTGGAGAACTTGTCACCACAACAGGTGAGTGTGGGAGAACACAGCTACTGGTAAGCTAATCAATGTATGGCTGCCTCATTTCCAACACCCCATTTTTGTTTTTTTGTGGTTTTTAGGTGACGTGGATGTTGTGGAAGAAAAATCGCACTTTACCACAGAGAGTGCCCACGTACTCATCGGGGAGATAATGGTCTGCAATAGAGATCTAGATTACCTAAAGCAAAACATCAATGATGTTCAACAAAAATTGAAAAACATCATTGATGTTTTAGGTAAAATATGAAAACGCACCAAGTAATTAACACACATTTGTGCCTGCTTCTGAACACATTTGCAACTTAAGAACTGTGTGAAATTTGGAACATGCACACATTGTGTCCACATGTGCTAGCTCCCATCATGGTGGATGAATGACAACGTTTTTTTGGGGGTGCAACCACTTTACGAACTACGAAATGGTTGTGGTGAAGGGTTTGCACCCCCAAAAAACGTCCATTCATCCCCATGATGGAAAATGGCACTTTTGAAGCTTCTAGGCATGTGTTTTACCATCAAATGACCATTTTCAGACCCAAATTGTGTGCATGTTCTAAATTTCCACTTTCCAGGGGTGACCCCCCCCCCATGTGATGAAGGCAAGATCAAACACACTTTGAACATATAGTCATGTCTGATCTTGTCTTCACTTTAGAAAGTTGAACTTTCTGAGTTCCTAGGTTCTGTTTTGCTCCATGCCTGGTTTTACCAATTGCGGAATGTTTGTAAACAATGTTGTAAATAACCAAGATGTTGTCAGTTTGGGCAAGAAGATTGTAAACGCACTTGTGAATGTTTTCCAAGTAAACTTTTTTACTTTTCTAAATGTGTGGCTTCCTTATTTAAAAAACACAATGCATTATGTATGTCAAATGTAAAGGATATGGGGGGCAATGGGTGTTATTTACTAAAGGCAAGTCCAGTTTGCACTGCAAGTTTCTTTTCCAGGGCACTTTTGCACTGCACTTGTAGAGCATAGTGGATTTGACTTATGTAAATGACACCCACAGTGCTTTGTACGAAAACACGGAGCACAGCATTTTTGAGAATACACACATGTCTGACCTGGTGATGAAAAGGAGTATTTTGGGTGTCAGTTATGCAGTACAAACCTTCTCTAGACCAAAGATTAGGTAGCAAACACACAACATGTGAATAATCTTTTTGGGAAGAAGAGACTGTTACCTCCTTTTGCCCAGAAAGTGCATTCCCACTGTCGAAGGCAAATGGAAAAAATTTCAAGGTAAAATAAGCTAAAAAGAATACTGAAATGACAAGAAATCATAGGTTGGTTGAAAAATAAGATTTATTAAAAAATGCCTCTCACACATCGTCAGGCAGAGCAATGGCCCCCCTACCCACAAAGTAGTCCATATATTGCTCGCGGACCGCGCGGGCATTTAGAGGGGGCAAGCCTGGACGTGCCACTTGAAGGGCTGTGAGGTCAGCATTTGGAGGGCCCTCCACATCTGGGCCAACGGGCACCACATAGTTCCTGTTATGTCTTTTGAGGAAGTTGTGCAATATGCAACAGGCAAGAACTATGTGGTTCAGTCTGTATTCCGCCAAGTTAATTGCCGTCAAGAACAGGCGGAAGCGGCTGGCCAGGATGCCAAAAGTGTTCTCCACAACTCTTCGGGCTCTGGACAGCCTGTAGTTGAAGACCCTCTGGTCTGGGGTGAGGGTCCTCATCGGGAACGGCCTCATCAGATGGGGAGTCAACGCAAACGCTTCATCTGCGACAAAGACGAAGGGGAGTCCTTCTGCATTCTCCTCTGGAGGTGGCAAGCACAGACTGACACTTTGGAGACGCCAGTAGAACTCCGTGTGCGCAATGGCACCACCATCTGAGATCCGGCCGTTCATCCCCACGTCCACATACATAAATTCATATGTTGCCGACACCACCGCCAACATCACTACACGATTAAACCCTTTATAATTATAATAGTAGGACCCCGAGTTGGGCGTTGGGACGATGCGGACGTGTTTCCCATCAATTGCCCCTCCGCAGTTAGGAAAGTCCCAACGGCTGGCAAAGTGGGAGGCCACAGTCTGCCATTCCTGTGGCGTGGAAGGGAACTGTGGAGTGAAACAAGAAAAAATAATTAGTCACTTTGCACATAAACATTGCAAGCAGATTAGACAATCAACATCTTGGAACAAGAGCATTGTATAAAATTGGAGGCTGGAAAGTATTTGCACAGAAAAGTAGAGGCTCCCCTTCACAGATTACTCCCCATCAATCCCCACACTTCTGATGGGCCATTGGCAATAACTAGGGTTTTGGGGGGGGGGGTGTTGGACAGGTAACCCTCTGCACTTCATTGATTGGCAAATGGCTCAATAATGTGTGCTAGTTTGGCCAGACCCTCCTTACTTAACACTATTGGCAGCCCCAGGAAAGCTAAACTAACATTTCAAACCCCCCCCCCCCCAAAAAAAAGGAAAGCACATTGTGACATTCTGAAATTACCAAGCAAGCTAATAGGAGGGAAAGAACACAAAAAAATAGGAAATGGAAAGTATGGAGCCAGCCCCTTGCACTACATGCTTTGCTGAATTCATCCCTAAAGATGCCCACTATAAAGAGGTAGGTATATAGTGTGTATTGACCTTGGGAAAGCCAGCAGATAGAGGATTGGTACCATCTGACAGAGCAGTTGGGGAGGGGGTTCCTAATGAGTCTGCCCCCCCCCACCAAAAAATAAATAAAAAAAATAAATGAAGTAAACCACACAGCAAACATTAGTGCATATTTTAGGGGGTGTTTGGGGGCAAACAATACTATGCAGCAGACAAAAGACATTGCTTAAGTGACTAGGCCATAGGTGTCTATTGGGGCAGAAGAGCATGCTGGGGAGGTAAGTGAAGGGAAAAATGCATGAAGGAGAAAAGGGGCACAGCATATTAGAACATATTGCAATCATGGTAATTAGGGAAGGAGGTCAAAAATAGAAGACATTAGCAAACAGAGCATACATAGAAGGGAATAGTAAAGGAGAAATGTTACCTTAATATAGTCCTCCTGCAGGACCTGGATGATGGCAGAACAGGTCTCTGGAATAATGATTCCCAGGGCCTGGGGAGAGATACCTGAAGAGAACTTCAAATCCTGAAGACTTCTCCCTGTCGCCAAGTACCTCAACGTGGCAACAAGCCTCTGCTCCGGAGTAATGGCTTGTCTCATGCAGGTATCCTGCCGGCTGATAAAGGGGGTCAGCAAAGCCAAAAGACGGTGAAAATCTGGGTCCGTCATCCGAAGAAAGTTCCTGAAATCATCAGGATTATTCTCCCGGATCTCACGAAGCAAAGGCATGTGCGAGAATTGGTCACGCTGAAGCAACCAATTCTTGGTCCACATACTCCTCGTCACTCTGTTCATGGACGGGTCTCGGGTCAAAGCTAAAAGCCTGACACCAATTCCGCGTACGGCACGAACTCGGCGACGAGTACGCACGGGAAACATCGCTCACAAGGTCACAAAAGGTCGGCTGGTCAGAACGGACAAACAGAAAGCACCGATAAACAGCAAGGCCTGAAAGAACGAAATGAATACCAGCAACGAGCAGACAATAAGCAGTGCAAATCAAAGCGTCCTATATCAAGATATAGGCCGCAATGACCAACAAATGCGAACTGACTACACGCACTAATAAACAGATACGCACGACAAGCACAAACTGAAGAGCAGTAACGATCTGAGTCAGAAAACTGAGAAGCGCGAATCTTAAGTCACCAAACTTCGACTAACTCGCGATAAACACGGGATCAGCAGAAGGAGCCCAACGGGTGCCTGACGTGGTGCTGAACTTCCCTTTTGTAATCTCGTGGACGACGACTTACGTCACGACATTCTTGCAGACCGGATATTCCGACAACGTAGTCCGACCGTGTGTACGCAACACCAACATCGGACAAAGTACGACGGACAGGATCCGACCGACCTGGTCCGCAGATTGTCCGACCGTGTGTATGGGGCTTTAGTCTGCAGGGTTCAATATTGAGTTAGCCCACTTTGCTGCTATAACAGCTTCAACTCTTCTGGGAAGGCCGTCCACAAGGTTTAGGAGTGTGTCTATGGGAATGTTTGACCATTCTTCTAGAAGCGCATTTGTGAGGTCAGGCACTGATGTTGGCACTGATGAGAAGGCCTGGCTCGCAGTCTCTGCTCTAATTCATCCCAAAGGTGTTCTATCGGGTTGAGGTCAGGACTCTGTGCAGGCCAGTTAAGTTCCACCACCCCAAACTCGCTCATCCATGTCTTTATGGACCTTGCAGTGGTCCAAATCATTTAGTGGAGGGGGGATTATGATGTGGGGTTGTTTTCCAGGGGTTGGGCTTGGCCCATTTGTTCCAGTTAAGGGAACTCTTAACCACTTCAGCCTCTTCCTGACCAGAGCACTTTTTGCGATTCGGCACTGCGTCGCTTAAACTGACAATTACATGGTCGTGTACCCAAACAAAATTGGCGTCCTTTTTTCCCCACAAATAGAGCTTTCTTTTGGTGGTATTTGATCACCTCTGCGGTTTTTATTTTTGCGATAGAAACAAAAAAACACACAATTTTGAAAAAAAAAATGCAATATTTTTAACTTTTTGCTATAATAAATATCCCCAAAAAATATATATAAAAAAACATTTGTTTTCCTCAGTTTAGGCCGATACGTATTCTTCTACATATTTTTAGTAAAAAATATCGCAATAAGTGTATATTGATTGGTTTGGGCAAAAGTTATAGCATCTACAAAATAGGGGATAGTTTTATGGCTTTTTTATTATTCATTTTTTTTACTAGTAATGGCGGCGATCTGCGATTTTTATCAGGAATGCGTCATTATGGCGGACACGTCGGACAATTTTGACAAATTTTTGGGACCATTGGCATTTTAACAGCAATCAATGCTATAAAATTGCATTGGTTACTGTGAAAATGTCACTGGCAGTGAAGGGGTTAACCACTAGGGGGCAGTGAATGGGTTAAGTGTTTCCTAGTTTGTGTTCTAACTGAAGGGGGGATGGGACTGTGCAGGGGAGATGCCAGATCGTCTGTTCATACTCCATATGAACAGAGGATCTGTCTGTTTTCCCCTCAGAGAACCAGAAACTGTGTGTTTACCCACACATATCCAGGTTCTCAGTGTGCCCCGAGCGATCGTGGGAGCCCGGCGGCGATCGCGAACGCCGGGCGCTCGCATCGGCTCCGTGGGCGATTCGCGCAGCCGAGCCATGTTGCCACAGACGGCTTTCAAAATTGTCTCTCTTTTTTTTGTTTATAGTGCAAAAAAAAGAATATCTTCATGCTCCCAACTTTGTGGGAACAGTTTGGGGATGGCCCTTTCTGTTCCAACATGACTGTGCCCCAGTGCACAAAACAAGGTCCATAAAGAACTTTACTGGCCTGCACAGTCCTGACCTCAACTCGATAGAACACCTTGGGGTGCATTATAGCGAAGACTGTGAGCCAGGCCTTCTCATCCAACATCAGTGCCTGACCTCACAAATGCGCTTCTGGAAGAATGGTCAAACATTCCCATAGGCACACTCCTAAACCTTATGGTCAGCCTTCCCAGAAGAGTTGAAGCTTTTATAGCTGCAAAGGGTGGGCTAACTCAATATTGAACACTGCGGACTAAGTTGTCGGAAAATCCGATCATTCTGAACGTGGTGACGTTCTTTGCGTACGACGGAACTACGTAGAGGCTAGTAGCCAATAGCTTTGGTCTCGTAATTTGATCTGAGCATGCGTGGCACTTTGTCCGTCGGAATTCTCTACACACGATCGGAAAAAGTACGATCGGATTTTGTTGTCGGAAAATTTGAGAGCAGGATCGACGGAAAAAGTCAGATGGAGAAATCCGATGGACAATTTCCGACCGTGGGGGCCATTCTAACAAATGAATATACTTTGATCTAAACCAGTGGCGGCTGGTGCTCAAAATTTTTGGGGGGGCGCAAACAAACAGCCTCACTGTGCCATCAAACGCTGCCACTGTGCCCATTAAACGCTGCCACTGTGCCCATTAAACGCTGCCACTGTGCCCATTAAACGCTGCCACTGTGCCCCACGTGCTGCCACTGTGCCCATCAAACGCTGCCACTGTGCCCATCAAACGCTGCCACTGTGCCCAAACGCTGCCACTGTGCCCCAAGTGCTGCCACTGTGCCCCAAGTTCTGCCACTGTGCCCCAAGTTCTGCCACTGTGCCCCAAGTTCTGCCACTGTGCCCCAAGTGCTGCCACTGTGCCCCAAGTGCTGCCACTGTGCCCCAAGTTCTGCCATTGTGCCCCAAGTTCTGCCATTGTGCCCTTAAGTGCTGCCACTGTGCCCCAAGTTCTGCCATTGTGCCCCAAGTTCTGCCATTGTGCCCCAAGTTCTGCCATTGTGCCCCAAAAGTGCTGCCATTGTGCCCCTAAAGTGCTGCCACTGTGCCCCTAAAGTGCTGCCACTGTGCCCCTAAAGTGCTGCCACTGTGCCCCTAAAGTGCTGCCACTGTGCCCCTAAAGTGCTGCCACTGTGCCCCCTGCCTGCCCTCTGCACTTACCTTGTCCCGGTGTGCAGCTGGTGACGGCGTCAGGCGACGAGCGGTGTCTCCGTCGGATGTCTTCTCCCGCGCTCCTCCTGTCTTCTTCTGCTGTGATTGGACGCTAGGTGATTGGACGCCTAGCGTCCAATCACAGCGCCTGTGACTTCAGCCAATCAGGTGACAGGTACAGACCTGGCAACCTGATTGGCTGAGAGGCGGGTCTGTGTTAGGGAAGCGATGTATTCGCTTCCCTAACACAATACTGTGTAATCAGCGAACGCACAGCCGTGCGCCCGCTGTTTACACTTAGGGAAGCCTATTAGAGCACACCGCTCTAATAAGGTCCCCTATTAGAGCTTACAGCTCTAATAGGGGCGCTTCCAGCAACACCCCCCCCCACTGTAATTCAGATGCCCGGCGCCCGATCAGGGGCCGGACACCTGAATAGGGGGCGGCAGCGGTGACAATAGATAGATTCATGCAATGCATGAATCTATCTATTGGTGATACAGCGGTGCAGGAGAGGGGGGGGGGCGGCGCTCCTGCGCCCTCTATGCACGCACCGCCACTGATCTAAACCATTCCATTGTATCGCTAGGTTTAGGTCGTTGTCCTGCTGGAAGGTGAACCTCCACCCCAGTCTCAAGTCTTTTTGGGGATGTCTCTACCAGCTTTGCACATCTAGAGAGGGATGTTTTTGCCCATTCTACTTTACAAAATAGCTCAAGTTCTGTCAGATTGGATGGAGAACGTCTGTGAAGAGCAATTTACAAGTCTTGCCACAGATTCTCAATTGGAATTGGCTGCTTCTCTGATGAATGCTCTCCTTGCCCGGCCTGTCAGTTTAGGTGGACGGTCATGTCTTGGTAGGTTTGCAGTTGTGCCATACTCTTTCCATATTCGGATGATGGATTGAACAGAGCTCCGTGAGATGTTCAAAGCTTGGGATATTCTTTTGTATAACCTAATCCTGCTTTAAACTTCTCCGCAACTTCATCCCTGACCTGTCTGGTGTGTTTCTTGGCCTTCATGATGCTATTTGTTCACTAATGCCGCGTACACACGATTGGACTTTTCGACGGACTAGGTCCGACGGTATTCCCGATGGACTTTCAGTGGAGGACTTTCCGAACGAACGGACTTGGCTACACACAAGCACACCAAAGTCCGACGGATTCGAACGTGATGACGTACGACTGGACTAGAATAAGGCAATAAAGTGAGAATTAGACATGTGCACAATCAAAAAATTCGTTTTTTTTTAGTTTCGTTTTTTTCGTTTCCATTGATTCGTAACGATTCGTACATTCGTAAGTCGTCGGTGTTCGTATTCGTAACGATTCGTACATTCGTAAGAGTTATTTTTTCGTTGATTCGTTTTTTCGTTGATTCGTTTTTTCGTTAGTTTAATTTTCGGACGCATTCGTATTTATTCGTACATTCGTAACATTCGTAATCGGAGCATTAAATTATAATTTTATGTAATGTGTATGCAATTATTACATTTTAATAATTTACGAATCGAAAAAAAAAGTTACGAATGGAAAAAAAGTTACGAATGTACGAATTTTTTTGTTCAATAGAGATACGGAAATTGCAAATCGATAAAAATAAATAAAAATTACGAATAGAAAAAAAAAAGTTACGAATCAAAAAAAAAAGTTACGACTCGGAAAAAAAAAAAGTTACGAATCGAAAAAAAAAGTTACGAATGTTACAAATTTTTTTGTTCAATAGAGATACGGAAATTACAAATCGAGAAAAAAAAAAAAAAAGTAACGAATCGAAAAAAAAAAGTTACGAATCGAAAAATAAGTTACGAATGTACGAATTTTTTTGTTCACTAGAGATACGGAAATTACAAATCGAAAAAAAAAAGTTACGAATGTACGAATTTTTTTGTTCAATCCATTCGAAGCACGTTTAGCAGCACTAAACGAACAAATTTTTTCGTTCGTTTTCTGGATTTTCTTCATTAGTACATTCGTTGTTTCTAATTAGTTTTTTTCGGATTTTCGTTGTTTTTCGGATTCGTTCGATTCGAATGATTCGTTAATCGGATTCGTACGATTCGAACGATTCGTTACGATTCGTTATTCGGATTCGTACGATTCGAACGATTCGTTCATTCGTACGAAAACGAACGAACGAAAATAACGAAAAAAAAACGAAAAAAAACGAAACGAATTGCACATGTCTAGTGAGTATAGCCTCAAATAAAAATAAATCACAAAACAAGTAAAAGTACCATCATCCAACTCAATAATTTTTAAGGACAAGAAGGTTCTAGGACTGCTGGGACAGTTGCTGATGCTGATCCCTATGCATCCAAACCTTTCAAAATTTGTTGGAGGTATATGGACTATCTCGGTACTAGGTAGTAATCACAAATCATAAGTGATAGAAAAATATACAAAAGTTTAATAACAAAAATGATATATACACATAAAAATTCAATTAAAATCGTGTACACCACAACTAAACAACAACAGCTATCGGGTTTCCCTGTAGAATTTATGTTGAGGAGAGGTGTGGAGGGGTTCCTCTACCGGTTTCGCAGCGAACCGCTTCTTCAGGAGGGTTGTCTAAAAGTAGACGGTAGATTTACATGAAATAAAACAAACAGAGAAAAAGAGTATAATGCAATAACACTACATTTACACTTGATTATAAATGAGGAAACCAGCTCACCCACACGGACAGAAGCAGTAGATCACAAGACCCATCAATTCCCCCTGCGGCGGATTGCGGGGGATTATACAGGACAAGCTCTGGTGTTTGAAAATGATAATAGAAATAAACGAGATGACATAATACCATTGGGTACACGCAAATGTGTGACAAAAATGGTGGAGAGTTCAAAAGGTGGCAAGGGGGAAAAAAGGGGGGGGGGAATAAAGGGGAGGGGGGATGGGTGGGGTTGGTTGGGGAATGCCTGTAGAAGGGGAGGGGGGGGCAAGGGAAACAAGGAAGGGGGGAGAAACAGAGAAGGAGAGAGATAGGAATGATAAGGGAGGGGGAGAAAGAGATAAATAGGGTATATATGAAGAAGAGAGGGGAAGGAAACGAAGGGGGGAATTGGAAAAAACATAAAAATGGGAAAGGGAAGGAATGAGGATGAAAGGAGGAGAGAAGGAAGGGGTGAAAAGAGGTGCAAGAAAAAGAATAAGAGAAAGAGATAGAGGGGGGGAAAGGGAAGAAAAAGTAAAAGGACAAGGGGAGAGAAAAAGAGAGAATTGGGGAACCAATAATGAGTGAGAGACAGGACAGGGACTAGAATAAGGAAGTTCATAGCCAGTAGCCAATAGCTACCCTGGCGTCGGTTTTCGTCCGTTGGACTAGCATACAGATGAACAGATTTTTCGACCGGACTCGAGTCCGTCGGAAAGATTTGAAACATGTTTTATTTCTAGGTCCGTCTGACTTTTGGGAAAGAAAAGTTCGCTGGAGCCCCCACACGATCGAATTGTCCGACGGATTCCGGTCCGCCAGACCTAGTCTGTCGGAAAGTCCGATCGTGTGTACGCGGTATAAGGTTCTCTAACAAACCTCTGAGGGCTTCACAGAACAGCTGTATTTATACTGAGATTAAATTACACACAGGTGGATTCTATTTATTAATTAGGTGACTTCGAAGGGCAATTAGTTCCACCAGAGTTTAATTAGGGGTATCAGAGTAAAGGGGGCTGAATACAAATGCACGCCACACTTTTCACATATTTAGTTCCACTTCACAATTATGTGCCACTTTGTGTTGGTCTATCACATAAAATCCCAATAAAATACATTTACGTTTTTGGTTGTAACATGACAAAATGTGGAAAATGTCAAGGGGTATGAATACTTTTTTAACCACTTCCCTACCCGCCCATAGTCATATGACGCCCACAAGGTGGATCTCCCATCCTGGGTGGGCGTCATATGACGTCCTCCCATTCCCGGCCGCCTAGGGGGCGCGCAGCGTCGCTCGGGACCCGGTGCGCGTGCCCGGCGGCCGCGATGTCCGCCGGGCACCCGCGATTGCCCGTTAAAACAGCGGGACCGTGGAGCTGTGTGTGTAAACACACAGCTCCACGTCCTGTCAGTGGTGAGGAGACCGATCATGTGTTCCCAGTACGGAGGAACACTGATCGGTCTCCTCCCCTTGTGAGTCCCCTCCCCCCACAGTTAGAATCACTACCTTAGGGAACACATTAACCCCTGCAGCGCCCCCTAGTGTTAACCCCTTCCCTGCCAGTCACATTTACACAGTAATCACTGCAATTTTATAGCAACGATCGCTGTGTAAATGTGAATGGTCCCAAAAATGTGTCAAAAGTGTCTGAAGTGTCCGCCGCAATGTCGCAGTCACGAAAAAAAAAAAAAAAAATCGCAGATCGCCGCCATTACTAGTAAAAAAAAAAAAAAATGCAATAAATCTATCCCCTATTTTGTAGACGCTATAACTTTTGCGCAAACCGATCTATATACGCTTATTGCGATTTTTTTTTACCAAAAATATGTAGAAGAATACGTATCGGCCTAAACTGAGTAAACAAAAATTTTTTTTAAAAAAATGGGATATTTATTATAGCAAAAAGTTTAAAATATTGTGTTTTTTTTTTCAAAATTGTCGCTCTTCTTTTGTACGCTGATGGACCGAGAGCTGGCTGTGATACCCTTCTTACCCCTGGCAATCCTCTAAGGTTGCTGATATATCTACAAGACCTTTCTGGCTTTTGCCATCCCGGGTGATTCCTAGGGGACAGAGGACTTCAGTATTATTCACTGACCCCAGCAACCCTGCTTTCTCCGCTCTCGATCCTCTACTTACGGCAACCCGATACCATCTCACATTTTTGGATAAGGGCTCCTTAAATTTCCAAAACATAGCTGCTCCAATCGTTTGGCTCAAATTGAGTCGACTTTCGGCCTATGCTGGATCCTAACACAGAGAGTGCTGAACCCAGTGCAAAAACTTCTTTGTTTTTAATATGATGAAATCTTCTCAATCAATATAATCTGCATACATAATTAAGCTCTACATCTGATAAATGTGACCCCTGAAGAAGGAGGATACTTCTCTCCGAAACGCGTCGGGTCTGATATCACACATTATATTGATGCAATTTTTTATTGTAAATCTTCTATAAAACTCAATTTTTTATAATATCTGTATATGATTTGTCTAAAATAAACCTTTTTGCCATTATATACATTGTATTACTTTGGGAAAAATTGGTAGTGCCTAAAAAGTACACAAACAAGGGGAAAACCTTTCTTTTTTCTTCGTTTGTTTATAGCGCAAAAAATAAAAACCGCAGAGGTGATCAAATACCACCAAAAGAAAGCTTTATTTGTGGGAAAAAAAAGGACGTCAATTTTGTTTGGGTGCAACGTCGCACGACCGCGCAATTGTTAGTTAAAGCGACGCAGTGCCGAATCGCAAAAAGTGCTCTGGTAAGGAAGGGGGTAAAATCGCCGGGTGCTGAAGTGGTTAAGGCACTGTACCTAATAATTGGTAAGCTGCAGTATATTTCATATTTGGTTTTCGGTTTAATAAAAGCAAAGCAGACAAGGATAATGTGGTAAATGTGTGAAAAGGAGCCTTGCTTACACAGCCAAAACATTTCTAAGAAATATCTCAGAATGGCTTGTTGTTCTTATTATTGGGAGCATGAGTTCAACTCCGTCCTCCAACAATTCTCGGGAGTGCTCCGTGACCTGCTCTGTCTAGTGCTTCGAATGCTCGTGTTCTCTTTTATCTTCAATCGCACTTCTAATTATTGTAAGCGATGCTCAAAAGTGTTACATCACTTGAAAATTTCCCAGCATGGCTTTATGTATAAACTGCTGTCCTTCTCTCTGGTGGGCATTTCATACACATTCCCCACATGTGTGAAGTGGAAGTGCAGCTTTCTACACCCGCCATAACCCAGCAGGAGAAGGGCTCAGGATCAGAGGAGTTGAGTAGCGAGGCAGACGGGAATAAAGTGTCTTAAAAATGCGGCATTCATGTTCCTGCGCCTGTAGCCATTTTTGAACGTCTGGATCCAAAGACTCAACCATCTTATACATCAAGATGCAAGTGTAGGAACAGATTACAGCGGTATTAACCGCTTGCCGACCAGCGCACGACAATATACGTCGGCACAATGGCACAGCTGCGCAAATGAGCGTACAGGTTCGTCCCCTTTAACCGCTTCAATACCCACCCATAGTCATATGACGCCCACAAGGTGGATCTCCCACCAAACCGTCCTCTCCGCTCTTCTCAAGATCTCCTCCTGTCAAGCTCTCTTGTTTCCTCCTCCCATGCTCGTCTCCAGGATTTCTCCAGAGCCTCTGGCAGGCAGAGACCCGGACACATGTTTCAAAACCCGGACTGTCCGGGTGAATCCCGCACTTGTGGCAAGCCTACATTTAATCACTCTGCAGATGCGCTTTTGCTGAGCAGTAAGAGAGCCTGACACTCCCCTTTCCTGACGAGCAGCCAATTGGTGCTCGTCACACTGCAAGGTCTCTTCCCTCCCTGATAGTCCCCGGTGCGGTGCTGGGACAGGCAGGGAGGTGAATAAGAGATAAACAATGCAATGTTAACCACTTAAGGAACGGGCATATTTTTCAAAATGTTGTTTACAAGTTAAAATCATATTTTTTTGCTAGAAAATTACGTAGAACCCCTAAACATTATATATATATTTTTTCAAACACCCTAGAGAATAAAATAGCGGTCGTTGCAATACTTTATGTCACACCGTATTTGCTCAGCGGTCTTACAAGCGCAATTTTTTGGGGCAAAAATACACTTTAGGAATAAAACTGATCCCAAAAATATTTTTTTAAAGGGACAGTGTAAAAAATAAAAAAAATAAAAAGTAAAATAAATAAGAAAAAAAAAAAACTGGTAACCTGTAGACATTTTTAAACTTCATCTATGGAGATTCCTAAGTGTCAATGTTTGTCGCCATTCCACAAGCGGGCGCAATTTTGAAGCATGACATGTTGGGCATCAATTTACTCGGCATAACATTATCTTTCACAATATAAAAAAAATTGGGCTAACTTTACTGTTTTCTTATTTTTTTAGTTAAAAAAAAGTGTATTTTTCCCCAAAAAAATGCGTTTGTAAGACCGGTGTGCAAATACGGTGTGACAGAATGTATTGAAATGACCGCCATTTAAAAAAAAAAAAAAATATATATATATATATATAATATATATATATATATATATTTGGGGGTTCTAATTAATTTTCTAGCAAAAAAAATGATTTTAACTGTAAACACTAAGTGTAAAAAATAGGCCCTGTCCTTAAAGGGTTACTAAACACTTTTTAATTTTTTTTTTTAAATGACAAACATATCATACTTATCTCTGCTGTGCAGTTGGTTTTGCACAGAATGGCCCCGATCCTCCTCCTCTGGGGTCCCTTAGCGGCGCTCCTGGCTCCTCCTCTTCTCGAGTGCCCGGTCGGAGAAGCGCTCTCCTTCGGGACACCAGTGCGGGCGAGCTCCCGTGTCCTGCTTCTGCGTCTATGGACACAGAAAGCAGGACTCGACTCCGCCTCCTGGCTCCTGCATCATTGGCTTTGATTGACAGCACAGGAGCCAATGGCTGCACTTCTATCAATCTATCCAATCAGGACATGAGACTTCAGCCATAGCTGGTGTGCTTGTCCCCGGGGCGAGAAAGACGGGGCTCAGGTAAGTAAAATGGGGGGGGGGGGGGGGTCTGCGGGGGCTGCAGCACGAGAGAAGGTTTTTAATGCATTCTTTGCATTAAGGTGAAAAACCACGAGGGTTTACAGCTCTCACCAAGCTGAGGGAAAATGATGTTGTAAAGGGCAAACTCCTTTTTAAAGTGAACATGCATATTTGCCTTTAGTAAATCAATCCTATAGCTCCCAACTGTCCCTGATTTTGAGGGACTGTCCCTGATTTGGAACAATGTCCCTCTGTCCCTCATTTGTCCCTCATTTTGGTCTGATCTATATAGTTGTATATAAAATGCACTTTTTATCTATCAAAAAGTGTTTCCCAGTGCTAAACCTTTCATTTGATTTCTAAATTGCTGCATTTGTAAATTCCAAAAGCCAATATAAAGGAATAGTAATGGTAAAAAAAAAGTACTTGTGGGTTTAACCAATCTTGTTTTTTTTGTACAATTCTCCTTTAAGGGGGTGTGTCCTATGCCTGCATACTTTTGCTGATAGGTGTCCCTCATTCCCATCTCAGAAGGTTGGGAGGTATGCAATCCTAATGAGTGTAGATCTGCGTAAGATAAGAAGATATTACTGTAAATAAACAATAAATGTGACAGTGCTGGTGACAATAACTGGTATATACCATCAAGCCAAGATACATCATGAGGAGTGATGTCACTGGATTTTAGATGGCAACAAAATAAATAAACAGGGAGGCTTTAATGCATAACCCAGAAGAAATAAAGCTGTAAGTATCAACTATAGAAGAAGAGTTAGCCCCCTTTACACTTGTGCGACTTCAAAGTCGCACGATCTGACAACGATTTTGCCGCGATTCGCGGCCACGATTTTTGCTGTGATTTTGCTGTGATTTCAAGGAATGCCTGTGTAAGTGGCATCAAAATCGGACCAAAGTTTTGCAGGGACTACTTTGAAGTTGGAACGGCTTGAAGTCGTACTAATATGAATGGCTGTCATTGGAAATCATGTTTCCCCCCATCACAGGGTCGTAGGCCCCCCATCATGTCAGAGTCCCCTCTATACATGAGAGCCCCCATAACATCAGAACACCCCCATGACAGAGTCCCTCTATCACATCAGAGTTTCTCCATCACATGAAAAGTCCCTCATCACATGAGAGTACCTCATCACTACAGAATCCTCCCCATCACAGAGTCTTCTCATCCATCTCTGATCTAGGACAAACTGAGTCTTGTGCCCCTGCCACCCCAGGGGAACCTGTGACAGACCTAGCCGGGACACGGGCTGTTGGAGGGGACTGAATGCGAGCCTGTTACCTTGCGATTATGGGCCCTGGCATTTGGGGGAACAGTGCTCTTTGAGCTGCAAGCCTGGGACCCCTGAGCTGGTGTTACTTGGATTCAGGTCCATGCTGGCCCCCCAATACACATAGAATCTGTATGTGTATTTGGCATATTAGCAAGAGACGCTAATGTCATGACTCATGAACTCCAGCCACCTGTCTGTTATGTAATTGAGTATAGTCTGGCTTGTAAGAGTGTTTCACCTATTGTTGTGTGTGCTAATTAACCCTGCAATTGAATGATGGAGCCCAGTGTTGATTGAGATAATTAGCTCATGCTAATTAGGTTAGGCTTTAGTCATCTGGCTGTATATAGGTGTGACATGTCAAATAAAGATTCATTCCTGATGTAGCCTACACTGGTGTTGTCTGGTGACTGGGTGAGCTAAGGGGTCTTGGATTGTATGGTACCGGACGGAGGAAGCATTTACGGCGGACATCTTGGGTACGAGGTCCGTCACAATTGGCTGGCAGCTGTGGGATCGTGCTTCCTTGTCGTGAACACATCCAAACCATCACCTGGATCCAAGGCCCGCATAGCAGAGGTACAGATACGTCATCATGGAAGAGGAATTCGGAAGGAGGTTGCGAGAGATGCGGATACAGCACAGAGGATCAGTATCGGTGCAGGTCCTGCTGGGATGGTATGATTCTGTTCGCCTACAACTCTGGAAAGAAGCGCTAGCCTGTGAGCAGCGACGCCAGGGAAAAGTTCTCCCCTCCATCCATGTAAGGTACTGGTCGCAGTATGAAGTACGATTGCTGTTATTGGGGGAACAACCGAAGCAGGAGTGGACAGCTGAGTTAAGCAGGCTGATCCGGGCAGAAATGCGTTTGGACGAGAGCTACAGAGCCCTCCGGTGGTATGTAGCCCAAGTGTGCCCGTGGACAGCGGATGACAGGCCCACGGAAGGCTTTGGTTATAATGGCCTGGGATTGTTGTACTGGAGGCTGTCCGAGGACCCCGACTTTGGGAGTGATCTGGAGTGGCGTTTGGAGGAAATAATGGAGCACAGAGAGCAAAGATTGAACGTCTCGGAAGTGCTCTGGGCACAGGAAGATTTGGAGTTCCTGGCCGCTCAGGAATGGGAGCTGGAGATCGCCTACATACAGCTGCTAGACTCTGCTCAGCAGCAGGGTGGGGCTCCCTTTGCCTGGGACTATCAGGAAATACCAGCAGACAGCTCTGAAATCCTGGCTGAAGAGTCAGCAATGTGGCATAGTAACAGAGTGCTTTGCCCACCTGCCCCCGCAGCTATGGACGCGGAGGTCTTATGGCGGATGCAGCAAGTGCTGACTGACCATGACAAACCTGTTACTGCACAAAACGAGGTTGGATGGAGGAATATGCCTGTCCAGCAGCATGCAAGAGAATCGGCAGTGGAAACTCTGGAGATTGCCGTCCCCAAACCTGAAGTGCTGACAACAGGGCAGAGCTCTGCTAACTTCTGCCCAGCATCAACAGCAGTATCTGGGGAGTTACAAGGAACTTCCCCAGCTGAAGCGCTGGTCACCGGACAGAGGGTCCAAGACCTCTGCCCCACACCTGTGTCAGTTTTGGAGGCTCAGGGTGAGAAGGTGGCGATCACTTCCCAGCAGCAGATACGGGGGGAGAAGGGAGAGGAGGTGTTTGTTGTCCCTCCTCAACAGTCGGCCAGGGGGGAGAAAGCGGCCTTTCCTCCCCAGCAAAGATCCGTGCACCTGGGAGACAATACCACAGACATGTCATCCCAGCAACCAGATGAGGGAATGGAAAAGGAAGCAGCCGGCTCCCCTTCCCAATGGCAGCTACACAATTTGGGAGTGGAGGAAGCCAGCCTCCTGCCCCAACGGTTAACCAGAGCGGAGGATGTGGAGTCCCCAGCAGAAGTGCTGGCAACAGGGCAGAGTGCTACCCACCTCTGTCCAGCACCAGCAACAGCTGCGGAGTTCCAGGGAGCTGGGGCAGTCGGCCTCTCTCCCAACAGTTAGCTGGAGGAGATGATGTAGGGAAGCTCCTACACCCACCTGAACTGCTGGCAACGGAACAAAGTGCTGCTGGCCTCTGCCCACAACTAACAGAGGGCAGATTTCCTGTAAAGGGGGATGGGACTGCAGTCCCCACCTGTATACCCAGGGATGCTGGGCTGTCGGCCCAGATCCCCAACAGCATGATGGAGTGAGCCCAGTCACCCTGTTTTCTCTCCAGCGGCTGAAAAGACTCCAGGGAGAAGGGCCAGTCCAGGCCTCTCCCCAGCGGCGGATATGTTCTATGAGAGAGGCAGAAGTTGGCTGGGTGAGTCGTGCTCTGTTTGGAACAATTTGTTTGGGGTACTGTGTGGGTACAGGCATTAGAGGACTGGAACCACTGACTAACTTCGGAGTCAACCCGTCTGGGGTCTCCTCCTGTGTTAGTCTCCTGCCGAAAGGGGAGAAATGTGACAGACCTAGCCGGGACACGGGCTGTTGGAGGGGACTGAATGCGAGCCTGTTACCTTGCGATTATGGGCCCTGGCATTTGGGGGAACAGTGCTCTTTGAGCTGCAAGCCTGGGACCCCTGAGCTGGTGTTACTTGGATTCAGGCCCATGCTGGCCCCCCAATACACATAGAATCTGTATGTGTATTTGGCATATTAGCAAGAGACGCTAATGTCATGACTCATGAACTCCAGCCACCTGTCTGTTATGTAATTGAGTATAGTCTGGCTTGTAAGAGTGTTTCACCTATTGTTGTATGTGCTAATTAACCCTGCAATTGAATGATGGAGCCCAGTGTTGATTGAGATAATTAGCTCATGCTAATTAGGTTAGGCTTTAGTCATCTGGCTGTATATAGGTGTTGTTGTGAATTATGAAGAAATATATCTAATTCAGTAGGCCTAACAAAAAAAAATTGAAATGAACTTTTGCTCCTGAAAAGCAGATGAACTGGTTGCCCATTTTACAAGTCTCAAATATATAAAGTTTACAAGCCTGTATTTAGACAGAAACTGTAGGACAATGAGACAATTTCGAAAACAAAGGAAATAAGTTCCTATATGTGTGATAGTAAATACAACTACAAGTTCCTTGATTCAAGGGAAGGTTGAGCAAATAAACTGGATTGTGTCAATGTGGGCTCAGAAAGTGAGAGATAAATAAAACCAAGGAGTCTATATTGTCCTCGCTTCTCATAAGACAATGACTAGGATACCAAGTGAGGTTTGTTTTTCAACAGGACAAATAATGAGAATAAACATGAGATTGTTCACCCGAATGTCTAAAGTTCATCTCAAAACATGACGTTACCAGTCAATTCATAGTATATGTGATATCTGGAAATCACAAAAAGAAAACTATCATTTTAGTATCCGATGAATTGATGAAGTCGGTTATAAAGAAAACATAATAAATAAAGGGTGATTATTAATAGAATTGTTTTAGGAACAAATTAGTATTAAGAAAACATATGATTATGAAATGAATATATGAGAATTGAATCATGTTTAGAGAAACAAATATTGATTGGATACCCAAATTATACAGGTATCCAGGTAGATAAAAAACTGTATGTGATGTTGATTAATATATATATATGTGTGTGTATGTGTGTATATATATATATATATGTATGTATATATATATATATATGTATATATATATATATATATATATATATATATATATGTGTATGTACGTATGACTTGTGTCCTTTTTAAATGGACTAAATGTTTACAGATGTACAATGATATGCATATATATCACCATTTTATGCAAAGTGATAGATTAATAATTATGCTAAGCATATTTGATAGTATGGGGTTAGTAGAATTCCCAAATATTAAAGATATAGATATTTCCACTAAAGTAAAATATACAGTATAAAATAAAATATATTACTTTACAGAGCAGCCCCAAAACACATGTGAGACACCTGGTGGTTGAAGGTGCAATTACATTAAAAACATTTAGGCCAATAGGAAAAAGGCACATACCTTTTGGGCTGAACATATTACAAGTTTTATGATCTTATTGTGTGAGAGGATATTTAAGAAGCTAGATAGATAGTGAGAGGAGGACAGCTCAGGGGAACCTGAGAGCTCAGGGACCCACCCTGGGGAAGGGACACTGGGAGAGAAACATCTTCCCAGATAGACTGACAGCCATGCCTGGAAATATATTTTAAACCTCCAAGGAGAATCCTGAACCCGGTAGCTATCTTAAATCCAGACTAATAGCCATTTTGGAATGGGTAAATATGCCATGTTGATTTTATCTTGTATGTTCTCTTAAATATTGATGTATTGAATATTCTAGTATTGATAATCATTCTCCAGAATCAATAATCGCCTTTTCATAGATTTTTCTCTAATATTCAATTTTTATTATATATTACTTTTTGCATAGTTGCTTTTTATTGACAAACAAATGTCTAAAGTATTTCGCATTGTTCAACGTTGCTTACCTGCAGCATAGCAACGGCTGGGTGTGTGAAATACAGACATTCTGTTAAATTGTCAAGTATAAGGTTATTGATTCTACTGAAGAAGTTATCATGGTGATATTGTGTCCAAGGTACTACGCCCATTTTGAGGGTATTTCCATCAATTGTCAAATGTTCAAGTAATGCAATCTGTATTTTAATTTCATGTAAATATTTGTTTTCTGTCAACCAATAAATGTGACTATTAAGTATGATCACCCGTCTCCGTGAACAAGTTTTCGCATATATAGACTGTGTCGTATAGATTGATCTTGTATCTTAAAAATATCTTCGTTAAAAATTACTTAATAAAAATGTGCGGGAAACTTTCCTTAAAAAAGCACAACAGTGTGACATGTCAAATAAAGATTCATTCCTGATGTAGCCTACACTGGTGTTGTCTGGTGACTGGGTGAGCTAAGGGGTCTTGGATTGTATGGTACCGGACGGAGGAAGCATTTACGGCGGACATCTTGGGTACGAGGTCCGTCACAGAACCCAAATAGCACCCCTGGTTGGTCGAGACTATGTAGAGTGTGTATTGGGGTGCATTATTTTTTTTTTTAATACCATTTCAGCTATGCCTTTTTCAGTGGAGAATCATATTATATTCTTAGGAAGCATAGCCTTCTTTTGCTGATATGGAAGGGAATGACAACCTTTGTGAGATTGTAGAGAAAAAGAGCAGGGTATTTTAATCTGTAAACTGGGGCCATGATAGAGCTGAAGTATGGCAGACCAATTATAATTAATTGACACCTTTCTGAACCATAGACATTTAGAAATGCCCACTTAGCAAAGCGCTATTTGCTTTTTCCTTTTTGCCCTTTACAAACATTGCAGACTTTATTGGCACGATATAAATGAATAAAAGAAAACACAGGATGCTGTGCTACGAAGAAGTTTGGCAAAATAATTTTAAACACTGATGTTAAATACTCTCTTAGAGGAAAGTCGTGCTGTTAAAGTGTCTATGTTTGAGCATCCATTTGCTGAATTAATCTACTGGCATTCGAGGCAGATTATTTCACACATATATTGGATGACAGCTGTGGGTTAAACAACGGAAGACTTATTATCCCCTAGGGAGGTAAACAATGGCCTTTCATGTCGAATTTCCAAGTGGACGATGATAAAATGTCCCATTTAAATATTTATGCATGGCACATATGGTAATGATTCTTCCTGTGTATTTTATACAGTCGCCCACATGTGATGAAAGTATTTAATAGATTTTGTTTGAAAGTCTACAAGGAAAATATTGCTAAGGGGTGATTGTATTTGTTTGGACAATCTAACCTAAAATCATAAAATATAATTATATATTCTGGTATAAGCAACACCTTTTATCTTTTAATTGTACAACCTATGTGTGTGGGTTTGAACATAACCACTAATATAGCAGCAAACTGCTCCTTTAGAAAATAATGAAGTGGTTTGAAATTTACTAAGATAAAAATGTTTCTAAACGTTAATTGAATTTAAATTAGAATCCCTTCAAACTACACTATACTATATTACCAAAAGTATTGGAATGCCAGCCTTTACACCCACATGAACCTTAATGGCCTCCCAGCCTTAGTCTGCAGGGTTCAATATTTAGTTGGCCCGCCCTGTGCAGTTATAACAGCTTCAACTCTTCTGGGAAGTCTGTCCACAAGGTTTAGGAGTGTGTCTATGGGAATGTTTGACCATTCTTCCAGAAGTGTATTTGTGAGGTTAGGCACTGATGTTGGAGAGAATGCCTGGCTCGTAGTCCGCACTCTAATTCATTCCAATGGGGTTCTGTCTGGTTGAGGTCATGACACCGTGCAGGCCAGTCAAGTTCCTTCACCCCAAACTCGCTCATCCATGTCTTTATGGACCTTGCTTTGTGCACTGGTGTGCAGTCATGTTGGAACAGGAAGGGTCAACCCTAAACTGTTCCCACGAAGTTGGAAGCATGACATTGTCTAAAATGTCTTGGTATGCTGATGCCTTAAGAGTTTCCCTTCAAGGGAACTAAGGGTCAAGCCCAACCCCTGAAAAACAACCCCACCCCATAATCCCCCATCCACCAAATGATTTGGACCAGTGCACAAATCAATGTCCACAAAGACATGGGTAAGCAAGTTTGGGGTGGGGGAACGTGTCCTGGCCTGAACCCAATAGAACACCTTTGGGATTAATTAGAGTGCAGACTGAGAGCCAGACCTTCTCTCCAACATAGAGTGCCTAACCTTACAAATGCGCTTCTGGAAGAATGGTCAAACATTCCCATAGACGCACTCCTAAACCTTGTGGACAACAACCTTCCAAGAAGAGTTGAAGCTGTTATAGCTGCAAAGGGTGGGCCAACTCAATATTGAACTCTACGGACCAAGACTGGGATGCCACTACACAAGTTCACATGGGTGTAAAGGCAGGCAATACTTTTGGTAATATAGTGTAGATCTAAAAGGACTTTAATGGTACCAATACAATACATACAGTCATGGCCAAAAATATTGGCACCCCTGCATTTCTGTCAGATAAAGCACCACTTCGCCCAGAAAACTGTTGCAATTACAAATGTTGAGGCAGTCTCATGTTTATTTCTTTTGTTTGTATTGGTATGACACACAAAAGTAGAGAAACAAAAAGCCAAATCTGACACATTCCACTCAAAACTCTAAAAATGGACTTGACAAAATTATCGGAACCTTCTCAAAATTGTAAGAAATAATTACATTCCAAGTTTGTGATGCTCCTGTAATTTGTAATTAAACTCACCTGTATGAATTAACAGGTGCTGACAATAAAGAAATCACACTGGCAACCAGTACAGTGAAAAATTTACTCAACCTTTCTGTTGTGTGTCTCTGTGTGCCACGCGGAGCATGCAGAGGAGAAACAGCAGAGCAAAGAATTGTCTGAGGATTTGAGAAAAAAAATTGTGCACAAGCATGGACAATCTCAAGGTTACAAGTCCATCTCCAGAAATCTTAATGTCCCCATGTCCACTGTGCACAACATTGTCAAGAAGTTTAAGGCCCATCATGGCACTGTAGCTAATTTCTCTGAACGTGGACGAAAGAGAATAAAGCATCAAAGATTGCAACGAAGGATTGTTGGAATGGTGGATAAAGAACCTCGATCAAGTTCCAGACAAATTGAAGCTGACCTTCATGCACAGGGTACAACTGTGTCAACTTGCACTATACGTCACCATTTGAATGAAAAGGGACGTTATGGCAGGAGACCCAGGATGACCCCACTTATAAAAACATAAAAAAGCCAGATTGGAGTTTGCTAAAATCTACCTGAGGAAGCCAAAATCCTTTTGGGAAAATGTGCTGTGGACAGAAGAAACAAAATTACAGCTTTTTGGTAAAGCCTATCATTCTACTGTTTTCAGAAAAAATGAGGCCTTTAAAGAAAAGAATGTGGTCCCTAGAGTCAAACATTGTGGAGGTTCATTGATGTTTTGGGGTTGCTTTGCTGCTTTAGGCACTGGATGTCTTGACCATGTGCATGGCTTTATGAAATCTAAAGAGAGAGTCAGAAAGTTGGGTCTCCCCTGTCAGGGGTCATGAGTCTTACAGCAGGACATTGACCCAAAGCACGCATCAAAAGCACCCAGAAATGATTTAAGACAAAGCGCTGGAGAGTACTGAACTGGCCAGCAATGAGTCCAGATCTAAATCCCATAGAGCTCCCGTGGAGAGGTCTAAAAACAGCAGTTTTGGGAAAAGGAACCCTTCCAATCTGAGAGGCCTGGAGCAGTTGGCGAAAGAAGGGTTGTCCAAAATTTCAGTAGAGTGGTTTAAGAAACTCATTGATGGTTATAGAAAGCAATTGATTTCAGTTATTTTTTCCAAGGGGTGTGTTACCAAATTGTAGCCCCGACACTTTTCTAAAGTGTGCGCTATTCTGTAAATTTAGTTTTTTCCAGAACTGTAACTGAGTTCTGGGGGTTAATTGTTCTAGGTTTTTACTTTGGCATCAGTTTGGCTGGGCTGTACTGGAGTTCTGCCTGGTCATAGGTGGGATGAGCACCTGTGACAGGCTGAGAACGCAGTCTGGTTGGACGCATTAGGTACCAATCTTTCTCGGAGCCAATCAGTGGGTGCGTCTGGCCCCGCTGTGTGTTCCGGGAAGGGGTATTTAAGCTGCTGAAGTCACGTGCTCAGGGTTCGGCTTGCTCTTTGATTCCTGGTTCCGGTCCGGATCAACCCCGCGAGGGGTCCCGGACCCAGGAGTGTCTGCTGCCCCCGTAAGCATGGTCTCCCTGACCAGCCCCAGAGGCCCTCGTGGTCTGGGGTGGGGATCCATCTGTTTCCAAGCCTCGGAACTGGCTAGTTCGAGGCCCAGTAACTGAAGGAGGATTCTGAAGTGTCCCGGTGTCCTCTCAGTATTGGAGAGGCACAGCAACTCGTACAAGCGACCAGGGTAGGACTCTTCGGAGGAGGACCATGAAGCTGGCTGCTCAGTAAGAGCGTGGGAGCTGAGATGTATGGACACTAGTTGAATCCACATTTCCTACGGAATTGACGCAACTGCTGAAAGATACAGGTACCATAGGAAAAGTTCTTAACCCATTCTTCGGTTACAACATAGTCTGTGGCAGAGACTTTTACATTGTTTACTTGAAGTTTCACAACCAAGTCTGTGGCAGAGACTTTGCTAATTCCGAATCACTTGTTGGCTGCTAGATCTACAGACAAGGGTTTATCCAACAGTGAAGAGTCCAGTTGCGAGTGGCTACTCTCTGGGATATCTAAGGAGACATTCTATTGATGTCAGCAGTTCTGAAGTGCCTGAGCTTTATCACCCATTACCCTCTATTCCCAACTGAGAGACTGTGTTATGTTTGAAAGTTTTTTGCAAATAAAAATCCTCAAAAGGACTTTGAGTGTCAGTCTCAATAATTACTGGGTACTAACCCTGGGAACCCCTAGACAACGAACGACGAGCTACAAGGAGGAGGTAATCGCTAAGCCCAGAAAATATATAGCCGCCCCGCAGGGGGTTATGGCGCTACAAAATATTAAATTGAGGGTGCCAATAATTTTGTCTAGTCCATTTTTGGAGTTTTGCGTAGAATGTGTCACATTTGGATTTTTGCTCCACTTTTTTGTGTCATACCAATACAAACAAAAGAAATAAACATGAGAATGCCGAAACATTTGTAATTGCAACAGTTTTCTGGGCAAAATGGCACATTACCTGACAGAGATGCAGGGGTGCCAATATTTTTGGGCATGACTGTATATTATATATAGAAAAGTATTTAAAAACATTATTTTAACCAATAAAAAACAAAGATTGAAAGGAATATCCATTGCACATATTGTTGACATTACAATTCACATTTTGTATATACTGATTAAAAGTTTTTTTTTGCATTGATACATGTCTCCTGGGGCAGGACCCAGGTCCCCAAACACTTTTTAAGGCAATAACTTGCATATAAGCAGTCCCATAGATTTTAATAGGGTTCTAAAGTTCTAGGGTTCTAGGGTTCTTTTAATTTTGTATATACTGATGTCACAGATCTTGCAATCACATTTAGTGGCTGGATTTACATCTACTAAAGTGGATGTAAACCTGATTTGACCTAGACACATATATCTGCAGTATACAAAGGAGAACAAGAAAGCGGGACTTTAAATGAAGTACGCGAAGGGTCAAGTGTTGTGTGGAGTTATAATTAACATATCTATAATATGTGTAAAAGAGTAGGACATTTGTCTCATAATAATTCATATCCAATAGAAAATTAATATACCACACATATAATTAAATACCTGCATAGAGTAAAATATTGAATGAAAAACTTTATTTCATACATAATTCATAAATAATCCAAAAAATGGATAGCACATGATACATATAGAAAAGCCCAAAATTTGATAGCACATGATTGGAATATAATCAAATACATAATGTATGAACAGAATGCAGAATGATGTAGTAAGATACAGTATACGATTTGAACACATCTGTTAGCTCAACGCGTTTCGTAACTTGATGTCACTCATCAGGGGAAAGAGTGTATACGTGCAAGATATCTAGGGTATCCATGTGCAATTGATACGGTACTGTGGGTCATGAGTATCCCCACATGGGTAACATCTTTTCCGGGAGCTGAGATGGTATGTTAGGCAACAGACAGCCTAACAGGCAACTTTCCAAAGGACAGTCATGCATCAAGCTGTGATATATGAGTGAGCATGTGTGATCCAAAAACCAAATTGGAGCTGGTGACATCACACAGAGACAAGCTCTGAGACATGATGTGCATGTGTGAGGTGAAAAGCCTAGCTTTTTACATAAATTTTCTATTGAATATGAATTATTAGGAGACTAATGTCCTACTTTTTTACACATACTATAGATATTTTAATTATAACTCCACACAACACTTCAGTTAAAGGGTTAAATTACTTCTAAAGGCTGAAAGTTTTTTACCTTCACGCATGAAGGTTAAGAAAACTTTCTGTGTAAAGCTAACCCCCCGGCCTCCCTTATACTTACCTGAGACCGCAATGTACCTGAGAGCAGCGGCTCTCCCGTCTCCCTCCCTTTTTATTGGCTCAGTGAGGAGGTAGCAGGGGGCGGGGCTAAGTCATGCTCCGTGTGTCTTATGGACACACAGAGCGAGACTCAGAAGCGAGCACACACGAGTGCCCCCATGCCAAGCAGCTTGCTATTGGGGCAAACAGAAGGGGGGGGGCAGCCAGGAGCACAGGCAGGGAACGCAAAAAGAGGAGGTTCAGGGCTGCTCTTTGCAAAACCACTGCACAGAGACGGTAAGTATAATACATTTTCAAAAAAAAACGTTACCCTTAGTATAACTTTATTTCACCTTTTCATAAAAAATGAAAAACTCAAACTAATACCCTACTCCTTCTACACCCATCCTGATCCCTGTTCTACTTACCTAATGAGTGATGAGCTGTCGGTCCATGGATTTTAAATCCCCACTCTTCCTTCTCCTCATTCTGCAGTGCTTTGGAATAGATCAGAGCATTGCTTTGTCCTGGCGCTGACCAATCAGCATCACTATGATCCATCCTGGAAGCACTGCAGTAAGAAAAGGAGAATTTCAAATACCGGGACTGCTACAACGGCTGCTTGGGCACTGACAGCTCATGATCCAGGTAAGTAGAAAGAGGACTGGGGAGGTGGGGAAGGTGTACAATGTTAGCTCACCTTTGCTAAAAAGGTGGACTTAAAGCAGTTCTACACTGTCTTGGATGTTTTTTTTGGGGGGGGGCCTAATGTGCAGTAATGCGCTTTGCATCTTCATCACTCACTTGTAGTTCTTCTTGATGTTAATGCTGCCGTTTTTCTTCCGCAATATGAAGTTTTAAAACGACTTCATGCCGGCTTCCATCTTCCGTGTGGGCACCTGAAACCACACAGGCCCCTTTCTTCCGGGTTGCTGGCCCACAATGCCGACATCTCGCGAGATTTTGGAAGATGTGACCGAAATCTCGCGAGATTTTGGAAGATGTGACCGAAATCTCGTGAGATTTCGGAAGATGCCCGCACAGACTCCTGGGATCAATGACACCAGATCCCAGGAGACAGTGCGGCGTGACGAGGATCCCCGCACAGACCCCGCCCACCCCCGCAGAGACAGAGGACAGGAAGTCATCGATTACAAGGTAAGTGACAAAAAAAAAAAAAAAACATTTCATTTAGTACTCTTTGCCTGATTTGGAAGGCAAAGAGATTTACTAAATGAAATGTGTGCAGAACCGCTTTAAACTTTAGAAAATATAACTTGATACAACAATACAAGCCTGCCCTCGTCTTGTGATTGGACAATAAAAAAGCAAAAGGACACAGGTGACAGCTTCCTGGCTATCTGGCACACATGGGTTCGGATCCTAGTGGGTTCTATTCAGGACTGATTTAGATACTTATACCAGTTCTTTGTAAAGTTATGTATAATTATCTTATTACAAACATAAAATGATTGAGAATTAGATCCTGACAAGTTTAAGAATCGTAGAATTAAAGCAGAACTAAACTCTCTCAATCAACAATAACTCTTTTAGTCCTTATGCTGTTAACATTAGTAAATAGATAGGAAGGTATATTGTATTTACTTGTTTTACTTCTTTTTTTTTTACATTTCTTTAGTTGCTTTTTGGTTTCAAGCAAGCCTAAGCCAAAATGATGTCATACACCCCAGGAGTCTTCAAGGGAGGAGGGGCTTTCTCAGCTAAGCACATCCTCCTGCCAGCAAGCCTGAGCTAAGGGCAGATAGATTCCTGGAAGTAAATGCTACATGAATCATCTGACCTTATGCAAGATGGCCACTGCTAGAAATTCTAGGGGGGTGTTTTTTCCAAATGATTTCTTAACAAAAGAAAGCATCTGGATGAATGGATGAATTTGCTTTGAATATAAAAAAAATAAAGTGTTACTAAGACCACAACAGCAAAATAAGTTTGTATATTGTCAGGGTTGGGCTCAGCCCTTCCTTCTCTGAGCTGGCCGCTCAGCTGTCGGCTAATTGCCAGCTCCTATCTCTCCACAGTTACTCAGCTGTTGATGATATCCTGCCCGTCAGTCCTGCCTACTTAAGCCGTCCAGTCCAGAGGAGCTCTGCCTTCGCCTTGGTCAACATCACAAGAAACATCTCCTGCGTTCCTGTTTAAAGACTGGCTTGGCTGACATCCCTTCTGGCTCCGGCTCCTGCTTGCTGTTCCACTACTTTGATCCCTGACTTCTGGCTTGGCTGACTATCTGTTCCGGTTACTGAACTCTGGTTGTGTTGACTACGTTTGTTCTTTTTACTTTTATTATTAAACAAGTGTGATTTAACTGTACTTCTGTCTCGGTCTGATTTCATGGTTTCTGACATATATGCAGTAAAGCATGCTTGTTATACTCACTGTGGAACCTAAGGGGTTAATCCTCTGCATTGTGTAAAAAGGCTGTTTGATCCTGTCTTCTCTCATCCTCCCCTTATTTTACTGTCCCCAAACCATCTCCGGATAGTACAGAGGGTAGGGGACAAGCTGCACATGCTCAGTTTGGTGTGTATTGCTAGGGAGAGTGCATCTGATAAACACAGGGCCCATCAGCACTGTCCAGACAGAGGATAAGGGGTCATGCATCCTTATAGGACAATCATGGGAGAATGAAAACTCCTCCCACAAGCTTTAACCAGACACTGATAGAAGTCACAAGACTGCTATATACTGCTGATGAGAAAGGGTATTTAGCAGTTCATATTTGCTAAAACCAGTGGCGGCCCATCCATAAGGATCGCAGGGGTCCTAATCCATGCACCCCCCCCCCCCCAATCCATGTGCCCTGCTCAGTAGAGAATTTAGGTTTTGTGCTGCCCTAGGCCTGACTAAACTTGTGTACCCCCTAATTTAAACATGACGCACCCCTTCCTGTAAAGGCCACACCCCTTGCTGTTTAAGACCCGTCCTGAAATTTTCAAGTGGGGACACTAGTTCTGAGGGCCTGGGGTGGGCAATGGATTCCCTTAATTTGCATAGATTTCCTCTCACTTCCTTTTTGGCTATGGGGCAGGAAGTGAAGGGAAATCTCTGCAATGAGACAGGGATGGTGAAAAAATAAACTGACAGGGGCTTTAACCCTTCCTTACTCTATCCAAAATGAGAAAAGAAAAGTGTTGCCTATAGTTCCACTTTAAGCACAAATTCCTGATAATTTTATGGAGAGGATTAAGAAGATATAACCGTGCCAATGGTGCAGCAGAAAACATAGCACAGTAAGGAAGGTTTGTAGTCCAGGATGAGAGGACAGTCAAAATTAGAAGCAGCACCCTCCCCCCTCCATAGTTGCGGAATGCCGGCCGCCCGCATACCGGAAGCAGTGCGGCCGCTAGACTAATTTGCCTCTCAGCCCAGTCCACCCCATAAGAGTGGCGCTACACTAACAGTGTAGCGCAAGCCAGCGGGACTCTTTCCATGCTGCCCCCCTGCAAAGTGCTGCCCTAGGCCTGGGCCTTGTCAGCCTAGGCCAGGATACATCGTGGGCCCTGCCCCTAATCTACATGCAGGGTGCTGGACACATGGCTTTCAATGGGGTTTATAGTCTGAGGTTCTAATTGGCTTCAGGGTAAGGGTTTGGGGCGGAGAGCACTGCGGCTGGTTTGTTTGCTCCCCCCCCCCCAAAAAAAAAAAATGGAGAACCAGCCGCCACTGACTAAAACAATTGCATTTCCATGTTCTGTGTACTGTGGGAGACCAGATATAGGGAATGCAGGGTCCCGGGTTCAGTAACACTTTAATGAAATAGTGTTTTCAGTTTTTGATACAGTTGAGTTCCACTTTGAGTCATTTAGTAATATAAATAAGCAGAGCAATCAGTAGGCTAGTCAGGTTCCTCTTGGAAATAGACATTTAGCTTTTCCTTTCATGTATCTTGTAACATAGCCAAGATTGTACTTGACATTAACACATTTATTGTGTATTATTATAACCCAGCTCAATGCAATTAGTTGTATGCTTGACAGTTATGTTTATTACATTTCTCTATGTGATGGTGACCTTTTTCTGGAGTTTCGCAAAACTGTAGATTTTTTGAGTATATTACAAATCTGACACTTTTTTTCCAAGCTGATAATTTCCTGGAAGATGATATATGTAGTTTTTCATTTTTCTTATCATGCCTTACTGTCACAGATAACACCTTCACTGACTTTAGCACTTTGGTTCATTCTATCTGGCCAGCTCAACTGACTTGTTAAATGTTCCTTTAGAATCAATTCTTTTTCAATGCAATTGAGCTGCCTGCTTATTACAAATTAGTCATAGGTAAGTAACCAGTCCAGCATAGTTGTACATTATTACCCATCCCAGGCATGCTGTGTGACTAATTACACAAGTCACACCTTTGTGTTACTCAATTTCCCAAGTGTTCCAATTTCCATATACCAACTATGTAGCAGCAGGTAACAGTGTCAATCATAGAGCAGACTCCAAGGATACAGAATCCCGACCTTCCTACCTCTATTATTATAACAGTGTAGAATGCAACCAAAAAATGTCCACTGCCTAGGAGATTATAGAAACCACACAAAAAAGCATTCCAGGAATTCAGCTCATTTTAAAAAAGTGAAGGCATACTATGATTTAAGTCTAAGGAGCTGCATGACATCTCCTGGGCTCATCTCTATTATTTACAGCTGGCAGTTTTATGTCAGTTTTACATTGATAGATGGCTATCAATGTATTTCTGGGAGCCCAACGCTGATTCTTCTGGTCTAAGCATCTTCAACATTAAAGCGGAGCTCCACCCTAAAGTGGAACTTCCACTTATCGGATTCCTCCCCCCCCTCCGGTGCCACAATTGGCACCTTTCTGGGGGTGCAGATACCTGGATTATACACTTCCGGGACTAGCTAGCCGCAGCTGCCCCGTCCCTATCCGAAGATGCCCGCCCCTATCCGCAGATGCCGGCCCCCCGTTGTGTCTTGGGAAACACACAGTTCCCAGGACACAACGGGGACCAATAAAGACGTGCAGCACGACTCGCGCATGCGCAGTAGGGAACCGGGCAGTGAAGCCGTTGCGGCTTCACTTCCTTATTCCCTGACAGAGGATGGCGGCGGGGGCAGCTGAGAGACGAGCGATTGCTTGTCATCTTCTGCCAACACCGCTGGAACAGGTAAGTGTCCATTTATTAAAAGTCAGCAGTTGCAGTATTTGTAGCTGCTGACTTTTAATATTTTTTTGTGCAGGTGGACCACCTCTTTAAGTAGTTGCAATAGATAGAAAGTATTTCTGGACAGCCGCACTCTGAAAAAATTGCCTTTTATTAAAAAAAAAACACAGGATCAAAAATACATGCCACAGCAGAATGGACAGAAGAGCTGATGCGTTTCACACTACAAACAGTGCTTACTCATAGCTCAAGCTATGAGTAAGCACTGTTTGTAGTGTGAAACGTGTCAGGTCTTCTGTCCGTTCTGCTGTGGCATGTATTTTTTATCCTGTGTTTTTTTTAATAAAAGGCAATTTTTTTTCGGAGTGCGGCTGTCCAGAAATACTTTCTATCTATTGCTATATGCATTGCAAGCACCTGTGGCTTCTAAACTGGTGAAGAGGTTTACCATTGTTTGAGCTTCCTGAAGCGGTGACACCCCCTCCTTCCATTAAGTAGTTGCAGCATCTATGCCTGCCCCTCCCCTCCTCCTGCCCAATCACAGAAGCCTTTATATTATGTGAACTCAATCACAAAATACAAAGGCTTCTCTGAATGGGTAGCAGAGGGGAGGGGCCAGTATATATGCACTGTGTGCCTATCTCTCCTCTCCCATAGCCCCCACTGTCAGTCAATGCTCCAACAGAGCCATAAATCTGTCAGATATATACAGGTTTATCTCTATTATTTACACCTGACAGTTTTATTGCACTCCTGGAAGATGGCTATCAATTGTATTTGTGGGAGCCCAACAGGTCTAAGCATCTTTAACATTAGAGTAGTTGCAGCTGCCTCTCCTCCTGCCCAATCACAGAAGCCTTTGTATTATGTGAACTCATTCACAAAATAGAAAGGCTTCTCTGAATGGGTAGCAAAGAGGAGGGGTGAGTGTTTATTATTTTGTCATCAAAACCTTTGTCCCCACTAAAGGTCTTTCCTTGAACTCTGGCTTTTATGGCAACTCCAAAAATGTAGGATTTTCACTTATTTTCTCTTTTGGTGACAATGATTGCTAGGACAAATAGACACAGGGGTGCTGGATCACTGGACCAGATCAGAACGGCTAAAAAGGGAAGTATACAGATCTTATTTTGCACAGGTTAGTCCGCATAGGAAGCAAGAGGGTTTTTTTTTAAGGCTGGTTAATGTTATGCAGTAATTCCACTTTTTAATAGGATACATTAAGGTGAAAAAAACACGAAGGTTTACAACCCCTTTAATTATCCTTGTAATGGGGCATGGTAGGGGGTGTGTCCTGTGCTTAAATCATTTTGCTAATAGGTGTCCCTCTTTCCCATCTCAGAAAGTTGGAAGGTATGAATAGCTTCCTAAAGCTCAACTCCATCTTTTGACATACTTTACATAGTTTGTTAATGCCCATCACTAATCTGTGAGTCTGCTAGATATGCAGGATAAACTGTATGTAGCTGCGGCTACATACAACAAATCACACTGTGTTCCAGGTTCAAGCCAACGAGACTTCCAGTCTTATACCTGGAACACAGTAGAGTCTATCACAGCGGTGCTCAGCCATTCAGACAAAGCAATGTATTCTGTCAATGAATACAAAGCATCCTCTGATTGGCTGAGTCAGAGGTTGTGACACCATCAGCCCACCTCTTTGATAGCCAATCAGAGGAAGCTTTGTATTAATTGATAGAATACATTGCCGCTGTGATAGACTCTACTGTGTTCTGGATATGAGACTGGAAGTCTCAACTCAAACCCGGAACACAGTGCAGTTTGCTATATATATTCCACAGCTACATATACTGTAGTTTATACAGCACATCGAGTGGCCTCACATGTTAGTGAGGGACATAGTTAGTTTGGGCCAAACTATATAAAGTATGTCAAAAGATGGAGTTGAGCTTTAAGTGTATTGCTGAATCCTCATGACAGAGTATCTCTATCTTATTACTGTCTCACCTGCACAGTATCAGATAACTAGGACTGTATTCCAGACTAGTTGGGTAATGACTGGAGAGTTTCCCCATCACCACAGATATTGTTTTCAGGTCTTCGACACAAAGACAGATGCTGCATCATCTTCAGGGGCCCCTGCAACAGGACTTTGCTGGAACAATTATCTGGAGGTATCTCTATAAATATATTATATGTATATTCCCGAGTATATGTGCACAATTCCTCCTGGTCTCCTATTGGCTCTTTGCTTATAATATCTGTTTATACATTGAATGCATGTACTGTTATTAATATTTTCTTATATAAACTGTAAATTATGGTTAATTTTTATATGCTGGTTACAGTAGTTTTTCATATACTTTGATTAAATTACTGGTTAGAGACTAGCTAAAAAGTACATACATATACTACAAAGTATCAAAAAAGGGTATTTTATTAAATATATATATATATTGAATCGCGATAAATCAGCGATTACATATGCTCAAAATATATTTTTTAGTGAGGTAGTAAACAGCATCAGACCTTCTTATCAGCAAAATAACACCCAAACATTAAGATGTATGAATCTTAGTAATATCATAAGTTGACACATATACAAAGTATACAAAACCAAATATTCTAAAATAATCACTGGCATAAATGGTGTATATAGAAAATAGAGCTAGGTCCTGTAGATCTGTGGTGATGCTGATGCGGAGGTCCGTTTTTTTCTTGTCAGGATTTGGCTCGACATGTTCCGCGATTTTAAAGTTTAAAGCGATTCCTCAGGAGCGATTGATTCTATGGTAATATATATCACAATGAGTTTTTACAGATTTAACAACATAAAATAACTAGCACAATTTTTACATATAAAAAGAAAAAAGAGAAAAACATATATTATTTTATTGTAATATAGAGTGTCTGGACTCATGCCCAAAAAAGGAACCGTGGACACTGCGGGGAGGGGGGAGCATATTTTGAGCATATGTAATCGCTGATTTATCGCGATTCAATATATATATATATATATATATTTAATAAAATACCCTTTTTTGATACTTTGTAGTATATGTACTTTTGTGCCTATAAAGTCCACTTTCTTTAGCTAGTCTCCACCCACAATTACCTGCGGGACGTTGGCACAATTTTATGGGGTATGGTCATAATCTCACCATATGACCTTACCTGTTTGAATGCACAGTGAAAAGTAATAAATTACTGGTTAATTTCCCAGGAAGGGAAACCTCTCTGTTCACGGAGGCTCTGTCCTGGGTGGAGGCACTGCCAACTTTATCATCAATACCGCTCTTCTACTTAGCAAAGGTTCTGGTTCACTTATTTACCTGCAGGTTTAGTGCAATAGCTTGTTTGGGGAGGGACATTGGCCATTTCTCACAACTCCCCCCAAAAGAAGCCTACAATTACATGTATGAATCTATTATGGTAGTACAGCTGTTGTGCGCCATAAAATAAAAAAAAAATTATTAGGTACATTAAAAGGGGTTGTAAAGGTTTGTTTTTTATTTTATAAATAGGTTCCTTTAAGCTAGTGCATTGTTGGTTCACTTACCTTTTCCTTTGATTTCCCTTCTAAATGTTTTTTTTCTTTGCCTGAAGTTCTCACTTCCTGTTTCTCCTCAGTAAACTTCACACCATCATCCGAGCGGTGTTTAGTCAGCCAGAACAGCTTACTGAGGAGGAACAGGAAGTGAGAAATTCAGGCAAAGAAAACAAAGAAAAACAACTTTTAGAAGGGAAAATCAAAGAAAAAGGTAAGTGAACCAACAATGCACTAGCTTAAAGGAACCTATTTATACAATAAAAAAACAAACCTTTACAACCCCTTTATCATGTATTTTTACATAATCATCACTTATAAGTGTCTGCCATCTGGTTAGCCTCCTTATGTGCCTACCTGAAGAAAAAAATAATAAATAAAAATAAAATTATTTTTAGTTTATGTATTTACTTTGCCAGCCTATTAACTTTAAGCTTACTAATTTATCTTCCAGGCCTAGAATTGAGCATCTCCTTATTTTTTAAAGAATTTTCACAGGCTCAGCTCAGCAGGTTGTTACTGGCATGCATATAAATCTGAATATTATTTAAGACATCAAATATGGCTCTTAGTTTAATTACTAACATCAGATACAGAACTCCGACTCTAGTTTCCTTATCATGCAGCTTGTTATAATAATACTTTCAGTAAATAATGGCTCAGCAAACTATTGCCATTGCCAGATATAGCTAAACAGCATGTTATTTCCAACGCCAGATGTTCTACAACTTTCTCAAGTCTGCATCATATTTGAATTACCATATTATTGCTGTTTGCAGGAAACATTGCAACGTAAAGAATTCCAACTTAATTTATAGTGTTTTTGCTTCGCAAGCCAAACTCAAGCACAGTTATGAAAACGTGTCCCAAATGGCTGAAGCTGTATGCTTTCCTTTGTTTTGCAGCTTACTTGACTGGTTGTGGGTCTTCACCTTTGATATCATGTGCAGCCCATATCATAGTTTGGCCTATCCAACAGCTAAAGGACCAGAATCTCACATATTCTGACAGGCCTGCTACTGCACTAAGAATTTGGCAAACCTTTAAAAACATATGAAACTTGAGATACGATGTGAAAAAACAGTTTGCTTTAAAGCCTTTCAGATTTTTCACATGCAAATGCCCTGAACTCACCTTGCTCTACCACTTGTGGTCGAGAAGAAAGTAAAGGTCTCCTGTTATTATCAGAAAAAGCCCCTAACAAGACTTTTCTGAAGCTCTTTTCCCAACCACATGCCAACCCTCCATCAAAAATGGCACCTTCTTTGTGCAATTAGTAGACATGTGCACAATAGAAAAATTTGTTTAGTTTTGTTTCCGTTGATTCGTAACGATTCGTAATTTTGTAAGTCGTTGGTGTTCGTATTCGGACTCGTTCGTATTTTCGTAAGTCGTTGGTGTTCGAATTCGGACTCGTTCGTATTTTCGTAAGAGTTATTTTTTCGTTGATTCGTTTTTCCGTTCCGTCTAATTTTTGTTTATTCGAAATTCGTATTTTCGTTATATTTTGTATTCGGACGCATTCGTATTTTCGTAGATTTAGTTACATTCGTACTTTCGTGAGATTGATTTATTCGTACTTTCGTAACATTGTTTTCGTAGATTTGTAATCGGAGCATAATTCATAATTTTATGTAATGTTTAAGAAACAAAGAATTTCTCTCTCACAAGTCAGAACTTAACTCAAAAATCCACCAAAACAGTTCCTCCGACCCAACCACGTTTATCAACTAACAAAAAAAGTAAAGAATTTACGAATCCATTCGAAGCACATTAAGCAGCGCCATTGTAAGAGACACAGAAAATTACGAATCAACAAACAAAAAAAAAAGTTACGAATGTACACATTTTTTCGTTCATTTCGATTTTTGGTATTTTTTAATCTTTGTTCGGTATTTTCGTTGTTTCTGTTTTCGTTTTTCGGATTTTCATTCTTTCGTAGTTTCGTTGTTTCTAATTTAATTATTTTGTATTTTCATTGTTTTTCATATTCGTTCGTTTCGATAGTTCGTTATTCGTTAGAATTTTTAGTAAACCATTCGTTCATTCGTACGATAACAAATGAACAAATATAACGAATTTGAACGGAAAACTAATTCGTAACTAAACGAATTGCACATGTCTAGCAATTATCTTCTGAAAGAGAACCCTAGCTGCTGCTCAGCAATACTTAACCCAACAATACAAACCTTTTGGCCTCTGTATAGAAGGTATTTTAAGATGTAGCTGCTGCAGTGACAGACCAAACCAGAAACAGACCAAACAAATTCAGTAACTAAGCCAAAGAACCCACCAGACCAACTTGTTTTTTTGCTACTGTAGAATATTTTGACTCCTTGGCTCCTGATGAAGCGACAGGTGGGTCTGGGAAACAAGTCCATCTATCTAAATGTATTTTAGCTGGAGAAGAGATGCTTGAGAGGGGACATGATAGCGATTTACAAATACCTCAATGGTGATCCCAGCCTAGGAAAAAAATCTATTCAGTCTCATGGAGAGTAAGAGGACACTGGGCTACTCAATGAGATTGGAGGAGAAGCGGTTTAACCTTAAAGAGGAGTAACCATTCAAAAAAAAAAAAATCAAAAGTCAGCAGCTACAAATGTTGCAGCTGCTGACTTTAAATAATTGGACACTTACCTGTTCCAGGGTCCAGCGATGCAGGTGATCAAAGCCCTGCTCGTCCCCCCCTCTGCTCGGCGGCACTGGCATTGTAACTGCGGGCACCCGGCTGTGGCTTCACTACGCATGTGCGAGCGGCGCCACACCGTTATTGGCCGCACAGTCATCTGGGACCTGTCACGTGTCCCAGATGATTGACAGGAGGGAGGGGCAGAGCTGAGCCCTTCCTGCGCTGAGGGGAAGTGATGTCACCAGCCCAGGCACTGAAGGAGGCAGACTAATGCCGCGTACACACGAAGGGACTATCCCGCGGGATTATCCGCTGGACCGAAGTCCAGCGGATAATCCCCTCGTGTGTGGGCGCCGGCGGACTTTTTGGCGCCAAAGTCCGGCGGACTTTTTGGCGCCAAAGTTTTAAGTTTGGTTTTAAAATTATCCGCTGGACTTGGCAGTCCAGCGGACAATCCCGCCGTTAGTAGGCAAGTCCGCGGGACTTTTGAAAATGAACGGACTTGCCGCTCATCGGCAAGTCCGTTCATTTAGCATGTGACTTCAGGTTACGTAGCTAGCGTAGGCACTAAATGCCGCCGCGCTGGCTCCGTAAGCTGGCATGGAATTAAAGGGACTCCCCACGCCGAAAAAACGAGCGCCCCCCCCTCCTGAGCCGTACCAGGCCGCGTGCCCTCAACATGGGGGGTGCCCTGGGGAAAGGGGGGCCGTGCGGCCCCCCCACCCCAAAGCACCTTGTCCCCATGTTGATGAGGACAAGGGCCTCTTCCCGACAACCCTGGCCGTTGGTTGTCGGGGTCTGCGGGCGGGGGCTTATCGGAATCTGAGAGCCCCCTTTTATAAGGGGGCCCTCAGATCCCGGCCCCCCACCCTATGTGAATGAGTATGGGGTACGATGTACCCCTACCCATTCACCTAAGGTGTAAAATGTAAAGTAAAAAAAACACACACACTTTTGAAAAAATAGTTTATTGCACTGCTCCGGGGGTCTTCTTCCGTCTTGGGGGTCTTCTCGCCGGACTCCCCCGCCATTTACCAAGCTCTTTTACCGAGCGGGGGAAGTCCGGCTACCTTCTTCGTCGTCGCCGCCGTCGTCTGGGGGTCTCGATCCGCCTTCGGGGGTCTTCCGGGGGTCTCTTCTGTTCTTGCGGCGGTCGTCGTCTTCCGCGCCGCCGGCGCCTTCTCCTTCTTCTTGTCCTTCTTCTTGTTCTTCTTCTTCCGATGTTGACCCGACGCTCTCTCTGCCCGGAATGCCTGTGCCGCGCTGCGCTGGGACTTATATAGGGGCATGGGGACAGGGTCACATGTTCATGTCACATGGTGACCCTGCCCCCTTGCGATGTCACAGTCCCAGCATCCTCCGGGACTGTGACAACACAAGGGGGCGGGGTCACCATGTGACATGAGCATGTGACCCTGTCCCCATGCCCCTATATAAGTCCCAGCGCAGCGCGGCACAGGCATTCCGGGCAGAGAGAGCGTCGGGTCAACATCGGAAGAAGAAGAAGAACAAGAAGAAGGACAAGAAGAAGAAGAAGGCGGCGCCGGCGGACGACCACCGCAAGAACAGAAGAGACCCCCGGAAGACCCCCGAAGGCGGATCGAGACCCCCAGACGACGGCGGCGACGACGAAGAAGGTAGCCGGACTTCCCCCGCTCGGTAAAAGAGCTTGGTAAATGGCGGGGGAGTCCGGCGAGAAGACCCCCAAGACGGAAGAAGAAGAAGACCCCCGGAGCAGTGCAATAAACTATTTTTTCAAAAGTGTGTGTGTTTTTTTTACTTTACATTTTACACCTTAGGTGAATGGGTAGGGGTACATCGTACCCCATACTCATTCACATAGGGTGGGGGGCCGGGATCTGAGGGCCCCCTTATAAAAGGGGGCTCTCAGATTCCTATAAGCCCCCGCCCGCAGACCCCGACAACCAACGGCCAGGGTTGTCGGGAAGAGGCCCTTGTCCTCATCAACATGGGGACAAGGTGCTTTGGGGTGGGGGGGCCGCACGGCCCCCCTTTCCCCAGGGCAACCCCCATGTTGAGGGCACGCGGCCTGGTACGGCTCAGGAGGGGGGGGGGGCGCTCGTTCGTCCCCACCCCTTTCCTGGCCTGCCAGGCTGCGTGCTCGGATAAGGGTCTGACATGGATTTGGGGGGGACCCCCACGCCGTTTTTCGGCGTGGGGATTCCCTTTAAATCCATGACAGGTGACGGAGCTAGCGCGCCGGCATTTACTGCCTACGCTAGCTACGTACCTGAAGTTACGTTCTAAATGAACGGACTGCTCCGTGTGTGGGCAAGTCCGTTCATTTTCAAAAGTCCCGCGGACTTTGGCCGGCGGATTATCCGTCCGTGCGTGTGTGGGCAAGTCCGCACGTGTGTGGGCAAGTCCACACGCTCGGAAAGTCCAGCGGACCCAGCTGGAAAGTCCGGCGGGATTGTCCGCTGGACTAAGTCCGCCGGCAAAATTCCGCACGTGTGTACGCGGCATAAGAGGGACCCCCTAGCAACAGGCATTTATAGGGGAGTTAAAAAAAAATCCAAATGTTTTTTTTTTTTTGTTTTTTTGGGGAATTTTTTTTTTTTTTTGTGTGCAACCCAACTTAAAGCTGTGCAGGTGGTATTTCACTGTCAGGACGGTAAGGATGTGGAACTCTCTTCCACAATTTGTGGTGTCAGCGGGGAGTACTATTATTTTAAAAGACTCTTGGATATGCATCTTAAAGAACACGACATACAGGGATATGGGAAACGATTATTGACACTAACACATGTACACCTACACAGGTTGAACTGGCAGGTATTCAACCTTACCTACTATGTGACTATGTAACTTCATCCATCACAACCACTCTCTTTAGTGGGAGCCTTTCTTATTATCTTTACCTGATTCAAACTAAAGGTTCGGTTGGGTTTTTAAATATTACATCAAGCTCACCAAGTTCCAGAGCCCCTGCATCTTACCTTACTGCTTCTAGAATTAAAGGTAGAAAATTGCGGTCTCCTGAAGATAATAATTCAATTACCACTTCAATTCTGGGCACTTTCACCCCCTTCCTGCCCAGACCAATCTTCAGCTTCAGGTGCTATCGCACTTTGAATGATAATTGCGCGGTCATGCAGCAGCACTGTACCCATATGAAATTTTTATCATTTTTCTTTAGAAAGATAGAGCTTTCTTTTAGTGGTATTTTATCATCACTGGGTTTTTTTTTTTTTGCTAAACAAACAAAAAAGATCGAAATTAAAAAAAAATAAAGTGTTTCTTTGTTTCTGCTATAATTATGCTTAATTTAGCAATAAAGCGGTGTTTCAGCTGTAAAAAATGTTTTTTAGAAGTCAGCAGCTACAAAAAAAAGTAGCTGCTGACTTTAATAAGTACACTTACCCTCCCAGGGCGCCCGCGCGACATGTCCCTCGGCACTCCGGTCCCAGCGCCGCCATCCTCACTAAGGGAAACAGGCAGTAGAGCCTTACGGCTTCACTGCTACTGTGCATGTGCGAGTCCCGCGGCGCTTTGTGAATGGGACGCGCTGTGTTAGGGAACACACAGTTCCCAGAACACAGTGCGCCCCATTACCCAGAAGACAATGTGGAGGAGGACAAAAGACCAAAGATCACCGAAGATCACCGTGGAGTATGAAGGAGGCAGATTAGGAAGAGGGCCTAGCAACAGGGATTTCTGACAGGGTAATTTTTTATTTTTTCATTTTTTATTTTTTAAAGAATATTAATGCTCTTTTTTTTTTTTAGGGTGGCCCTCCACTTTAAAGAGGGACGGTACCTGGAAAAAAAAAAATTAAAAGCCAGCAGCTACAAATACTGCAGCTGCTGACTTTTAATAAATGGACACTTACCTGTCACAGGTTCCAGCGATGTGGGCAGCAGAGGCCGATCAATCGATCGGCTCTCTGCTGCTGCCGGCGCCATTCTCAGTGAGGGAATCAGGAAGTGGCTTCACTTCCCGGTTCCCTACTGCGCATGCGCGAGTCGCGCAGCGCAATGAGAATCGTCCACGCTGTCTGCCGGGACACGTGTGTATCCCAGCAGACAGCGCGCCAGGACAGGAAGTGGCGTAAACTCCCGTGGGAGTTTATGCCCGGAAGTGGGTGCAGATACCTGTCTTAGACAGGTATCTGCACCCCCTCCCCCCTGAAAGGTGCCAAATGCGACACCGGAGGGGGGGAGGGTTCCGAAAAGCGGAAGTTCCACTTTAGGGAGGAATCCCGCTTTAAGTAATTTTTCTCCTTCACTGATGTGCGCTGCTGAGGCTGCACTGATGGGCACTGATGAGGCAGTACTGATGGGCACTGATAAGGCGGCACTGATGAGGCTGCAGTGATATGCGGCACTGATAGATGGCACTGATAGGCACTAATAGGCGGCACTGATAGGCTACACTGATAGGTGGCACTGATGGGTACTGATTGGCACTGATAGGGCTGCACTGATAATCAGTGCCCTGATTATCCGTGTACATGTCCCCTGTCACACTTGTCGGTTAAAGCCGTTGTGACAGTGCGTGAGGAAAGGAGTGCCGATAACCAGCAAGTTTGTTTACATGTGATCAGCTGTGATTGGACACAGCTGCTTACATGATAAAGGGTCATTGTGATTGGCCCTTTACCGTGATCTGTCATCAGCTGTGACCATAGGACACAGAAATCACAGAAAATGCTGGAAGCGCACCCCAGGGGGTTCTGGGAGGGCATCCAGAATGAGAGAGCCATTTTTCGGCTATAGCGTGGATCCGAAGTGGTAAGTATCAAGGATTATTTCCATAATCCTTTTAATAAATATGCATCTGTATTACTCCTAATGGAATAAACCCCTAGAGGCCCACAGCTCAAGTCATTGGTTAAATCAAAATGGTGTTATGGTGACTTGCATACAAATGGCCTTGCTATGGGACAAGATATCCCACTAAATAAAAACTACTGTGAATAGGGTGACCAAGGGTGAATAGGGTGAATTCATTTGGCGTGAAAAAAATAATAATTAAAGTCATTCAGAAGCATAAAACGCTCCCTTTTGACAAGATTTGGCAACCATAGATTAAAGTGTACCTCAAGCCAACATTTCTTAATAAATCTAGTAATTACAAGCACATGACTTTTAGCAATGGCTTTGGGAGCCTACCCGGCTGACTTGTGCTTGTAATCTTACTGGAAGAAATAACACGAAGGGTCCAGTGCACTTGTAGTCCATTCACATTGTTCTCAATCAAGCCCTGATGAAGGGGGTGTTTTGTACCCCTGAAACACGTCGACTACTCTTTGGTTTGTCCCCCTGAATTTTTTGGAATAAAGTTGTATCTGCACCATTTAGCAGAGGTGTGGCTCTTAATTTCTATTCTTAAACCAAAAAACAGGCTGCGCAACAAAGATGTTTAACTCCAGCCAAGGTTTATTGCAATGACAGCATACCACTCACTCCCACCCAAAGCCATCCCTCAACATGTTTCACCCACAGCAGGACTTAATCAGGAGGTTATGCCTTCCTGTGGGTGAACCATGTTGGGAGCAAGGCTTTAGTTGGGAGTGAGCGGTGTACTGGCATTGCAATAAACCTTGGCTGGAGTTGAACATCTTCGGTGTGCAACCTGTTTTTTGAATAGTACACTACAGCGGAGCAAGAGTGGACTTGGCACCTGAGAATTCATTTACATTTTTGTTACATTGCACTCTAAGCCAAGGAGAAGGTGGAAACCCTCTGTGTGCAGCAACCCCCCCCCCCCCCCAGCCAGCCATCTCTAATACTTACCTGAGCCCAATCTCAATCCAACGATGTGCACAAGAGCAGCGTCTCTCTCCGGGGTCCCCTCATAGATAGCAGTGGGAGCCATTGGTTCCCGCTACTGTCAATCTCAGCCATTGAGCCAATGAAGAGAGAGTGGGGGCGGGGCTGGGCTGAATGGACAGATAGAGCATCAGCTCGAGAGTGAGCCTGCTTGGGTGCCCCCATAACAAGCTGCTTGCTGTGAGGGCACTTGGCAGTGGGGGGGGGGACCAGGAGGGCCGGTGGGGGACCTGAGAAGAGGAGGATCAGGGCTGCTCTGTGCAAAACCATTGCACAGAGCAGGCAAGTATGACTTATGTTATTTTTTTTTTTTTAAATGATCCTTTAATATTACTATGTTACTGAGCCTTTTGGAGTATCCCATACCTCAATTCCTCCCCTGCAAGCAATAAATTACAAAAAGACAAACCCCTAGATGCTTAATTGGAGCCGGAGTGAATGGACCTGTGCCTTGGTGAATGGGCAGCCTCTACACTATTGGGTAAGAATGAATTAACTTCATTGGCTCCTACACTATAAACAAAAGTTTGGCATTAGATATACACTGATGTTGGACGAGAAGCCCTGGCTCACAGTCTCCGCTCTAATTCATCCCAAAGGTATTCTATCGGGTTGAGGTCAAGACTCTGTGCAGGTCAGTCAAGTTCTTCCACCCCAAACTCGCTCATCCATGTCTTCATTAAACTTGCTTTGTGCACTGGTCTAAATCATTTGGTGGAGGGGGGATTATGGTGTGGGGTTGTTTTTTAGGGGTTGGGCTTGGCCCCTTAGTTCTAGTGAAGGGAACTCATAAGGCGTCAGCATACCAAGACATTTTGGACAATTTCATGCTCCCAACTTTGTGGGAACAGTTTGGGGGTGGCCCTTACTGTTCCAACATGACTGCGCACCAGTGCACAAAGCAAATACCATAAAGACATGAATGAACGAGTTTGGGGTGGAGGAACTTTACTAGCCTACACAGAGTCCTGACCTCAACCCGATAGAACACCTTTGGGGGGAAATAGAGTGGAGACTGAGAGCCAGGCCTCCTTGTCCACATCAGTGCCCGACCTCACAAATGCGCTTCTGGAAGAATGGTCAAACATTCCCATAGACACACTCCTAAACCTTGTGGACGGCCTTCCCAGAAGAGTTGAAGCTGTTATAGCTGCAAAGGGTGGGCCACCTCAATATTGAACCCTGCAGACTAAAGCCCCATACACACGGTCGGATTTTTTCATGGATTCTGTCCGATCGGACAATGTTGTTGAAAAATCAGACCATGTGTATGCACCATCGGACAGTGTACGTCGGATTGTCCGACGGACAAAGTCTTATCTCCTGCTGGATAGATTTGCCGACAACACGGTCCGATCCCACCAAATCCGATCGTGTGTACGGTTGTCCGACCGGACAAAGTGCTACGCATGCTCAGATCACATTACAAGACCAAAGCTATTGGCTACTAGCCTCTACGTAGTCCCGTCGTAGGCAACAAACGTCACCACGTTCAGAATGATCGGATTTTCCAACAACTTTGTCCGACCGTGTGTATGCAAAACCAACATCAGACAAAGTATGACGGACATGATCCGATGGACCTGGTCCTCGGATAATCCGCGCGTGTGTATGGGGCTTAAGACTGGGATGCCATTAAAGTTCATGTGTGTGTAAAGGCTGGTGTCCCAATACTTTTGATAATACAGTGTACTTTAATTATCAAGCTGCCTCATTACATGTATATGGAACTACATTAAACACTGTTTCTGAACCTCAGTTGAGAATGTTGACTGTAAGTGCTATATTGTTCACAACCAATTTGTCTCACACTGTTTTGAAGTGTAAGGTTGCCTTAGGAACGCTTTAAGGTTATCTTTTTACCAATATTTCTTTATTCTGTGTTATAAAAGAAAGTACATATTGTTATCGCTTTTCATGTTACAGAATGGAGTACAAAGACAATATAATATTACTTGATACATCGTGAGGTTACAAGATCAAGGTTTGTAGATGATTTGTTCGCATACAATCATTTTCAGGGCAGGTTCATGTATTCAATGTATTACTCCAATCAAGCAGAATAGAGATTTATAGTCATTGCAACACAATACAAAAAACAAGAGCAACGCTTAGAGCCTTTACAAATTAGGAAAAAAAAATAGATAAACAGAAGAAAAAAAAAACAGATACAGTTGTGCTCGTAAGTTTACATACCCTGGCAACATTTATGATTTCTTGGCCATTTTTCAGAGAATATGAATGATAACACAAAAACTTTTCTTTCACTCATGGTTAGTGTTTTTATTATCAATGAACTGATCAAAAGTTTACATACCCTGGCGATTTTGGCCTGATAACATGCACACAAGTTGACACAAAGGGGTCTGAATGGCTATTAAAGGTAACCATCCTCACCTGTGATCTGTTTGTTTTTAATTAGACAGATTTGCCTCGCAGATCCTGACTTGCAACACCGCTTATTTAGAATAAAAAAGGAGCTGCGCCAATAGCAAATAAAAATACAATTACATAAAAATAACTATTATAAATGTTGAGGCTGAGTGTATCCCAACACATAGGATGACCCAATGGTGAGAACCTTAGCCACACTTGGGGCAGCACAGTGGTGTAGTGGTTAGCACTCTCACCTAGCAGTAAGAATGGTCACTGGTTCAAATCCCAACCACGACACTCCCTGCCTGGAGTTTGCATGTTCTCCCTGTGCCTGCGTGGGTTTCCTCCAGGTACTCCAGTTTCCTCCCACAATCCAAAGACATGCAGGTAGGTTAATTGGCTTCTGTCCAAAAATTGGCTCTAGTATATGAATGGGGACCTTGAATTGTTGGCTCCTTGAGGGTAGGGACTGATGTGAGTGTGCAATGTACAGGGATAGGGACAATTGTAGACACTCACTCAGGTTGAACTGGATGGACTGATGTCTTTATTCAACCTTACTAACTATGAAACTATGAAACTTAGTCACCCTCAACAGTGACAAGAGGTCCCAGTCTCTGTCCACACAGTAACCAGTCCCCACAATGAAAAATAGATGACTCAAAAAGTCCAAATAGCAATCAAGGGATTCTTCAGGTCAAAGCAGTAATACAGGCAATGTGATCCTGGCATCCGAATGCAAGTAGAAGGAAAAAACACCTCAGTGACTTGTATCGTATATAGTGATGAACACAGTGCCCGACACCCTCATACATTAACTGCTTACCAGAAAGCAGAGGTAAATGAGCTCTGCTATAACATGAAAAACACGCGTCTGCGATTTCCTAATCCCACGCCAATCTTCGTTTTGATACTCTGAGTGGTTAAGTATTGGGGGTCCACTTCATCACATGCGGTCCATATGGGGAATGGAGGAAAAAAGGCAGCCCATAGCGTAAATCTGGTAACACCGGTTTATTAAAACAAATAAAAAGCACTTACATTGATCCCAATGGTAAGGCACATAAAGCATAAAAACGTTGCCGGCCGGCAAGATACAGGAGCCCGTCCTCCTCTAGGTCATGTGGTGGCGTCACTGTGTACCCTCCCAGACTAGTTTCGACAGATATGTCTTTCTCGATGGGGAACGGGCAACACTGTGACTATCCACCATTAAATAGCAAACACCCTCGTTCTGACATGTGGGGATGTGACCACATGTCAGAACGAGGGTGTTTGCTATTTAATGGTGGATAGTCACAGGTCTGGGGAAACTGGAAACCTCTGCTCCGTCCTGCTGCCAGCCAGCACCGTCACACTGTTTCGTTCTGCAAGGAGACCGGGACCCTCAAATGGCTCCGTCAGGTGTCTCTAGATCCTTCCCGATCCGGTCACACTGTCTCTTCAGCACACAGGTATGAGGCAGAATCGCTGATTGTTCTGCTCCGCAGTTAATGTAGACCGCGCTTTCTGGAACACCTCCTCACAGATCCTTGTAGGCAGGCCACGTGTCCAGAAGAGAAAGAAAATGGCCACGTGGGGTCCTTTATAGCCTACCCAGCATGCAGTTCAGTCCCTGAGTGTTCATAGGTAGGTGAGTTAGCATTGTGGGTAGGTAAGGCCTTGTAGTATGTAAACAATTGAATCACTTCATGTAACATTTTTCTTATGTTCTTGAGACAGAAAATAGACAAAGTCCCTTTTACATTTATGCCACTAGATGGTGTCAAATACCAATTTATACCATTGTTCATAGTTTAACATTACATAGCACTAAAAGGCAAAAATACCAGCGCTACATATATATATATATATATATATGAAATTTTCTTTTTTGTATGCCATTGCTTTGTACATAGATAAAAATACTCATGTTCAACCATGTATCATAAGTTTATGAGGTATGCTTTGTTTATATGCCAATTAAACAATTTTACAATTTCCCCTACCGCGTGTCTTGTGCCTCACTCAAAGTCCCACAAACCCCTTTCTTTTCTCTGATTTAGGGATGGAGGAGCATGTTATCATGCACCTCATTTAACCACATGCCGACCGCGCTATAGTCAAAAGACGGCTACAGCGCGGTCGGCTTATCCTGGGTGACGTCCTCCCAGAAACTTGTTCCCGCGCGCCCCCTGGGGCGCGCACTCGGGAACATCCGTGACCGCCGGGTCCCGAGGACCCGGTGCATCACGGATCACGGTAAACGGCCGCTGATAGCGGCCGTTTACCACGTGATCGCTCCGTCAAATGACGGAGCGATCACATGTACACAAACCGGCGTCACGTCATGACGCCGGTTCCTCCCTCCCCTCTCTGTACCGATCGGTACAGTGAGAGGGGAGAAGCGCGCAGGGGGGGAGATGGGACCAGCGCTGTGGGCTGGATGTGTAGTGCCCACATCGCTGGTCAGTGACAGCTACACTGCCACCACAATACTCTGCCACCACTGTGCAATACTCTGCCACCACTGTGCAATACTCTGCCACCACTGTGCAATACTCTGCCACCACTGTGCAATACTCTGCCATCACTGTGCAATACTCTGCCACCACTGTGCAATGCTCTGCCACAGTGGTGGACACATGTTATAGACTTTCTCCCTGGGCTAATATATATACTTTTGCTGCTCTACCATTCGCTTTATTGGATCTTATTTATTGCATTATTTGCTCCCATATTAGAGATAACCTTTACCATTACCTGCACTAGTGCTATATATTCATTCATATAAATTATCTGTTTATTTATTTATGTGATCACTAGTGGTGTTACACTTTTTAGGTGTGTGTTTAAACTACTTGCCTACCAGGCACGAACACCTCCTTCCTGACCAAGCCATTTTTCAGCTTTCAGCGCTGTCGCATTTTGAATGACAATTGCGCGGTCAGGCAACGCTGTACCCAAATAAAATTTTTATCATTTTTTCCCCACAGATAGAGCTTTATTTTGGTGGTATTTGATCACCTCTGCGTTTTTTATTTCTTGCGCTATAAACAAAAGAAGAAGGACAAGTTTGAAAAAACATAATATTTTTTACTTTTTATTATAATAAATATCCATTTTTTTTTTTTTTTTAAACAAATTTTTTCCTCAGTTTAGGCTGATATGTATAATTCTACATATTTTTGGTAAAAAAAAAATCGCAATAAGCGTATATTGATTGGTTTGCGCAAAAGTTATAGCGTCTACAAAATAGGGGATAGATTTATAGCATTTTTATTATTATTTTTTTTTTTTTACTAGTAATGGCGGCGATTTGCGATTTTTATCGTGACTGCGACATTGCGGCGGACACTTCGGACACTTTTGACACATTTTTGGGACCATTCACATTTATACAGCGATCCGTGCTATAAAAATGCATTGATTACTGTATAAATGTGACTGGCAGGGAAGGGGTTAACGCTAGGGGGCGCTGCAGGGGTTAATGTGTACCCTATCTTGGTGATTCTTACTGTGGGGGGAGGGGACTGACTGGGGGAGGGGACCGATCGGTGTCCCTATGTACAAGGGACACACCATCGGTCTCCTCTCCTCTGACAGGACGTGGATCTGTGTGCTTACACACACAGATCCACGTCCTGCTCGATTACCGGGCAATCGCGGGTGCCTGGCGGTCATCGCGACCGCCGGGCACGCGCACCGGGGCCCCAGCTACGCGGCGGGCGCGCGCGCGCCCCCCAGTGGCCAAATTGTAGACGACGTCATATGACGGCGGCCCGCCACAGTAGCTGCACCGTCCCGCCGTCATTTGACAGTGGGCGGTCAGCTAGTGGTTAACTTATGCGCTAAATCACTTTACTTTATTACTCTGTTTTTGTGTCACTGTGAACACTTCGTTTTGGCTGCTAGTTTAATTCCAAGCAAGATTTTTTATTTGCACAGGATAACACATATATCGTATATAGGACAGTATTTCACCTGTTGGATTTACATTTTTGTGTTTTTTAAGAGACACGTTGTGCACTTGCACTTATTTATTATTATTATTTTATTTACACGTGTGGGGTATTGATCCCCACAATCCATTAGTACAGCGCGCAGGTCACTTTCACCTGTGTATATTGTTTGTTCCTACTAAGTAGGAAAAACTATATGTCTCCTCTCCTAGTCACTCCCATCCCCACACAGTTAGAACACACTGAGGTGCTTTACAAGTGCTACAGCACTAAAAATAGCGCCTGCATAGCGCCTGTAAAGAGCCTCTCCTGTCTCTCCAGTGTGAAAGCCCTCGGGCGGTGCACTGGCAGGACGCTAAAAAAAGTCCTGCAAGCAGCATATTTGGAGTGGTGCCCATTGAACTGAATGGGCACCGCTGCCGAACCGCCGCTGCAGCGGGACTTTGTGGGTCGTTTAACCCTTTTTCGGCCGCTAGCGGGGGTTAAAACCACCCGCTAGTGGCCGAAAATGGCGGTAAAGTGACGATAAAAATAGCGGCGCTTTACTGCCACCAACTCCCTAGTGTGAAAGGGGCCTTAGGGAACACACAGTTAACCCCTTGATCGCCCCCTAGTGTTAACCCCTTCCCTGCCAGTGACATTTACACAGTAATAAATGTCAATGGTCCCAAACAAAAGTGTCAAAAGTGTCCGATTTGTCTGTCGCACTGTTACAGTACTGCTAAAAACCGCAGATCACTGCCATTAATAGTACAAAAAAAAATTATAATAAAAATGCCATAAATCTTTCCCATAGTTTGTAGACGCTATAACTTTTGCGCAAACCAATTAATATATGCTTATTGCATTTTTTTTTACCAAAAATCTGTATAAGAATATATATTGGCCTAAACTGATGAAGAAATGTGTCTTTTAAAAAAAACATTGGGGGATATTTATTATAGCAAAAAGTAAAAAAAAAAATATATTTTTTCAAAATTGTCGCTCTCTTTTTGTATAGCGCAAAAATTAAAAACCGCAGAGGTGATCAAATACCGCCAAAAGAAAGCTCTATTTGTGAGGAAAAAATGATGCAAATTTAGTTTGGGTACAGCATTGCATGACTGCGCAATTGTCAGTTAAAGCGGCGCAGTGCCAAATTGTAAAAAGTGCTCTGGTCAGGAAGGGGGTAAGATCTTCCGGGGCTGAAGTGGTTAAAAGGCAGTGTAGCCTAACATTATCTGCCTCCATTCAGCCTGCAGGAGCTGCCTGTCACAAGACAGACTATTTCCACCTACATATGTGTTGAACTTTGCCTCCACTTGTTAGGAAACCTCCACCTTTAGGCTGGCTTCACACTGGGGCGGTGCGGGGCGGCGACGGTAAAGCAGCGCTATATTTAGCGCTGCTTTACCATCGTTTTACCCGCGGTATGCGGCCGCTAGCGGGGTGGTTTTAACCCCCGCTAGCGGCCGCAAAAGGGTTAAAAACCTCCGCAAAGCGCCGCTGCAGCGGCGGTTTGCGGGCGGTATCCCCGCGGTTTCCCATTGATTTCAATGGGAAGGAGCGGTATAGGAGCGGTGAACACACCGCACCTTCACCGCTCCAAAGATGCTGCTAGCAGGACTTTTGTTGCGGTCCTGCTAGCGCACCGCTCCAGTGTGAAAGCCCGCCGGCTTTCACACTGGAGTGAATGGGGCCGGTTTTTTCAGGCGGTATACAGGCGCTATTTTTAGCGCCGTACCGCCTGAAAACCGCCCCAGTGTGAAAGGGGCCTTAGTGGAAAATAAAGATGAGACGAACAACCCCCAGGTTCCGTTCGCACCAGAACATGCAAACAGGCAAAAAGTTTGAGCGAACATGTGAGCCCTTTTAACCACTTCAGCCCCAGAAGGATTTACCCCCTTAATGACCAGGCCATTTTTTGCGATACGACACTGCGCCGCTTTAACTGACAATTACGCGGTCTTGCAACGTGGCTTCAAAACAAAACTGATGTTCTTTTTTCCCCACAAATAGAGCTTTCTTTTGGTGGTATTTGATCACCTCTGCGATTTTTATTTTTTGCGCTATAAACAAAAAAAGAGTCTCTTCAGACTAAGAATAGATGACAGCTCTCTCCACATGTAGAGATAAAATCAACACAGAGCCTCCAATAGTGTAGATGACATCTCTCTCCACATGTAGATGTTTTACTCTATTGGAGGCTCTGTGTTGATTTTATCTCTACATGTGGAGAGAGCTGTCATCTATTCTTAGGTGTCCTTTTATGAAAGTGCGGTAAAATACCGCTATTCATTTCTCAGGCATTCTCAGGGGAGATCGCTCTCCCCTGAGTGCCTGTTTATGATGGTCAGTAGATCGCTTCTCATGTTGAGTTGAGAAGCGATCTACAAACGCCGGGAACTCCTCAGAATTTCTCCTCACACTGTAATCTCGCGAGATGTAGCGGGATTACAGTGTGAGGAGATTTAAAATACAAAAGTTGAACACTAATCACCACACATTATTCCCCAACATATTAATAAAATAATAAAGTTAAATTCCCCCTACACAATATACATTAACCTAATTATTAAAAAAACATTGTTTTTATCAATATTTAAATATTATACATGTGCCTATTTAAATGTTAATGGTGTATAGTAAATTAATCCACATATGTAATGAAGCTATACACCATTCATATAAATGTAAAATACATTTATAATCATTAAAAAATAATTTTAATAAAGTATACAAGTATAAATATTTATTAATAAATTAAAATAAAATATATTTAATAACTGATAAACCCCTGTATAAGGCCCCTTTCACACTGGGGCGGGAGCGGTGTCGGCGGTAAAGAAGCGCTTTATTTAGCGCTGCTTTACTGTCGTTTTATCAGCGGTTTTCGGCCGCTAGCAGTGCAGTTTTAACCCCCGCTAACGGCAGAAAAAGGGGTAAAACCGCCCGCAAAGCGCTGCTGCAGCGGCGCTTTGCCGGCAGTATTGCCGCGCTGTCCCATTGATTTCAATTTGAATTTGAATTATGAATACACCGCTCCTTCACCACTCCAAAGATGCTGCTAGCAGGACTTTTTTGACCGTCCTGCTAGCGCACCGCTCCAGTGTGAAAGCAGAGTGAAAGGGGCCGGATTTTTTCAGGAGCTATACAGGCGCTATTTTTAGCACTGTAGCGCCTGAAAAAGGCCCAGTGTGAAAGGGGCCTTACTGTAAGGCCCCTTTCACACTGAGGCGCTTTGCAGGCACTAAAGTTCTAAAAATAGCGCCTGCAAAGCGCCTTCAAACAGCCGCGGGCTTTCACACTGGAGCGGTGCGCTTGCAGGATGCTGAAAAATGTCCTGCAAGCCGCATCTTAGGAGGATTTACCGCTCCTAAAGCGCCCCTTCCCATTGAAAATAATGGGGCAGCGCTCCAAACCCCCCTGCAAAGCGGCGCTGCAGTGGCGCTTTGCGGGCGGTTTTAACCCTTTTTCAGTCATTAACGGGGGTAAAACTGCCCCGCTAGCGTTCGAAAAGCGCCGCTATAACGACGGTAAAGTTCCGCTAAATATAGCGGCGCTTTACCGCCAGCACGCCCAGCGCCTCAGTGTGAAAGTAGCCTAATGGAACATGCCATGGGTAAAACAAAATTTTATTTACTAATAAATTAAAAAATTATATAAAAATGACATTAATAATAGCATTTAAATGCAGGTAGAATAATATATATACATATATATATATATATATATATATATATATATATATATATATATATATATATATATATATATAATCTATCTATCTATCTATCTATCTATCTATCTATCTATCTATCTATCTATCTATCTATCTATCTATCTATCTATCTATCTATCTATCACAGCATATAGCATATATATATATGTGTGTGTGTGTGTGTGTGTGTGTGTTTATTTCAATGTGTATGTGTATATCTATCTATCTATTTATATATGTTTGAAGGCTGGCCGCAGGCTAGCCTGTATTTGTAGGAGGAGTCTGAGGGCTATATATCCCTCCTCCTCCTCCATCAATCCGTCGTCGGATCATTTCCGGGTTGATGGACGTCACTTCCGGTCTATCAGAGCGGCGGTCGGCCGCAGCAATGGTGTCTGTGCCTCTCCCGGGCACCATCGAGGGACCACTACCCCGTCCCCCCTGGGTTCCACCTGCCATGGAGGCCGCCCTGCCCGTCCTCCCTTGCCGCCCTGCCAGTCCTCCCTTGCAGCCCATGTTCCACGTGGCTTTGTGGGGGGGGACAGCCGCCTGCTTCTCCCGGCGCTCATGCCGGGCGTCCACCCTCCACCTCTCTCCAGCATGCAGCCCGCCCGCTTCTCCCGACGTATGCGCGGGGGGAGGGGGGGTCCGTCCCTTGACCTGCCCGCTCCTCCGGGCTCACGCTGGGGGGGTCCATCCCTTGTCCTGCCCGCTCCTCCGGGCTCACGCTGGGGGGAAGGGGGGTCCGTCCCTTCACCTGCCCGCTCCTCCGGGCTCACGCTGGGGGGAAGGGGGGTCCGTCCCTTCACCTGCCCGCTCCTCCGGGCTCACGCTGGGGGGAAGGGGGGTCCGTCCCTTCACCGGCCCGCTCCTCCGGGCTCACGCTGGGGGGGAGGGGGGTCCATCCCTTGTCCTGCCCGCTCCTCCGGGCTCACGCTGGGGGGAAGGGGGGTCCGTCCCTTCACCTGCCCGCTCCTCCGGGCTCACGCTGGGGGGGAGGGGGGGTCCATCCCTTGTCCTGCCCGCTCCTCCGGGCTCACGCTGAGAGGGGGTGCTGTCAGTCCCTCCATCCTCCCGCTCCTCCGGGCTCACGCTGAGAGGGAGGGGGGGGCTGTCCGTCCCTCCACCCTCCCGCTCCTCTGGGGTCACGCCGCTCGTCCCTCCCGCTCCTCCGGGCTCACGCTGAGAGGGGGGGGGGGGGGGTGTCCGTCCCTCCCGCTCCTCTGGGCTCACGCCGCTCGTCCCTCCCGCTCCTCCGGGCAAACGCTGAGAGGGGGGGGCTGTCCGTCCCTCCACCCTCCCGCTCCTCTGGGCTCACGCCGCTCGTCCCTCCACCGGGCTCACGCTCCCGGCGCGCATGCAGGGGGGGCGTCCATCCTCCACCTCGCATCTCCCCACAGCTCCACTGACCGGCGTGCGGCCGCCCGCTTCTCCCGGCGCTCTTGCGGGGGGGGGAGCATCTCCATACAGCTCCAGTATCCAGCGGGCAAACCGCCCGCTTCTCCCGGGGCCCATGCGGGGGGAGGGGGGCCGTCCGTCCTCCCATCCTCCACCCACAGTCTCCATCCTCGGCTCCAGCGAGCCAGCGTGCTGCCCGCTCGTTTTTCCCCGGCACCATGCGGGAGGGGGAGGGGGAGCGTCCATTCACCTATTTCTCCTCACCCACTTCCCCAGGGCTCCGTCTGGCCAGGGTGCCGCCACACGCTTCCGTCGGTGTCAGGTGAGGGGGGTGTTGTCAGGCCACCCACCGCCTTCGCTGGGCGCAATCCCTCGTGGTTGGGGGGGGGGCTGGGGCGCTGCTACCCACTTCTCCCTGGCTTCCCTGTGTTTTCCTACCAGTGCTCATGGGGGGGGGGGGGGGGCTCCAATCAAGTTCAATGCAAGCAGCAGCAGCAGTGAATTTCAACACCACTGTATGATATATTTCTCCTCAGTTCAGGCTGCTGAGCTGTTACCTTCTAGGACAAGGAAGGTGTTACGGCCCAAGCGCTCGCTTCTTCAAGGAAAATTCCTGAATAGGGATATTGTTGATCTGGTAATCCGCTCCAGGAACTTTGGTCACATGCATGGCCAAACATGGGGCCAGAGTTACTTCAGGGGTGCAATCACACTGGCGATTGGGGGGTAGGGGTGGAGTCGCTTTCTTACCTCCGCTCAACCATCCCACATTAGTTGGGTAGTCAGCGGTCAGGGGGTTGTCATGCCACGGCAGGAATTTTACCCCCCGTCATACTCAGCACCACCTCCTGCATGCACGGCCCATTGAAGTGTTTGGAATATTTTCACGTGGCTCTGTCCTCAGCGTGTTTCTGTCCTCAGCGGGTTCTGTCGTCTGCGGGGTTCTGTCGTCTGCGGGGTTCTGTCGTCTGCGGGGTTCTGTCGTCTGCGGGGTTCTGTCGTCTGCGGGGTTCTGTCGTCTGCGGGGTTCTGTCATCTGCGGGTGCTGTCATCTGCGGGTGCTGTCATCTGCGGGTGCTGTCATCTGCGGGTGCTGTCTATCGTTAGCATGTTCCATCACAGCTTTCACTCGTAGCTTTTCGTTCATATCATTCTGTTTCTTTCCAGTCGGAGCTTATTTCATTTGCAGGTTTCTCCTGTCTTAGCATTTCATTCGTAGCTTTTACGGTCACAGGATTTCTGTTAGCTAGTGCTCACATTCAGGATCTGTCACGGTTGCGGATCCATACAGGCTGAGGTTTGTTTCTTCTTTTCGATTGTCGTCCCACAATCTTCTCACCCGTAGCACACACGTCATACGATGCACGCTCACTTCTTACACTTGTACGTCTACCCACCACCGTCTGTGGGTACTCTAGCCCCGAGGTTTGTTTTGCTACCTGTCTGTTTTCTGTCGTTGCATTTCGTTCGTAGCATTTCTGTTAGCCAGGGCTCCCATCCAGGTCTGTCACGCCTTCGGACCCATACGGGCTGAGGTTTCGTTTTTAATTGATTGTCGTCCCATAATCTTCTCGCCCGTATACCATACGTCATACGTTGTACGCTCATTTCATCACACTTGTGCGTTTACCCACCACGGTTTGTGGGTACACCAGCCCTGAGGGTTTGTTTGATGTCTGTCTCTGTTGTTCTGTCATAGTATTTTCCATCGTAGCATTCGTGTCGTTCGTAGCATGCATGTCAGCCAGGGCTCACATCCAGGGTCTGTCACGTCTACAGACCCATACGGGCTGAGGTTTCGTTTTTAATTGATTGTCGTCCCACAATCTTCTCGCCCGTATACCATACGTTATACGTTGTACGCTCATTTCATCACACTTGTACGTCTACCCACCACGGTTTGTGGGTACACCAGCCCTGAGGGTTTGTTTGCTGTCTGTCTCTGTTGTTCTGTCATAGTATTTTCGATCGTAGCATTTGTGTCGTTCGTAGCATGCATGTTTAGCTAGGGCTCACATCTAGGGTCTGTCACGTCTACGGACCCATACGGGCTGAGGTTTCGTTTTTAATTGATTGTCGTCCCACAATCTTCTCGCCCGTATACCATACGTCATACGTTGTACGCTCATTTCATCACACTTGTACGTCTACCCACCACGGTTTGTGGGTACACCAGCCCTGAGGGTTTGTTTGCTGTCTGTCTGTTGTTCTGTCATAGTATTTTCGATCGTAGCATTTGTGTCGTTCGTAGCATGCATGTTTAGCTAGGGCTCACATCTAGGGTCTGTCACGTCTACGGACCCATACGGGCTGAGGTTTCGTTTTTAATTGGTTGTCGTCCCACAATCTTCTCGCCTGTATACCATACGTCATACGTGCACGTTCACCATACCTTTACTACTACCCACCACGGTCTGTGGGTACCTTAGCCCTGAGTGTTTCGTTTTTAATTACCTGTCTTGGCGCTGCAGGTTGCTCGGGCTCGCTCACTACATACACTAGATTTGTGTCAGCATCAGGTCACATTCACGCGCTGTTGGTCTTGTCATTCCTGCACCCACATCCTCATACTTTTCAGGTACGTAGGGGTGTTTCGTGGGTAGATGTCTGTCTGTTCTCATTGCTCCAGTTGTGTTCATCAGTTCAGGGCTCAACATGCCAGTCCACATTCATCCCTCCACCGCCGCATGGGGGTTCAGTGCATGGTAGCACCCCATCATTTGGGATGGGTCCATTCCAAACTCATAGCGGTGTTTTAGCACGGGTATACCCCTTTCCCAGCCTCAGTTGGAGGGTGCAGTATTGTAGGTGGTTATTCTCAACCTCACAGGTTCATGTCTCCGGCTTTCGCTGCATATTGCCTCTGCTTTTTGGCCATCTGCCAACACTATCAAGTGACCTGCATTTCAGGCCCCTACAAACTCCTGCCATTTTGTCCATTTTGCAGCTCACCTTCTCTAAGCCATGTTAAGGTAGGCAGGGATGTTCTAGTCCCGGCTACCAGTTACCGGGCAGGTTTTCGTGGCTTTTCAGACTTCCTGTCGCCTACCCTGGGCTCAGTTACCAGTTGGTGCTCTAGGCAATCCCCTTTTGCTACACTCGCAAATTCTCCATGTTAGCATAGAGGGACAAGCTAGGGGTTCATGGTCCTTACTGTTCCGCTGGAACGGTATCGCAGTCAAGGATACGTCCTTCGCTACAACATTCCTCCTGATCAGCTCTTTCTAGCTTCCCCATGCATCCTCTCACCTCGAGCAGTTCGTGCTCATGTCCTGGTTACCTTCCATATCAGGCTCCTATTCTAAACCCCCTTTTTCTGGTTATTCGTCAGGGGAGGAGGCAACTTTGTGGGTCCCGTACAGGGGGTCCCTTCTTTCATCGTCAGGTACATGGGGCACTGGAGTTCTTCATGTTTCATACGTAATCCCCTTTTGAAGGCATTCAGGCTTTCACTCCTTTCTGGGCAATGGCTGTTGCTGGCCCTTCATTGTTGCTTTCTCATCACACCTACTTGGGTCTCTTTTGCCCTCTTTTAGGCATACCGACCAGCAGGCCATGGCACACCTCAGGCCTTGGTAGGTAGTAGTATCGCATTTCCAAGTGAAGACTCTGACTACAAGTTTGAAGGCTGGCCGCAGGCTAGCCTGTATTTGTAGGAGGAGTCTGAGGGCTATATATCCCTCCTCCTCCTCCATCAATCCGTCGTCGGATCATTTCCGGGTTCCCACCCACCCATTCCCTCATATTTTATTATTTCATTCACATTCATTCAGGGTATGCCCTCTTTTAGGCATACCGACCAGCAGGCCATGGCACACCTCAGGCCTTGGTAGGTAGTAGTATCGCATTTCCAAGTGAAGACTCTGACTACAAATATATATATATATATATATATATATATAGATAGATAGATAGATAGATAGATATATCTATATAGATATATATATATATATATATCTATATATATATATACACAATTTAGATTGCTAACCTGCTTGTTTTGGGGTGTGTAATGGTGGGGAAGATGTTCTCTCACTGTATGGCTGCTCCTGAGTGAAAGAGGGAAGTCAAAAGACTTCCTGCTTTCTCCAGAATACTGAGGCAGCTTCCCGCTTCTCTCTCTGATTCTCCACCTCTGAGATGGTGAATCAGAAAGTGAGAATCCTGTCACAGATCGCCAGTGAGGTGCTGAGATCGCACCTTCATACACTGGCCGTTTCTGTGACAGTCAGTTACAGATTCTCACTGTGCTGAGGTAATCAGTGGAGAACATGTTCTCATCTGATTACCTCAGTTTCATACACAGGTAAAGACCTGAGATCAGCTGTGAGACTTGGGATCGCAGCTGATCTCAGTTTCATAAAAGGACACCTTAGTCTGAAGAGATCTGAGTGGAGATTGGGATGGTCATCTGCATAAAGCAAGATATAATTACACATGTGATTGAAATATATACAATCTGGTGAGCCTCATACTAAAAAGCTGTGGATTGTTCACTTTGGTGAAGGATTTATGGTGTTTTAAGTTTTTTTACTTTTATGGACATTTGCACCAATTTTTCACAATGGACTTTTTGACATATAAATATATTTAATTATGATGGACAATTTACCAGAGCACTTTTTGCGTTTCGGCACTGCGTCGCTTTAACTAACAATTGCGCGGTCGTGCGACGTTACACCCAAACAAAATTGACGTCTTTTTTTTCCCACAAATAGAGCTTTCTTTTGGTGGTATTTGATCGCCCCTGCGGTTTTTATTTTTTGCGCTATAAACAAAAGAAGAGCGACAATTTTGAAAAAAAAACACAATATTTTTTACTTTTTGCTATAATAAATATCCCATTTTTTAAAAAAAAAACAATTTTTTTACTCAGTTTAGGCCGATACGTATTCTTCTACATATTTTTGGTAAAAAAAATCGCAATAAGCGTATATTGATCGGTTTGCGCAAAAGTTATAGCGTTTACAAAATAGGGGATAGATTTATTGCATTTTTTTTAGTAGTAATGGCGGCGATCTGCGATTTTTTTTTTTCGTGACTGCGACATTGCGGCGGACACTTTTGACACATTTTTGGAACCATTCACATTTACACAGCGATCGTTGCTATAAAATTGCATTGATTACTGTGTAAATGTGACTGTCAGGGAAGGGGTTAACACTAGGGGGCGCTGCAGGGGTTAATGTGTTCCCTATAGGAGTGATTCTAACTGTGGGGGGAGGGGACTCAAGGGGAGGAGACCAATCATGTGTTCCTCCGTACTGGGATCACATGATCAGTCTCCTCTCCGCTGACAGGACGTGGAGCTGTGTGTTTACACACACAGCTCCACGGTCCCGCACGGTCCCGTTGTTTTAACGGGCAATCGCAGGTGCCCGGCGGACATCGCGGCCGCCGGGCACTCGCACCGGGTCCCGAGCGACGCCGCAGGCGCGCGCGCCCCCCCAGGCGGTCGGGAATGGGAGGACGTCATATGACGCCCACCCAGGATGGGAGATCCACCTTGTGGGCGTCATATGACTATGGGCGGGTAGGGAAGTGGTTAATAAGTACTATTGTTCATTGAACTACTGTGATTGTGTATATTTACGCTACATTTGTTTTTACCTTTTGTTCAATATGTATTCTTCTACAGATTTTTGATAAAAAAATCAAAAAAATCACAATAGGCATATATTGATTGGTTTGCGCAAAAGTTATTGTGTCTACAAACTACGGGATAGATTTAGGTAATGTTTAATTGTTTTTATTGTTTTTACTGGTAATGGTGGCGATCTGCGATTTTTAGCAGGACTGCGACATTGCTGCGAACAAATCTGACCCTAAATTACACTTTTTGGGGACCAGTGACATTATCACATTGATCAGTACTATAAAAATGCACTGATCAATGTATAAATGACACTGGCAGGGAATGGGTTAACACTAGGGGGCGATCAAGGGGTTAAGTTCTCTCAGTGTGTTCTAACTGTAGGGGGGATGGGTTGCCTGGGAAATGATAGAGATCGCGGTTTCCGATCACTGGTGTCGAAACAGGGATCCGCCTTGTTTACAGGGTCCCCCCCATAATCCATATCAGACCCTTATGCAAACAAGCAGCCTGGCAGGACAGGAAAGGGGGGGGGGGGGGGGGGGGGGCGAGTGAGCATCCTCCCCTCCTGAACCATACCAGGCTGCTTGCCCTTTGGGGTCCCCCCTAAAGCACCTTGTCCCCATGTTGATGGGAACAAGGGCCTCTTCCCGACAGAAAAAAGAAAACACCCCACCTCCATGGGAGGCCTGCTGTCTTTTGGTTTTGACAGCTGTTATATAGGCAAGGCCGGGGCCACCCGCTGATGTAACCGGATTACCCCACCCCGTCTGACATCACGTGAGGGGGGCGGGGTCATTCGGTTACGTCACCGGATGGCCCTGCCCTTGACTGTATAACAGCTGTCACAGCCAAGAGACAGCAGTCATCGGGAGGCCTCCCATCGAGGCAGAGCTTTTTTCCTTCTATTTTTCGGGTCCGTCAGGCGGTGTGATAAAAGATGGATTGACACTGCGGGACACTTTTTTTATAAATGAAATGTCAAAAACTGTCTATTGTGGTTTTTACTTTTTGACACTTTTTTGGTGAATGAGTAGGGGTATCCGATACCCATTCACATAGGGGGGGGGGGGCGGGATCTGGGGGCCCCCTTGTTAAAAGGGGTCTTCCAGATTCCAATAAGCTCCACGCCAGCGGATCCCGACAACATGGGGACAAGGTGCTTTGGGGGGGGCGCAAAGCACCCTCCCCATGTTGAGGGCAAGCAGCCCGATATGGTTTGGGGGGCTCTCGCTCGCCCCTTTCCTGAGAGGCTGCTTGCTTGGATAAGGGCCTGGTATGCAATTTGATGGGGACCACGCCAATTTTGTTTCTTAATTGTGGTGTGTAGTTCCCCTTAAAATCTTTGTCAGACCCAGAGGGCCTGGTATGGATTTTGGGGGGGACCCCATGCCATTTTTTTTCTTAATTCTGTCATAGGGCTCCCCTTAACCACTTCAATGCACTGTATTATATACTCTGCACTGACTGCACTACACTAAACTGCCTGCACGCCACTAGCTAACCTGCCTAATCTATCTGAAGTTCTCTCAATCTCCTCCACCTATCACACTACATACGGCCACTGTGTAAGCAGCCTTGTATAGTTTGGGGCGTGGACTTAGCCCCCTGAGGCCACGATTGGCCTAAGGCACCCTGCCTTTGGCCAATCATGGCTCTCCCAGCAAATCGTGCTGTGATTGGCCAAAACATGCAGGTCAGGTGCATGCTTTGGCCAATCAGCAGCCATCAATGCACTGCGATCTTGCAGTGCATTATGAGCTGCTCGAATTTGCTACGCCCCATATGTTCGGTTTGTTTGCGGAAAAACAAACACCCGATGTTCGAGTCAAACTTACATTTGATTCGAACATCGGGACCATCCCTAGTGGCAACTTATTTAAGGTGACCGCACCTTCCTTTTTTGAAGATATCCTTGCCTTTTTGGGTCACAAGTATCTTTATTTAAAGGTTGAGTGCTCCATGGTTGAGTTTAAAGGGTCCTACCACCAGAAGACCTTTTACAGATTTATGCATTGGCCGATGATTAGTTAGGACTAGAAAACTGATGCTATGCCCTGGTAGTTAGCTGTATCCCAATCAATACATATCAGGGATATTTGTGGCATTGATTGTTGTTTATTGCAGCTTGTATTTTTCCACTTGCCCACTGTAGGGTAAGCCCATTCATTGGCAGTAAAGAGAATGAGCACAAGCTCATCTTGCCTAATCAATACTTTTCTGCATGACTTATTTATGATTTAATAAAAACCAAGTATATTACTATTGATGTGTTTAGTGGGTCCATGTACATGGCTGATTATGTCTAGAAAGGGCTGGAAAACCCAACATTTCCAGCACCTCCCTTACGGTTTATTTCTACAGTTTTACAAAAGGGAGATATCTTTGCACGAGTATTTAGAAATACGGTACCTAAGACATTGGAAATATTATTTTCAGTTAGGTAGATTTAGCTGTATTAGTGAGAAGTAAGTTGTGGATTTGGAAGTATTTGTAGGATTCTGTAGGGATATATGTTATTTCTGGACAAAAGTTGCGAATGGTTTCAAATTATCCTTCTGATACTATTAGGAATATGATTTTTTTTTTTTCCAGGACTGTTTATTCAGATCTGAAGTAAAGTATTCCATTCATTTTAAAGGAAGTAGGATTTATTGCCTGGGTCTGACTTAGTTCTTAATTTTTCCATAAAATGAATGAAGCCTGAATTGTTGGGTAATTGTTTAACCTCCTTGGCGGTAACCCCGAGCGTGACTCGGGGCTGACTTTTTTTGTCAGGAGCGGTAACCCCGAGTCACGCTCGGGGTAGCAGTGCAGAGCATACAGCGGAGCCCTTACCTTGTCCTGGGCTCCAGCGATGTTCTCCGCTGTCTTCGGCTGTCCTCGGCTGTGTTCGCCAGCGCGATCACGGCGTCTCACTTCCTAGTTCCGTTCCCTGCGAGCAGCAGCGGCGCACGGGAGCGGAACTGGGCGGGAGATTCAAAAGTTCAAAAGTTCAGCACAACACACACACATATAAATAGAGGTGATACAGTGTAATCTGAGAGGATTACACTGTATCATCTCAGATCTTACTGATACAGTGCCCCTTGCCTTGCCCTAGTGCCCCTTGCCAATAAAAAAAATTAAAATGGAATCCAAAAAGCGCCATCTCGCTACAAAATCGCCTTTGGAGCAGTTGGATGACAGCGACAGCGGCAGCGACACGGAGTTGCTCCCAGAACTGAGCGATAGCGAGTCGTGGGGAGATTTGTCATCTGACACGGATCTGACAAGTGACAGCGGTGACAGCGGTGATGATCCTGCACCTGACATCAACGATGTGCGCACTTGGTGCCCTATTGAGTGCGATACGGACCAGGTAGCGCCCCCAAGGTTCCCCTTCACTGGATCACCTGGGATGAAGGTCGAAGTTGAGCGTGGCAACCCTCTGGCATACCTGGAATTATTTCTTACAGAGGAGGTAATTCAAAAAATTGTCACAGAGACAAATCGCTACCAAGTGCAGCAATCCGCTACGCCGCATGCCAGGTTTTCCCGAAGCAGAAGGTGGGAACCGGTAACTAAAGAGGACATCTGGCTGTTTCTCGGACTCATTATTCTCCAGGGAGTGGTGGGGAAACCGCGCCAGAAATGGTACTGGACCACCAACAAATTACTGGCCACCCCGTTTTTTGGTACCGTGATGTCGGAATACCGTTTTTCCCTCATCATGAAGTATTTTCACTTCACTAACAATGAAGAGTTTGATGAGGCCACGCATCCTGCGCCCAAGCTCAAAAAAATCTGGGAGGTATGCCAAATGATTGGGAACAATTTCCAGCGGGCCTACGTGCCAGAAAGGGACGTCAGTGTGGATGAGAGCTTGATGGCCTATAAGGGACGCCTAAGCTGGATCCAGTATATCGCATCAAAAAGAGCGCGGTTTGGCATCAAATCCTACATGCTCTGCGAGTCATCCACTGGGTACATATGGAACTCTGTCATTTACACCGGTAAAGGCACGAAATTCAACCCCAGGTACAGCGGCTATGGGATGGCCACATCATCTGTCCTAACACTACTGGAGATATTACTGAACCAGGGATATTGCGTCACCATGGATAATTTTTATACGTCGCCAGAGCTGTTCGAGGTTTTGATCCAAAACAAAACTGATGCTTATGGTACGGTTAGGCCTAACCGACGTGACATGCCATCTAGGTTTGCCAAAAAAAAACTGAAAACCGGTGAAAGTGTTGCCTGGCAGAAGGGGAAGATGATGGCAATACGTTGGCGAGACAAGAAGGACGTGTGTCTCATGAGCACTGTGCACAGTACCTCCACTGCCCTGGTCCACACAAAAGGTGGGAGAGATGTGCTGAAGCCGCAAGTCGTGATCGACTACAATTGCACCATGGGAGGTGTCGACCGAGCTGATCAGGCAATGACCTTTTACCCGACTATGCGGAAACAGCAGAAGAAATACTACAAAAAGATTTTCAGGCATCTGCTGGAACAATGCCTTTGGAACGCCTACATCTTGTACCGAGCAGGGAGTGACAGGCCTCTTGTTCATTCGGATTTTATCTGGAAGGTGGCTGAGCAAATTTTCCTCAAACACCAGAGGCCATCAGTAGCTGCAAACAGAGATGGACGACGTGCTGCTGGTGTTGTCAACCCAGAACGCGGTCGTCATTTTATGGACTATATACCACCAACCGCAAGAAAGGCAGCACCTACCAGGATGTGCGTGGTTTGCTGTTCCAACAAAGATGACAGGCGGAAGAAAATCAGAAAAGAAACCCGGTTCTATTGTCCGGATTGTGACGTCGGACTGTGTGCTGTACCCTGTTTTAAAATTTACCACACTCAGGATGTTTATTAAATTTTCTTTGTCTGACAAATTTCTTTAGTTTGTATTATATTCTTGAATAAAATGATATTATTTAAAAATTTAAAATCGTGATTTTGTGTTTTAAACTTTATCACATCTGGGATGTGTACTAGAGTCTTGTTTGGTCAGGTTTAAGTAAGTAATTACTAAGAATTGCAGGCCTATAATACATAGCATCACATTTCCATGCAAAATAATTGTACCGCTTTCAGCACAAAATTCCAGCCAGAATCATACCGCCAGGGAGGTTAACCACTTGCCAACCACCGCATGTACTTATACATCGGCAGAATGGTACGGCTGGGCAAATGGGCGTACAGGTACGTCCCTTGGAATTTGCTGCCGTGTGGTCACGTGTGCGCCACCGGCAGTCCGCACACGACCCTGCCGGGAGCTCCGCGAGTAGGATCGCGGGTCCCGCGGACTCGATCGTCTCACAGAGCTGAAGAACGGGGAGATTCTAATGTAAACAAGCATCTCCCCATTCTGCCTAGTGACGCTGTCACTGATCATAGCTCCCTGTGATCAGGAGCGGTGATCAGTGACGTGTCACACATAGCCATGCCTCCTAACATTTAGAATCACTCCCCAGGACACACTTAACCCCTCCTAGCCCCCTAGTGGTTAACCCCTTCACTGCCAGTGTCATTTTTACAGTAATCAGTGCAATTTTATAGCACCGATCGCTATAAAAATTACAATGGTCCCAAAAATTTGTCAAAATTGTCCGATGTGCCCACCATAATGTCGCAGCCATGATAAAAATCGCAGATCGCCACCATTACTAGTAAAAAAATAGATTATTAATAAAAATGCCATAAAACTAACCCCTATTTTGTAAACGCTATACGTTTTTGCGCAAACCAATCAATAAACGCTTATTGCGATATTTTTAACAAAAATATGTCGAAGAATACGTATCGGCCTAAACTGAGGGAAAAAATTGTTTATATATATATATATATATATATATATATATATATATATATATATATATATGGGGATATTTATTATAGCAAGAAGTAAAAAATAATGCGTTTTTTTCAAAATTGTCGCTCTATTTTTGTTTATGGCGCAAAAAATAAAAACTGCACAGGTGATCAAATACCACCAAAAGAAAGCTCTAATTGTGGGGAAAAAAGGACGTCAATTTTGTTTGGGAGCCACGTCGCACGACCGCGCATTTGTCAGTTAAAGCGATGCAGTGCCGCTGGTCTTTGGCCAGCAAAATGGTCCGGGCTTAAGTGGTTAAAGAGGTTGTTAACCCACTAAGTTAAAATTACACCATCATCTCTATGTATTCCTGTAATGTGCCCTGTGTCTATGCCTTATAAAAATAATGCTGCTATATACCTGTTTCAGAGTGCAGATTGGCGCTCACGTGATACGCCGGCACTCTCCTCTCTCGGCCCGACAGCTGCAGTGGGCGGGGCAGAGGACGTCAGTCAGGAAGGTGGTGGAGAGAGGTGGCCCCACCCTCTGCAGCTGTCATGCGAGAGAAGAAAGAGAGGCGGCAGATCACGTGACCGCCGATCGGCTCTCTGAAACAGGTACTGTATATAGCAGCATTATTTTTATAAGGCAAAGACACAGGGCACATTACAGGAATACATAGAGAGGATAGTGTAATGTTAACCATAATTTGAGCAGCAGGAGGGGATAGGGGTGTGGAGCAGAGCGACACAGACACTGAGCTGACAGGCAGGGAGGGGAGGGGGGGAGAGCACAGAGAAGGACAGAGCAGGGCTGCGGATGATGGAGGCACGTAAACTGGCCATGGTGTCAGGGCTCAGCAGCCATGATACACCGTGGCCAGTTTACAGCGGGAAGGGCATAGCCAGGCAGGATCAACCAGGTATTTCAGGCGATACAGGGGGCCAAATTACACTGCATAAGCACTGTGCTGTATAACATGCTTTAAGGGAACTGGATTTTTTGGGGGGGGTTAACAAATGGGCAATATTTCTCCCATTCTAATAACCAGCCAAGCAAAAATGCATGTGGGTTATTTGCTGAACCTGTGGAGTTACCCTTTAAGTTGATCAATAATTTAAGTTTTATAGCATTTAAAAAGTCCATGAAGACTACATTTGGGTTTGTCATATTTCCCTATGAAGAGGATAAGCAGTTTTGAATAAAAACAAGTTTTAGGAAGGGTGATCGGTAAAGTATGGAACTGCTTGAAGGTTATTTAAGGTGACAGAACAAACTGTCTAATAGTTCTTTGTTCCCTGTTCCCTAGCTGTCCTTTTCCCATTATTTACGATATGCCACTTATTTTTCGCTGAACTGGGGAAAAAAATTGCACATTTATTTTATATTGTTAAGTTGTTTTAGAACCCCTGTGTTTTACCTTCAACCTATCATTTAATTTGTGCTTTTCTATTACCAACAAAAACCCATGAAGTAAGAAAGTCCTTTCTTCATGCACCAAACTTAGGCAATTCAAAGAGAAAATATGATGAATAGATAAGCAGAGGTTATCAGTAGCGCCAAAAACTAGGACTTGTTCTTACTGTTAAAAATTGTGTCCTATATTTTATTCATTGAGCATAAACCAGAGTGTAAAATGGCAATAATGACACTATTATGAATAAAGCATTTTGCTGATTTTTTTTTTAAAAGCAGTTGTAAATGCTCAGCTTTTTTAAAATTTAAATAATAAACATGTTATACTTACCTGCTTTGTAGGGGTATCTGTGATTTAACTCCATAGCGTGCCACATCCATAAAAATGAATGTAGAAAATGAAAATTCCCCATGTAACAGTTAAATTCGTAAAAAATATGTTTTATTTGCAATTCATACTAACCTGTAGTATCTCTCTTTGTAATGGTTTTGCACAGTGCGTCCCCGATTCCCCCCTTCTGGGGTCTCCCGCCGGTGCTCTCGGTTCCTCCTCTTCTTTGTCTGCCCCCATAGCAAGCTGCTAGCTATGGGGGCAGACATGCAGGCACAATTCTGAGCCAGGCTGTGCATGTTGGGCCCGCCCCCTGCTCCCTCCTGATAGGATTTGATTGACAGCAGAAATATCCAATGGCTCCTGATGCTGCCTCTGTGCCTGTGAGTAGAGAGAGAGAGCGAGAGCAGCACTGCTGTTCTCTGGCACAGCGCTGGATCGAAAGAGGAGCCAGGTAAGCAGGGCTTTTTTTCAGCTGGAACTTGGTGGAACTCAGTTCCATAACCTCTGGCTCAGGCCCCCTGGACACTATTACTTTGAAGTCCGGTTTCTGTGTTTACAAGGGACAGCTTGTCTCTCAATGGCTCCCACAGATCTGATCTCCTGAGTGGACAAGGAAGATACAGGTGCAGAGCAGATACCAACTCCCCCACTGGATCATCTTCCTACAAGTGAGAGGAGGTACCTACAGTGTGTGAGGAGGTACTAGAGCCAACAGGGTGTTTCAGTTTAATACAGCAACACAAGTAAGACAAGTGGAAAATGGTGGAGCTTTTAAGGAGGGAGGGAGAAGATGGGGGCAGTGGAAGGGGAGTTGCATGCAGAGGTCAGAGCTGAAGAGGGGTGAAAGTGAGATGTGGATGGGGGATGCACAGGTAAGCAGCTGCGGAAGAAGGCTAAACTTTGCAGTGCACCCCTGAACTCTGCACACTGTGTGTAGTGCACCCCTGAACTCTGCACACTGTGTGTAGTGCACCCTGGAACTCTGAACTCTGTGTGCAACATCCCCCTCCCCCCAAGGTTTTTGGGGGGGGGGGGGGGTGGTTGAGTTCCTGCACCTATTTTCTGAGAAAAAAAGCCCTGCAGGTAAGTATTTGTGGAAGGGTTCATACTAGAATGTTTTTTACATTAATACATACAATTTGCATAGCATTTAGCCATTAAAACCACTTTAATTTAAAAACAATTAACTACATGCTATCTTAAAATGTATTGTGGATTAGAAAGTTTTGACTACTGAAGTTATTATCCAATCAGAGTTTGGAAATATGATTATGGAAAGCACTTTGGATTCCATAGACCAGGGGTCTCCAACTTTTCTAAACAAAGGGCCAGTTTATTGTCCTTCAGACTTCAAGGGGCCGGATTGTCACCAGTGGGAGGAGAAAATGCCCCAGGGTCAGTGGGAGTGAAGTACGCTATATAATACTTATATCTATGTATTAATTTGTCTAGTCCCTATACTGTTGTTAGTCTGTTAAACCTATGAGCGCATGCTACTGTTAGTATCACAATAATACGAGGTTAGCTATGAAACCAAACACAAACTGCTGCTAATAACACACTATCTTATTTATTTCCCAAGAATCAGGAATGCTAACATAAAGTAATAAAAGACATTACAATATCACAAGGCTTACAATCAAATCATATAATACAAGAATATCAAAGATACTTATCACAGGGCCCTCCTTGTAGTCTCGAAAAATGGCCGCCAGACCATGAGGTGACTAGATACACCTTCTCAGGTCAGGGATTCCCAGCAAACAGAGAGAAGAGCTCTCTGCGAATTCCTTTTACCCAGCTCACTCATTCAAAACCCCCCCCTTTGCCTTCATCCAATGAACACCAGCAAAAGGTGATCCAGGAAGTAAACTGTACTCTTCACTCAGGGGCTGTCTCTAGCCTGGAGCCGTCTTCACCGCAGGTGGGCCCAGTCATTGCTTCTGAATACAAAGCTTGCTTCATTCCAACTTGGCAAGCTGGCTTGTAGCAAAACAGGAAGTGAACCGCAGAAATATTAAATCCAACATATGCCGCTTTGCGACTGAAAGTCGCATAAAAACCCTTCTTCAGACACGGCTCCTATTGAACAGTCCATAACTGTTTGTCCCTGACATGCGTTTCCAAACCAGTATCCATAGAACAATCCTTTAAACGTCTTAACGTGTTGTATTTTTACAACGTGTCCCTGACATGCGTTTCCGAACCAGTATCCATAGAACAGTCCTTTAAACGTCTTAACGTGTTGTATTTTTACAACGTGTGCAGAAACAGCTCCTATGGAACAGTCCATTGTGGTCTTACCGTGTTATGCTTCCCGACACGTGCCGCTTTGCCACTGAGTGACACATCTTTCTTCAGCGACAGCTTCCATGTCGCCATTATGTATCTTTGGTATCTTCCGGACGGATGCAATACAGGCAAGGGGTATCCATTCATTCACCATTCACCAGTACACATTCAGAGCAACAGATGAAACAGCTCTCAAACACTGATCTATTATCTAGATAAGTCTCGAGGAGGGCCTTATTCACCCATATTATTAACCTACAATACGCCTAGGTCACCTTATACCATAATATAAATCAACTTCTTATCACACTATATACATATATCTGTATCCCATCCCTTTATGCACCCCGCTCCCAATCCTATAACCCTTTACTGTACATATGGGTCGGGATTAGGCAGGCTTGCTCACAGCGGTATTGCAGGGCTCTGACTTGGCAGCAAGGTCTCTAATTTGAACACAGAGACCCTACCGTCAATTCGTCCCTCAACTTGCATAGACAAATGGGAGATCCTTCTATATAAATACCGAGTCTAATATCACACATATAAATCTGCAAAAATGATTAAACAAAAAAAACACACTTCCATCCCTGTGCCTGGATTTCAGAGACCATGCCCAGGGTATACCATGCACCTCTACCTATGGTTAGGTTCAAGGAACCTTCCAGTTTTATGACTAGCGTTACATCGGTATTCTTTAGGACAAAGAAATAAACTCGTCTATGTCCCAAATGACACCCAGGTGCTTCCTCCCCAGCAATGATCCCTGAAATAACTTCCCAACATTTTATATTCACCACCATGATGTATTGACCTGGCATACAAAGGACATCATGGTCAGGCTTCCGACCGAGGAAAGTATCAACCTGCTTCCATCTCCTCTGATCACATGTGGGTGATTTAGCCTCAAATGCGACAAGATAGAATCCCCAATCAGTAAGCCCATTGATGCCACCAAATATACAGACCAAGTCCGCACTTCTGTGTATGGGATCATACAGCCTAACACCTTTCACAATCCAAACTGGTACAGCCCATCCAGGCATTCGACCACCATTTTGGATTAGTGTAAGCGACGTGTTGTGGCAGAGTCTTACTGAGCGGTAATGTTAACTCATCAGGCCACTGCCCTTTAAACAGAGATTGCCCAATCAGCTTGATGCTGGTTGACACTTCCGTCCGCCACTGCGTGTACGCCAGAGCCCATAACCGATTTCTATCCTGTACCCTCACACCCTCCACCAACCTCTTCAACATGGTTCACCAACTCTGGAGCTAATTTACTCTGGGTGTTTTATGAATGCTATTAAGGATGCCACCAATCTCTCTGAGTAACAAAGTCCCGCTCATGGCTATGGCTGAGAGTTTGTTCCTCAGGATACCGATGTCTACTCCATTAACAACACCCCTCCCAGCGCCCATTCCCCCCAATATAGTGCTGAATACATCCCTCCTCTTGTGGTTACTCCTCAGAGATAAGCATCCTGCATGCACCTTATTCTGTGTCCGCACCTCTCTGGGAGTAAATCACTTCTATAATGACCGCACTTGATTCAGCTTGTTCTCAGCAAATATAGGGTAATAGGTTTTATCAACCACCGTGAGATGTTGCAACGCCATGTGGTGAAGGCATACTGTACTCTGGTAGTCAGCGTTTGTTCCCTTTATCTATCGCAGCATGCTCCTGTGTGTATACACTGGCATTCCCTGTGCAGGGTCTCAACTTCTCAGGTGAGACCTCAACCAGGCGCATCTCCCCCATGCAAGGAAATGTTCACCCCATTGATGTGTCACCTGACACCCTCTAGTCCGGCCAACAGACACCTTATTATGCATAAGTGCCCGCCTCCTGGGTACCTGCACCATATAAATTCCATTACGTCAATACATGTCATACATTACACAACTTTTCTTATTTCAACTCCTCCCTCCAACAAAAACATATATATTTTACATTTTCATGTTCTGATGGATTGGATGTGTTATGTTCTTTCCCCCAACCCATTGTACGTATATTAATAACACGTTTGCATTCATCAGGAGAGAGTCCAGCAAAAAAAAATGTTTCAAGTCTTATTGATAGGCACAGTCTTTCAGATTCAGCACCAGATCGTCCATAGGAAAAGAAAAGTGTTAAAGTGAATCTTTTTGTTTGTCCCGTCTCTCCTGATATTTAGTGGAATAAATTTGGGGCGTGGTATGGCACAGACAAACTGCCAACCAGATGATCATCTGTCATCCATTTTCCAGAACCTTTCCAATCTCGCTCCACCAGGATTCTGGAATTGAAAAACAAGAGCAGAATCAAATTCTTATCCATAATATCTGCTTGCTTATTATATTTACTCCTATCTCCCTCCTTGGAACCCAGGAACTTAGTATTCCTGGCTTCTGCAATTTGATCAAACTATCAAAATAACCCTGACCTCTTTAGGCAGAACCCACTCTAAAATGGATCCCCATGGTATGGTCAAAACTTTTTAAAAAAACGAACGTCACTGTTGTTTCTCAAAAATTCTCAATCTAAAAACGCAAAAGGAAAAACAACCAATGCATTTATCTTTATCTTACGATCTATGCACTAATTCCCCTTTCAGGTGGACAAAGGCTAAACCTTCTAGTAAAAGAAAAACCTCCCGCGGCTAGACTGGTTTTCTACCAACTTTGTCTTAAACAAAAGTATCCAGCTGCTACCTGAGGGCATCGCCCATTACCCCCCTTTCAGGTGGGCTAAACATAGTGATGTCCCACCTGAACAAAAAAAAAAACTAAATTAACACTAAAATAGATGACTAAACCAATACCCCAAAAAAAATTTTTTTAAATCTGGCCATTATCACCCAAGAACAACATGACAAGACAACCACCATACAACAATGACAAACACTCAACTTTTAACTAAAGACATCCATGGATTTTCTCCTGAGAAGAGTACATGTTTCTTTTTTTTATCTGAAAGACAATAAGTTAATGGGAAAAACAACACAAACAAAACATTTGTAACTTCATCACAACATTTGCTACCTCATTTGTAACTCTTTAGTTTTGTCAGATTATTGTTTAAATATTTTCATTGTTTGCAAACAATTACTAATTAATGAGCTCATGGTACCATGTGATAATCGATTATGCATTTACAATAACCTAACCCCCGTGTTGGTCTCACTTTGACGGACCTGCAAACAAAACACAAATGTTTAGTATCCCAAACCTGTTCTCTCCCTGGTCTCTGGAAAAGGAACACAAAGACAATGATTAAACACGATTATCATGACAATTGACTTTAAGTGCCCCAAGTCTCTTCTCATTAATTGTACTGCTAGGGGAACACCGAGTTGTAGTATAAACAACTAAACTAAAAAAATAAAAATTACAAACATTAAAACTAAAACAGAAATTAATAAAAAAAAAAAAATTGAAAAATGAAAAATTGAAAAAAAAATTAATAAAAAAAAAAGAAAATATGAAAAAAATAAATTCATAATAAAAAAAAAACATTAAAAATTAATAATAAAAAAATTGAAAAAATTAATGGAAAAAATAAAAAATTAATAATAAAGAAAATTAAAGATACTTATCACAGGGCCCTCCTTGTAGTCTCGAAAAATGGCCGCCAGACCATGAGGTGACTAGATACACCTTCTCAGGTCAGGGATTCCCAGCAAACAGAGAGAAGAGCTCTCTGCGAATTCCTTTTACCCAGCTCACTCATTCAAACCCCCCCCCCCTTTGCCTTCATCCAATGAACACCAGCAAAAGGTGATCCAGGAAGTAAACTGTACTCTTCACTCAGGGGCTGTCTCTAGCCTGGAGCCGTCTTCACCGCAGGTGGGCCCAGTCATTGCTTCTGAATACAAAGCTTGCTTCATTCCAACTTGGCAAGCTGGCTTGTAGCAAAACAGGAAGTGAACCGCAGAAATATTAAATCCAACAGGGAGGAATAGTATCCCATTGTTTTCAGTGGAAGGAATAGTGCCCAATTGTTTATCTTGGTGGGAGGAAAAGTGCCCCATTGATGGTGTCAGTGGAAGATGCCCCATTGTTGATGTCAGAGGAAGGAACAATGCTCCATCACTGGTGTCAGTGGAAGAAATAATTCTTCATTGCTGGTGTCAGTGGGAGGAATACCACCCCTCTGTTGGCATCAGTGGAAGGAATAGGGCCCCATCGTTGTCACTGGAAAAAAAAGGCACAATCGTTTTGATCAGTGAGAGGAATTATGCCCCATCATTGGTGTGAGTGGCAGGAATTAATTCTCCATCATTGGTGTCAGTGAAAGGACAAATGCTCGATTGTTGGTGTCAGTGGAAGTAATACTGCCTCACCTTTGGTGTCAGTGAAAGTAATGGTGCCTTATCGGGGGTGTCGGTGAGAAGAATAGTGCCTCATATCAGTGGAATGAACAGTGTCCCAGGAGCCAGATAAAGGCAAGCAAAGGGCTTCCGGCTAGCGGGCTGCAGTTTGGAGGCCACTGCTTTAGACCAGTGTATTCATTAGAACAGGGAACAATTGTGAAGGAGAATAATTCTAAATGGTTTAAAAAATATACCCTGAATGTTTAAAACGAATGCCTTAAATAGATCATCAAAAATATAAAAAATATTGTTTTACACAAGACACACATACCATACAAACAACCCACAAAATAAAAATGTTAAAAACTTCAGAAACAGCATGCTGCCAAAAATGAAAAATAATGATATCAAAAATTCCATTAAAACGTATAGCTGTCATCGTGGTAAATAGATTCATAAATAGATCATTATTCAGAAATAATAGTAACCATGCCAGTGCCTAAACTGGAATATAATAATCCTTTACATCATACAATGCGGGGTACACTGTATGATAAACAATGGATGAAGGATTGGATAAAAATTGGATGATATATAATGTAAGTGTCATTAACAGTAGCATACAATTTGTGATATATTCAAGTCATATATGAAGGAAGCAACCATACTTTGAAGACTTCGTGTACACTATATCGTCAAAAGTATTGGTATTGGCCTGCCTTTACATGCACATGAACTTTAATGGCATCCCAGTCTTGGTCCGTAGGGATCAATGTTGAGTTGGCCCACCCTTTGCAGCTATAACAGCTTCAACTCTTCTAGGAAGGCCGTCCACAAGGTTTAGGAGTGTGTCTATGGGAATGTTTGACCATTCTTCCAGAAGCACACATTTGCGAGGTCAGGCACTAAAGTTGGACGAGAAGGCCTGGCTCACAGTCTCCACTCTAATTCATCCTAAAGGTGTTCTATCCGGTTGAGGTCAAGACTCTGTGCAGGCCAGTCAAGTTCCTTCACAACAAACTCGCAGATTCATGTCTTTATGGACCTTGCTTTGTGCACTGGTGCGCAGTCAAGTTGGAACAGGAAGGGGCCATCCCCAAACTCTTCCCACAAAGCTGGGAGCATAAAATTGTCCAAAATGTCTTGGTATGCTGACGCCTTAAGAGTTCCCTTCACTGGAACTAAGGGGCCAAGCCCAACCCTTGAAAAACAGCCCCACACCATAATCCCCCCCTACCGCACAAAGCAAGGTTCATAAAGACATGGATGAGCGAGTTTGGGGTGGAGAAACATGACTGGCCTCAACCTGATAGAACATCTTTGGGATGAATTAGAGCGGAGACTGCGGGCCAGGCCTTCTTGCCCAACATCAGTGCCTGACCTCACAAATGCACTTCTGGAAGAATGGTCAAACATTCCCATAGACACACTGCTAAACCTTGTGGACAGCCTTACCAGAAGAGTTGAAGCTGTTATAGCCTATTTAATACAAAGACATTATCGCTTTATATTATCAGATACAGCAATAGTAGTGTAAAATGAATTGCCTATTTTTCAAGCTTAAGCTTCAATTACTATTGATATCAATATCATGTTAAACTTAGACTTTGAGGTATATTAAGCACTAGTGCTATATATATATATATATATACACACACACACACAATATATTTTTATTACCTATATTTCTTGATATTTTGTATTATTATATCATCAAATTTGTTTTTATTTTTTTTATACATTATATTTAATTATTAATTAATAATACTATCTATGTTTTCTTTATATTTTAGTCCATTAATTTGGACCACTAAAATAAAAATAAAAACAAAGTATATCTAAATATAAAAATAAGTTTATGTAGAAAGCTAAAAAAATATAATTATAAACACTACTATAGTATAATTTATTATTTTTTAGATTACTGTTGCTGTTTACATTTTGACGGACAGGCACAATCCAATCCCCCCTCTGGCAGCCCAGCTGGGATCTGACTCCTAGTGGGAACTGGGTGTGGTTATCTGCGTCACCTGTGATGTGGTGGAGCAATCAGAGGCGCATGTGGTTATTAATTATTTTAAGGACCAGGTAGGCACAATAACTAAATGTATAAAAACAACTGATCATGTTAAAACCCAATGTGACCACCATGAAGTTTAATCATTTTCTTGATGATGTATCAACCAATGTATTTTATTATACTAATGATATGTTTATTCTAGTTTATTCTGTAATATAGATGAAATCTGTGATATATGCAAAACCTCGACAAAGCAATCATGCGAAACATGTTGGTTCTGCTTATCAACGCATCAGATTACGATTATCAAGTATTGTCTCATGGTCCATCAAGTACGCTATGAATATGTATTTTTATATGATTTTGATACGATTAATACATTTATATATTTAAAAAAAAATTGGTGTCTTATGTGCCTACCCTATCAATAGACCTTGTCTCAATTAAAATCCCATTATTCTTTAACCGCTTAAGGACCGCCTCATGCCGATATACGTCGGCAGAATGGCACGGCTGGGCACAACCACGTACCTGTACGTGGCCCTTTAAGAGAACAGCCGTGGGTCGTGCTCGCGACCCGTTACTGAGCTCCGTGACCGCGGCTGTGGGACCAGCGGACCCGATCGCCGCTGCTGTCCCGCGATCGGGTCACAGAGCTAAAGAATGGGGAGAGGTCTGTGTAAACAAACCTCTTCCCGTGCTTCCTAGCGCGACTGACACTGATCGGCTGTTCCCTATCATCGGGAAAGCCAATCAGTGACGTCAGACGCAAAGCCACGCCCCCCTACAGTAAAAAAAAAAAAAAACACACACACACTTAACCCCTCCCCGCCCCCTAGTGGTTAACTCCTTCACTGCCAGTGTCATTTACACAGGAATCAGTGCTTTTAAAAAACACTGATTGCTGTATAAATGACAATGGTCCCAAAAATGTGTCAAAAATGTTTTGCTCTATTTTTACTCTATTAATAAATATCCCCCAATAAGCGATTATTGATTGGTTTGCGCAAAAGTTATAGTGTTTACAAAATAGGGGATAGTTTTATGGCATTTTTATTAATACATTTTTTTTTTTAAATGGTGGCGATCAGCGATTTTTATCGTGACTGGAACATTATGGCGCTATAAACAAAAATAGAGTGAAATTTTGAAAAAAAATGCAATATTTTTTACTTTTTGCTATAATAAATATCCCCCAAAAATATATAAAAAAAAACATATTTTTTTCCTCAGTTTAGGCCGATACGTATTCTTCTACATATTTTTGGTAAAAAAAAAAAAATGCAATTAGCGATTATTGATTGGTTTGCACAAAAGTTATAGCGTTTACAAAATAGGGGATAGTTTTATAGCTTTTTTATTAATATTTTTTTTTTACTAGTAATGGCGGCGATCAGCGATTTTTATTGTGACTGCAATATTATTGCGGACACATCGGACATTTTTGACACATTTTTGGGACCATTGTCATTTATACAGCAATCAGTGCTATACAAATGCACTGATTCCTGTGTAAATGACACTGGCAGTGAAGGGGTTAACCAGGAGGTGGCAGTGTAGGGGTTAAGTGTGTCCTAGGGGCGTGTTGCTAACTTTGGGGGGCGTGGCTGTGTTGTGCACATCACTGATCTATGCTCCAATAATAGGGAGCAGAGATCAGTGTCACTTGTTGCTAGGCAGAACGGGGAGATGCTTGTTTACAAGCATCTCCCCGTTCTTCCTCTCCGTGAGGCGATCACGGGTATCCCCGCTGCGATCGAGTACAGGTAATGTACAGGTACGTGATTACTTTGTTGAAGCATAGGTATGAGTCTATCAGCATGGCACATCTTGGCTTGGCAATATTTGCCCCCTCTTCTTTGTAACAACACTCCAAATCTGTCAGATTGCAAAGGGGAACTCCTGAGCACAGCCCTCTTCAGATCACCCCACAGATTTTCAATCGGATTTAGGTCTGGGCTATGGCTGGGCCATACCAAAACTTTAATCTTCTTCTAGTGAAGCTATTCCTTTGTTGATTTGGATCCAGTGGCAGCTGGTGCTCAAATTTTTTTGGGGGGGCGCAAACAAACTGAAAAACATTGTGCCCATCATATGCAGCCACTGTGCCCATCATATGCAGCCATTGGGCCCATCATATGCAGCCATTGGGCCCATAATATGCAGCCTCTGCGCCCACCATATGCAGCTTCTGTGCCCACCATATGCAGCTTCTGTGCCCACCATATGCAGCTTCTGTGCCCACCATATGCAGCTTCTGTGCCCATCATATTCAGCTTCTGTGCCCATCATATGCAGCCTCTGTGCACATCCTATGCAGCCATTGTGCCCACCATATGCAGCTTCTGTGCCCACCATATGCAGCTTCTGTGCCCACCATATGCAGCTTCTGTGCCCACCATATACAGCTTCTGTGCCCATCATATGCAGCTTCTGTGCCAACCATATGCAGCTTCTGTGCCCACCATATGCAGCTTCTGTGCCAATCTGTGTGTCTCCTCCTCCATTCCGCAGGGCACGCACAACGTCAGTACCTCGCGGGAGGAGGTCCGGAACTTACCGGGCTGTTGGGTCCTCTCCGCTCCTGTGTTTTTACTGTGTCAGCCCTACAAAGGGATGGACTTTTTTTGATTTTACACTTTTTTGGCAGGGCCCTTCTGCAGTAGTTTTTAAAACTTTTCTTTTGTTTGATTATTATGTCTATCCTGTGAACAACAATTTTTTACTTTCAGGTATAATTTTTAAGTCATACAGTTAAATCTATGGTCCTTCCCAAATGTTGCCTGTTCTATTTATTATACATGGGTTAGAGTATACATTGCATAAACATTATAGCCAAATAGATTGATGTTCCATCTATTTTGGTTAGATATAAAACAAATTTTGGTACAAAACAATCTTTTCCCTTATACATAGTTACATAGTAGGTGAGGTCGAAAAGACACAGTCCATCAAGTCCAGCCTATGTGTGTGTGATTATATGTCAGTATTACATTGTATATCCCTGTATGTTGCGGTCATTCAGGTGCTTATCTAATAGTTATTATATTATTATTATACACGATTTATATAGTGCCAACAGTTTACGCAGCGATTTACAATGTATAGGGGGTCAACACAATTACAGTACAGTTCAATACAAAAGGTTCAATACAATACAAATAGTTTCTTAACCACTTGCCGCCCGCCCATTGTAAATAGACGTCGGCAAAGTGGTTGTCAAATCCTGACTGGACGTCATAGGACGTCCTCAGGATTTTGAGCCGCGATCGTTGTTGTGGGGTGTCAGTCTGACACCCCGCAACTACGATCTTGGTAAAGAGTCTCTGACGGAGACTCTTTACCACGTGATCAGCCGTGTCCAATCACGGCTGATCACAGTGTAAATAGGAAGAGCCGTTGATCGGCTTTTCCTCACTCGTGTCTGTCAGACGCGAGTAGAGGAGAGCCGATCGGCTGCTCCTCTGACAGGGGGGGTCTGTGCTGATCGATTATCAGCACAGCCCCCCCGAGGATGCCCACACTGGACCACCAGGGATGCCACCAGACCACCAGGGATGCGCAGCACAAGGTATGCCAACCTAGACCACCAGGGATGACACACAGTGCCCACAATGGATGCCAATCAGTGCCCACAATGGATGCCAATCAGTGCCCACAATGGACATCACTGATTGGCATGCATTATTGTTTGGCACTGATTGACATCCATCAATACAAAACAATGCTGCCTATCAGTGCCTATCCGTGCCACCTATCAGTGCCTATACGTGCCACCTATCAGTGCCTATCCGTGCCACCTATCAGTGCCCATCCGTGCCACCTATCAGTGTCCATCCGTGCCACCTATCAGTGCCCATCCATGCCCATCTGTGCTGCCTATCCATGCCCATCTGTGCCGCCTATCCATGCCCATCCGTACCGCTTATCCATGCCCATCCGTGCCAGATATCAGTGCCAATTTGTGCCACCTATCAGTGCCCATCTGTGTTGCCCATCCGTGTCGCCCATCAGTGCTGCCTATCAGTGCCGCCTATCAGTGCTGCCTATCAGTGCCACCTATCAGTGCCGCCTATCAGTGCCGCCCATCAATGCCACCTCAGTGCCACCTCATTAGTGCCCATCAGTGCCGCCTTATCAGTGCCCATCAGTGCCCATCAGTGAAGGAGAAAACTTACTTATTTACAAAGTTTTGAAACTAAAACAAAATAAAAAACATATTTTTTTTCAAAATTTTTTTTTTTTTTATTTGTTTAGCAAAAAATAAAAACCTCAGAGGTGATCAAATACCACCAAAAGAAAGCTCTATTTGTGGCAAAAAAATTATAAAAATTTAATTTGGGTACAGTGTAGCATGACCGTGCAATTGTCATTCAAAGTGTGAGAGCGCTGAAAGCTCAAAATTGGTCTGGGCAGGAAGGTGTTTAAGTGCCCAGTATTGAAGTGGTTAAAACTATCAATGCCCCCTGCTGAGACCACCGCCTGTGGAAGTGAATTCCACATCCTTGTCACTCTTATGCCCCGTACACACGGTCAGAAATTCAGATGGAAAATGTCCGATCGGACCATGTTGTCGGAAAATCTGCCCGTGTGTGGGCTCCATCTGACTTTTTGTGTCGGAATTTCCGACGGAAAAAATTTGAGAACCTGCTTTCAAATTTTCCGACAACAAAATCCGATCTGATTTTTTCCGATCGTGTGTAGAGAATTCCGACAGACAAAGTGCCACGCATGCTCAGATCAAACTGTGAGACCAAAGCTATTGGCTACTAGCCTCTACGTAGTTCCGTCGTACGCAACGAACGTCACCACATTCAGAATGATCGGATTTTCTGACAACTTTGTCCGACCGTGTGTATGCAACACCAGTGTCGGACAAAATCCGTCGGAAAAAATCAGACAGATTTTGTGGTCGGAATTTCCGACCGTGTGTATGGGGGCTTACAGTAAAGAACCCTCTACGTAGTTTAAGATTAAACCTTTTTTCTTCTGATTTTAATGAGTGGCCACGTGTCTTGTTAAACTCCCTTCCGCAAAAAAGTTTTATCCCTATTGTGGGGTCACCAGTACGGTATTTATAAATTTAAATCATATCCCCTCTCAAGTGTCTCTTCTCCAGAGAGAATGCGTTCAGTGCCACAACCTTTCTTCATAACTAATATCCTCCAGACCCTTTATTAGCTTTGTTGCCCTTCTGTGTACTGGCTCCATTTCCAGTACATCCTTCCTGAGGTCTGGTGCCCAGAACTGGACAGAATACTCCAGGTGCGGCCGGACCAGAGTCTTGTAGAGTGGGAAAATTATAATTTTATCTCTGGAGTTGATCCCCTTTTTAATGCATGCCAATATTCTGTTTGCTTTGTTAGCAGCAGCTTGGCATTGCATGCCATTGCTGAGCCTATCATCTACTAGGACCCTCAGGACCTTTTCCATCCTAGATTCCCCCAGAGGTTCTCCCCCCAGTGTATTGATTGCATTCATATCTTTGCCACCCAAATGCATTATTTTACAATTTTCTACATTAAACCTCATTTGCCATGTAGTTGCCCACCCCATTCATTTGTTCAGATCTTTTTGCAAGGTTTCTACATAATGCGGAGAAGTTATTGCCCTGCTTAGCTTACTATTGTCCGCAAATACGGAGATTGAACTGTTTACCCCATCCTCCAGGTCGTTTATGAACAAAATAAATAGCATTGATCCCAGCACAGAACCCTGGGGGACCAATATACAATTTATTCATTCATTAATTGACTCCATCTCAAAGTTTCTTTGGTGTGAAATTTGTATTTCTCAAACTGTGATTACATCGTATAAATGTAGCGCAGCACAATAGACACGGCAAGCAAGATTTAGATTGGATAGCGCACCGACAGTTATACAATGTAATCAAGAGCACCAAAATCAACATTCCATGTCTGTTTCTGTTGCTCGTCTCTTGATATCCACCGAGACACGATCTGTCTGATAGAAGTCAAAATATGAGAAAGGGCACAGTTACCATAGCAAAACGTTCTGCAATTCAGTCGGTTTTTTCTTTCACTTATACTAGCGAATCAATACTTTGAATGTATTATTAGGTAAAAGGTCTGAATAATTGTTGCTTCGGCATTTCAAAATGAAGTATAATGTTTCCATGTACAACTTTCTTCTGCTTACTGCTGTAAAAGTTGTATTTGCCGAAAGATTCTAATGGTGTTAAATGGAGGGTGACAGTCCGCCACTACGCCATATATATTTCTAGAGTCAAATTGGTTGAAATTGTGGCTCATTAAGTCATCTATCTTGATGCTCCCTAATATCCACAAGCTGCAGGCTGATCAAGTTATTAATAAGCTGTTCCCATATAAATGTGCATCCAGCTAAGTAAATGGTGATGATACTCGTGATATGATAGATCTGCGTACTGATTTATCATACTGGCGGCTGCAGCCAGGAGGAGAAGGTGTCAGGCGCAGTTTTAGTATTCAGAAATGTATTCAGATAAGACGTCCTCCTGGCCTCAGCTTTCCGCATGGTGCATATTTTCTGACTAATTCTGCTCTTGAAAGCCTGATAAAACTTGTCATGTTTTAGTATTGTACATGTCGGATACTGCTTATCCCAGCACTGCATAATCAAGAAGTGATAGTTTAACCACTTTCAAACCGGACCATTTTGCTGGCTTAAGACCAGACCACTTTTTGTGATTCGGCACTGCGTCGCTTTAACTGACAATTGCGCGGTCGTGCGACGTGGCTCCCAAACAAAATTGACGTATTTTTTTCCCCACAAATAGAGCTTTCTTTTGGTGGTATTTGATCACCCCTGCGTTTTTTATTTTTTGCGCTATAAACAAAAAAAGAGCGACAATTTTGAAAAAAACGCATTCTTTTTTACTTTTTGCTATAATAACTATCCCCAAAAATATATATAATTTTTTTTTCCTCAGTTTAGGCCGATACGTATTCTTCTACATATTTTTGGTAAAAAAAAATCACAATAAGCGATTATTGATTGGTTTGCGCAGAAGTTATAGCGTTTACAAATAGGGGATAGTTTTATAGCATTTTTATTAATCATTTTTTACTAGTAATGGCGGCGATCAGCAATTTTTATTGTGACTGCGACATTATGGCGGACACATCGGACACTTTTGACACATTTTTGGGACCATTGTCATTTATACAGCAATCAGTGCTATACAAATGCACTGATTCCTGTGTAAATTACACTGGCAGTGAAGGGGTTAAACAGGAGGTGGCAGTGTAGGGGTTAAGTGTGTCCTAGGGGCGTGTTGCTAACTGTGGGGGGCGTGGCTGTGATCTAGTGAACACTGATCTCTGCTCCAATCACAGGGAGCAGAGATCGGTGTCACTAATTGCTAGGCAGAACGGGGAGATGCTGTTTACTTCCGCATCTCCCCGTTCAGCCATCCCATGAGGCGATCCCACGGCGATCGAGTCTGCGGGACCCGCGACCGGACTCACGGGGGTCCCGACCGGCGTGCGCTCAATGGCACGGCGGCAATCTTAAAGGGGACGTACCTGTACGCCCTTTTGCCTGTCTGTGCCATTCTGTCATTCGTACATCGTCGTGCGCCGGTCGGGAAGCGGTTAAGACACAATGACTGATTGAGGATTTCAATGAGAAAGCAGATGTTTTAGTTAAAGTGTTACTAAACCCAGTAATGTTAAAATAGTTCATCCCCACAGTGCCCACAGCTTATAAATCTTCTTTTTACAGTAAAATATTGCCCTTATATACCTTTTTGGCTGTTCTGTATACCACGGTCAGTGATAAACTGCACAGTTTCTCCAGTGCTGAGAGTTCAGGTAGGAGGAGATTTTTACTGCAGACTGTATACACGCCCACATGTGTGATGCCAATATCATGTGACCTGACTAGTTCTGAGAACAAGAAACTGTTCTCTCAGCATAAAAGATACAACTCAGCATGTGCAGGTCGGCTACTCTGCCTATGTTGGCTGGCCTTCCCCAGATAGACAGTGCAGGAGGGGGAGGATCTGAGCATACAGGATCAAACAGCCTTTTTACACAATGCAGAGGATTAACCCCTTAAAGAGGAGTGACCACTAAAAAAATTTTTTTTAAAAGTCAGCAGCTACAAATACTGCAGTTGCTGACTTTTAATAATCGGACACTTACCTGTCCCAGTGTCCAGCGATGCGGGGGAACGAAGCCCCCCCACTCGTTCCCCCCTCTTCTCACGGCGCCGGCATTCTTACTGTGGGCACCCGGCTGTGGCTTCACAGCCGGGCACCCACTGCGCATGCGCGAGCGGCGCCGTGATACGACGCTCAGTATCTGGGACATGTGACAGGTCCCAGATGACTGTGCGGCGCCGAGGGGAAGTGATGTCAGTGCCCGGGCACTGAAGGAGGCAGACTACGAGGGACCCCCTAGCAACAGGCATTTAGAGGTGAGTAAAACATTTAATTTTTTCAATTTTTTTTTTTTTTTTGATTTTTAAGCAATTTTTTTTTTTTTTTTGGTGGCAACACCACTTTAAGTTCCACAGTGAGTATAACAAGCATTAGAAATAGGGACAACCAGTAGTGTCGGTTGCTTAACCCCGCGCTTGGAATATATAGGCAAATTATTATTGAATCCCTAATTGATTAAGGGTATGCAACAAATATATGAACTAACAAAAACAAATATTGAATAACAAATATTGTAAGCAATAATGAGCTGCTCCCTATAAAAATCGGCGTGATTTAAAGAATAGGTTATAAGGTGTAGTAGGGGCGCTAATTAATTGACACACCTAATAATATCAGGTATGTGTAATAAAAACGAGCTAATTACCCTTGAGTATAGTGCTATGGATGAGCCATCCACTGTGAACAGTAATACCTAAAAATACAATGCTATATGCCTAGTTCTACCACACATTCCAGGGAAAACTGTGTCAGGTGATCAGGTACCGCCCACCAGGTAGGCGGTACCTGATCACCTGACACAGTTTTCCCTGGACTTCCTGTTTGCAAGGTGCAGAGACTGAGCGAGTGGAACGCACGCCGGAGCTCCACAGGAAACGTCCTAAAGGGAAAATATTTCTCCCATTCTTTGATTACAAGCAAGCAGCCCCAGCCCCAGTGCCGGGTAGGCACCCAACAATGTGAGTAGCCATTTGGCTGTTGTACATTTTTTATTCAGTTTTAATAAAACAATTTTACGCTATGAGGTGCGTTTTTTTATATTCCCACCTATGTTAATACATGCGAGCTGATCTGAGAAGGAGGAAGAGTTGCCTAGAAAACGGGTGCATATGCTGTGAACAGGCACAATCCTGTACAAGTGCGATTGATTGGCTTTTAATTAAGACAATCAACTCCATCTGGTAAGCGGCCATCCAAACTTCACTGGCATCACTTTCTGGGTGTAAAAGGATATCTGTGGTGATGGTTTTTTTGCGATATCAACAGGAATGAATTATCACAATTTTTCAGCAAGAATTGTTTGTCACGAACTTTCTTTTTACTTTTTAAAACACAATAAGTTTTTTTTTTTTATATGTTTTGAGGTTTTTTTTCAGTATCATTGGAATTGTTTATGGACTGTATGTTTAACCACATAATTTTTTATGTATGACCACATGTTCAGAACCACTTATTATTGGTCACAATCTAGCTTACATTTAAATGTGTAACAATTTGATAAGATATATGCACATTATGTGGTAATTACACATGCTATTTTGTAGTCACGGTCAGTCACTGAATCAATAGCAATACTTTTCTAAAGGAGGTATTTGAGTTTGTTTTGTACACAATTTTTTGGTTTGTTTGGCGGAGGTATTAGTCACATTCTAAGAAACTTGTATGGTTTGCAATGGATTGATAATGTGTGCGTAATATAGTGTACATGGAATGTGTGGTAGAACTAGGCATATAGCATTGTATTTTTAGGTATTACTGTTCACAGTGGATGGCTCATCCATAGCACTATACTCAAGGGTAATTAGCTAGTTTTTATTACACATACCTGATATTTATTAGGTGTGTCAATTAATTAGCGCCCCCTACTACACCTTATAACCTAGTATAACAAGCATGCTATGCTGCATATACAGACTGATTTTACTGTTGTGGGTTTAGTAACACTTTAAGTTTATTAACCACTTCAGATTTGAAGATTTGGCTGCTGAAAGACCGGGCCATTTTTTGCGATTCGCGTCGCTTTAACTGACAATTGCGCAGTCATGCGACGTTGCACCCAAACAAAATCAACGTCCTTTTTTTCCCACAAATAGAGCCTTCTTTTGGTGGTATTTGATCACCTCTGCGGTTTTTATTTTTTGCGCTATAAACAAAAAAAGAGCGACAATTTTGAAAACAATATATTTTTTACTTTTTGCTATAGTAAATATCCTCCAAAAATATATAAAAAAACGAATTTATTCCTCGGTTTAGGCCGATATGTATTCTTCTACATATTTATGGTAAATTCAGATTTTTTTTTTTATTATACACGGGCTGTCTTTGAAATTGCCCCAGCCCCTGTTCAAATTCCAATCCGGGGACAAAACCATTGACAGACTTGGTCCGGGGACAGTGTCCTTAATCCAGGGACTGTCCCTGGAAAACAGGGATGTCTGGTCACCCTACAGAATAGTAAAGGTAGAAAAGAAAAGGAGAAAAAAACACAGAAAATAAAGCAGCTTAGTAAATACAGTAGAAGCATGTGCGCAAGATAGAACAGATAACGTGGATCTTGGATAGAAATAAGCAAAGTAGCAGTCAGAGCAGGAATATAACTTTCAAAGTAAAAAAAAACAGAATAACAACATAAAACAAAAGCTATATATGGGTGCATTCAGGGCCATGCACCTGCATGAATGACACATTGGAAGCGGCTGCTGTGTCCCTGTATGGGTAAACACAGCCCTCCACGGGGCTACACTTATGTACACCCCGTGTGAATGAGGCAACTGCAGCCTTCTTCTGAAGGGATTCTGATTATGATTGTGTGCTAATGTTATGGATACCGAATGCTGGTAACAAGCGTGACCATAAATGTGACTTACACAGAGAAAACCAGGCAAAAATAAAGTATAAAATAATGTGATTAAAAGATACAATAAATAGACAAAAGTAAAAATGCACCTGCAATATACCAAAACCAGTGAATCTAATGAGAGTAAGTGCTAACAATGAAAAAGAAAAAGGTAACAGCGCTCTCTGCAGGGACAACCCAATTCATACACCAAGTCCATTCACGGGTGCCGAGGCTCGATGTATTCCAATCCAACACACGCCAATTAGGGATGAGCCCGGTGTTTCGATTCAAACCCATGTTCGAATCGAACATCGGCCTTTCGTCCGTTCGTCGAAACAAGAACTTTGTGGGCCGTTCTCATCAAATTTGTGTGATACGAACGGCCCACAATGCACTGTGCCCGTTGCAGTGCATTGCTGGCTGATGATTGGCCAAGCATGCAGTGACCCAGCATGCTTAGCCAATCACAGCGCCGGCAGCGAGGAGAGCCATAATTGGCCACAGGCAGGATGCCTGTGGCCAATTATAGCTCAGGGGGGTTTAGTACACGCCCCACACTATATAAGGCCACCAGTGCGGCGGCCTTGTGTAGTGTTGTGCAGCGTTCATAGAAAGAATGATAGGCAGGGACAGTGTCAGCTGTGCTTTATAATTCTTTAGATAGCGCTGTTACAGTGAGTGTAGTGTTCAGGGAGAGAGCAGGATAGGCAGGGACAGTGTCAGCTGTGCTTTTCTTCCTAACCTAGTGCTGTTACAGTGGGTGTAGTGTGCCTCCTGCACAGCATACACCTGAATCTACCCCCTCATTGCTGGTGTTGTGTAGTTGATTTGTGCAACACAGGCATCTGCCTAATATTCACTCAGTGTAGTGTGCCTCCTGCACAGCATACACCTGAATTTAAATAGCACTGATTGCTGTATAAATGACAATGGTCCCAAAAATGTGTCAAAAATTTCCGATGTGTCCGCCATAATGTCGCAGTCACAATAAAAATCGATGATCGCCGCCATTACTAAAAAAAAAAAAAAATTAATAAAAATGCTATAAAACTATCCCCTATTTTGTAAGCGCTATAACTTTTGCGCAAACCAATCAATAATCGCTAATTGTGATTTTTTTTTTTTTTTTTTTTACCAAAAATATGTAGAAGAATACGTATCGGCCTAAACTGAGGGAAAAAAATGTTTTTTTATATATTTTTTTGAGGATATTTATTATAGCAAAAAGTAAAAAATATTGAATTTTTTTCAAAATTGTCGCTCTATTTTTGTTTATAGCGCAAAAAATAAAAAATGCAGAGGTGATCAAATACCACCAAAAGAAAGCTCTATTTGTGGGGAAAAAAAGGACGCCAATTTTATTTGGGAGCCACGTCGCACGACCGCGCAATTGTCAGTTAAAGTGACGCAGTGCCGAATCGCAAAAAGGAGCCTGGTTCTTTTGGCTGCAAATTGGTCCAGGGCTTAAGTGGTTAAATGGCTTTTTTTCCTTTACAAATGTCATTTTGTGCAGGGACAGTTCTAAACACGGGAAACACATTTCACTTCACAGGCATACTTTAGACACCCCCCAAGTACCATATTTAAAGGGATATTTCACTTTTTTTTTTTTTTCACTTTATGCATCAATAAAATGACTGCTCCCGAAAAAACTTCAATTTTTAAAACTTTTTGCATTGATACATGTCCCCTGGGGCAGGCCCCGGGTCCCCAAACACTTTTTATGACAATAACATGCATTTTGGCCGTTATAAATAGCACTTTAGATTTCGAACGTCCGCGTCCATTGTAACTAATAGAGTTCTAACGTTCGCGCAAACTTTTGGTCCGTTCGCAGGTTCTGGTGCGAACCGAACCTGGGGTGTTCGACTCATCCCTAACGCCAATGCAACAGTAGTAAGAAGAGCCGGCAAGACTGTAATCTTTGAAGTGTCATTTATTGGTACATCAGAGTGACAATGAAACAATAATGTTGATGCGTTTCGGCAATAGCCTTAGTCGTAGATAGTTTGAAACAGATATGGCAAGATATATATACTCACATACATATATACAAGCTCCACTTCTACATAATTGGCCTATCAGGTTAGTGTTATAGAAAATTTGCATATTTAACCACTTGCCGCCTGCCATATAGCAGAATGACGGCGACAAAGTGGTTTCAATACTCTGACTGGGCGTCATCTGACGTCCTCAGGATATTAAGCCGATTAAGCCGACGGCAATCGTTGCTGCGGGGTGTCAGTCTGACACCCCGCAACACTGATCTAGGTAAAGAGTCTCTGACGGAGACTCCTTACCACGTGATCAGCCGTGTCCAATCGCGGCTGATCACAATGTAAACAGGAAAAGCCGGTGATCGGCTTTTCCTCACTCGCGTCTGACAGACGCGAGCCGATCGGTGGCTCTCCTGGCAGGGGGGGGGTCTGTGCTGATTGTTTATCAGCGCAGCCCCCCCCCCTCTGATCCCGTCCAGGGCCACCAGGGATGCCACCACACTGGACCACCATGTATGCCCCCTAGACCCCCAGGGAAATGCTCATCTGTGGCCAGGCAGCTGCCAATCAATGCCCAGGCAGATGCCAATCAGTGCCCACTGACAATGCCTAGCACTGCCAGTGCCACCAGGGATGCCCATCAGTGCCTCATATCAGTGCTGTGTATCAGTGCCATGTATCAATGCCCATCAGTGCCGCCTATCAGTGCCCAGCAGTGCCTCCTATCATTGCCACCCATAAGTACCCATCTTTTCATCCTTTCAGTGCCCATCAGTGTCGCCCATCAGTGCCTATCAGTGCCCACCAGTGCCCACCTGTGCCACCCATGGGTGCCCATCAGTGCTGCCTATCAATGCCCATCAGTGCTGCATATCAGTGCCACCCATCATTGCCGCCTACCAGTGCCCATCAGTGCCGCCTATCAGTGCCCATCATCGGTGCCCGTCAGTGCCCACTCATTGGTGCCACCTCATCGGTGCCGCCTTATCAGTGCCTGTCAGTCCCGCCTTATCAGTGCCCATCAGTGAAGGAGAAAACGTACTTATTTACAAAATTTTATAACAGAAACAAAACCAAAACTTTTATTTTTTTTCAAAATTTTCGGTCTTTTTTTATTTGTTTAGCAAAAAATAAAAACCGCAGAGGTGATCAAATACCACCAAAAGAAAGCTCTATTTGTGGGAACAAAATTATAAAAATTGAGTTTGGGTACAGTGTAGTATGACTGCAAAATTGTCATTCAAAGTGCGACAGCGCAGAAAGCTCAAAATTGTCCTGGGCAGGAAGGTGTATAAGTGCCCGGTATTGAAGTGGTTAATTGATACCACCAATCATTCAAGTGGTTGGTGACTACACCTGTTTCCAGCCAGCATGAGACAGAGGAGAGGAAAGGAAGACAATATAAAAATTTTTGAGCCTAAAGAGAAGTGTGTAAAAACGCTACATGAGACGTTAGGACCTTATTATTCCAAGGGAAAATTGTATTTTTTCCTTAGGCCTCTTTCACAGTGCTGATCCGCCCCGTGGATATCCGCTTGCTCAGGGGGGATCGCCTGGGCGATCTCCGCTGAGCAGGAAGATGACAGGTCCATCTCTGCACTCTGTGCAGGGACAGACCTGTCAGAGCGCCGCTCTCCCCTATGGGAGATCGGGTGACGATGGACCGTAGAGTCCGTCGTCACCCGATCCGCAGACGGATTGAAAAATAGGTTTTTCCTCCGTCACACTTTTTCGGATGGGAGCGGGTCGGATGTCAGCGGACATGTCACCGCTCACATCCGTCCCTCCATAGAGGTCTATGGAGCATCCGTTCAGGTCCGCCTGAAAAACTGACAGGCGGATCTGAACGGATCGGCCGTGTGAAAGAGGTCTTAGACAAAAGTGAAAATGTAGACTAATATTCAAGTAAAATACTTTGTGGTAATAACACAATGTAAGGTCAAGATTTATAGCAGGATCAAAAAAAAGAAAAGAAGAAAAAAAAAATGTATGGCATGATCAAATATTTATGGCAGGATCAGTTAGGCCCCTTTCACACTGGGGCGGGAGCCGCGGCGATGGTAAAGCAGCGCTATATTTAGCGCTGCTTTACCGTTGTTTTAGCCGCGGTATTCGGCCGAAAAAGGGTTAAAATCACCCGCAAATCGCCGCCGTATCGGCGCTTTGCAGCGGTATTGCCGCGGTATTACCACGGTGTCCCATTGAAATCAATGGGTAGGAGCGGTATAGGAGAGGTGAATACACGGCTCCTTCACCGCTCCAAAGATGCTGCTAGCAGGACTTTTTTTACCATCCTGCTAGCGCACCGCTCCAGTGTGAAAGCCCGCCAGCTTTCACACTGGAGTGAATGGGGCCGTTTTTTTCAGGCGGTGTACAGGTGCTATTTTTAGCGCTGTACCGCCTGAAAAACGCCCCAGTGTGAAAGGGGCCTTAGGCACACGTTTATCACTTTGCTCACCGTAGATGTTAACCCCTTCCCAGCCAGTGTCATTAGTAGAGTGACAGTGCAAAATGTTAGCACTGATCACTGTATTAGTGTCACTGGTTCTCACAAGGTGTCAAAAGTGTCAGTAAGTGACAGTTAGTGTCACATGGGGGTTTATTTACTAATGCTTAGAAATCAATCAGCTTCTAACCTCAGCTTGTTTAATTAAGCTTTGGCAATAAAACCTAAAAGCTGATTGGCTTCTATGCAGAAATGTGACTAATTTTGCCCTCTCTAGGCTCCTTTCACACTTGTGCGACTGAAAGTGGCGCCATTTAGACACGACTTGAAGCAATGCCTGTGTAATGTTGAGGTCTATGGACCTCAATTTGCATCAAAGTCAGACCAAAGTAGTGCAGGGACTACTTTGAAGTCGCACAGATATAAATGGTACTCATTGGAAATCATGGGGTACGACTTGTCAGGCAACTTTATAGTCCCAAGTCGCAGGACAAGTCACACAAGTGTAAAAGGGGCCTTAGTGTCAGACTGTCCGTCAAACTATCACAGTCCCGCTATAAGTCGCTGCTCACCTTCATTACTAGTATATAAAAAAAATAATAGAAATTCCAGTATACAGTTTATAGAATAGTTTGTAGACACTATAATGTTTGCGCAAACCAATCAATATACTCTTATTGGGATTTAGCAGAATACATATTGGCTAAACCTTTGAATAAATATGATTTTTTTTTTTTTAATTATTGGATATGTTTTATAGCAGAAAGTAAAAAATATTGTTACCTTTTTTTAAACATTTTAGTATTTTTTTGTTTCTAGAGTAAAAAAAAATATTGGTGATCAAATACCATTAAAAGAAAGCTCTATTTGTGGGAAAAAAAATGATATACATTTCATTTGGGCACCGCGTTGAATGACACAATTGTCAGTTAGACCCCTTTCACACGGAGGCGGTTTTCAGGCATTTTAGCGCTAGAAATGGCCTCTAAATAATGCCTGAAAACTGCCTCCCATTCATTTCAGTGTGTCTTTTCTCACTGGGGCGGTGCGCTTGCTGGACGTTAGGAAAAGTCCTGCAAGCAGCATCTTTGGGACGGTTTGGGAGCGCTGTATACAGCACCCCCAAAACGCCCTGCCCATTGAAATGAATGGGCAGCGATTCCAAAGCGCCTGAAAAACTCAGGCGTTTTTAACCTCTTCTTCGGGCCGCTATCGGGGGTAAAAAGTGCCCCACTAGCGGGCGACAAAAAAGCGCCGCTTAAACAATTGGCGCTTTAGCGAACGTGACTCAGTTTGAAAGGGGTCTTCATGTAGCAACGTGCCAAAAAGAAAAAAATTGCCTGGTCATGAAAGGGGGTAAATCTTCCGGAAGTGAAGTGGTTAAGGTGATAGGTCATCCCACAATCTTAGAGGAGAACTCATTCACTTTGCACCAAATTGGCAATAGCTTATCACAGGACCAAAACACATATGTAAGAGATCCAAACCGGGGACAGCCATGAAAACAGTTAGTTGACAACTGTAGGGTAAATAAAGTGTAACTTGGCCGGAGTCAAATACCATCTGGTGAGTAATTCCATTGCAGTTTCTCAACTGCCTATTTTTATTACCCCACAACCTCAATAGACAGTGTTGCCCTCTGAGGTGGATAATTTTTCAGTGGGCGTTTGACAGGGTTTGTCTCCTCACCACCTGTTTTAACCCCAAAAAGTCCACACCCACAAATGGGTCATGTATAGTGGGATGTGGAAAATGTTTGCCATGGCATGTGTATATCTGTTTAAGGCTGCCTTCAGTACAAACAAATGGCCACTGTCCCTACCTATAACTGGCCTTTGCAGCAAGGAGCACATGGAAGGGTGACACATGTCAAACAAAACCAGATAGATAAAGGGGAGGTGAGCCTGGAGGGAGCCCACCCCTCCTTAAAGGAACATGGGCGCACTGGACACCCAGAATTTAGCACAATGACAGCAAAGGTGTCCAGTGCGCCCCTTCACCAATATTCCAACAGTACAAACAAATGGTCACTGCCCCCACCTATATCCTGCCTTTGCAGCAAGGAGCACATAGAAGGATGATGCATCTCAAACAAAACCAAAGAAAGTCCCAGCTTAACTTACCAACCAGCCTCAAACCAACTGAATTAACCTGTCTAAAGCCCCATACACACGCTCGGATTATACGAGGACCAGGTCCGTCGGATCATGTCCGTCGTACTTTGTCCGATGTTGGTTTTGCGTACACACGGTCGGACAAAGTTGTCGGAAAATCCGATCATTCTGAACGTGGTGAAGTTTGTTGCCTACGATGGGACTACGTAGAGGCTAGTAGCCAATAGCTTTGGTCTTCTAATGTGATCTGAGCATGCGTAGCACTTTGTCCGTCGGACTACCATACACACGATCGGATTTGGTGTGATCGGACCTTGTTGTCCAAAAATCTATCCAGCAGGAGATAGGACTTTGTCCGTCGGACAATCCGACGTACACTGTCCGATGGTGCATACACACGGTCGGATTTTTCGACAACATTGTCCGATCGGACAGAATCCATGCGAAAATCCGACCGTGTGTATGGGGCATAACAGTTTGCGTTAAAAACAGAGGTTTAGTTTGCACACATTTGCAAATACGTACATCCACTTCACAGCACCCCCAGTATTATCTGCAGTCCTAACGCTAAGTTTTTGAGAGCCTCCATAGTAGAAGTACTTGCATTATAATAGATAGATAGCGAGCAGGTGAGCCTGGAGCCCACCCCTCCTGAACCACTTCCCGCCCCCCCACTGGAGTGGTGCGGCTCTAGTTCTGAGATGACGTCATATGACTGTGCCCAGTTTAGCCACGATTGCACGCTCCTTTGGGGTGGCGCAGCGATCTCAGGCGCACCGTGTTCCTAGAACATGGTCCAATCCTGTGTCCAATCACAGCCGATCACATGTAAACAAGGAAGTGCCGTTAATTGGCTTTTCCTCTCTCACACTGACAGAGTGTGAGGTGAGGAGAGGTGATAAGCGGCATCTCCTCACAGGAAAAACATGTAAAGGTAATCAGGGCACTGATCATCAGTGCCCAGATTACAATGCAGCCCCAATAGTGCCCATCAGTGATGCCACTCTGTGCCCATCAGTGACACCAGTCTGTGCCCATTAGTGACACCAGTCTGTGCCTATCAGTGAGGCCAATCTGCGCCCATCAGTTATGCCAATCAGTGCTACTTTTCAGCGCCCATCAGTGCCTGCCCATCAGTGTCGCCCATCAGATACCATCAGTTCCCATCAGTGCCACCCATCATTTCCCATCAGTGCCCTTTCATTGCCGCCTCATCAGTGCCGTCTCACCTATGCTCATCAGTGCCGCCTCATCAGCACACATCAGTTCCCATCAGTGCCCTTTAGTGCCGCCTCATAATTGCCCATCAGTGCTAATCAGTGCAGCCTCATCAGCGCACATCAGTGTGGGAGAAAAATTACTTATTTTAAAAATTTGCTGACAGAAACTAAGAAACTTTAATTTTTAAAATCTTTTTTTTTTGATTTTTCGTTTTTAAGCAAAAAATAAAAAACCCAGCGGTGATTAAATACCACCAAAAGAAAGCTCTATTTGTGTGAAGAAAATGATAAAAAATTTATTTGGGTACACTGTTGTATGAACGCACAATTGTCATTCAAATTGTGACAGCGCTGAAAGCTGAAAATTGTTCTGGAAAGGAAGGGGGTGAAAGTGCCCGGTATTGAAGTAGTTAAAGGCACATGGGTGCGCTGGACACCCAGGATTAGACATGTGCGATTAGTTTTGTACGAATCGGAAATTCGTACATTCGTACGAATCCGAATTACAAATTTTTACCAATACGAATTCTGTACAAAAAACGAAATGTCGTTTACGAATTTCGGATCCAAATTATCCGAATCCAAACTACCAAATGACAAATTTCAACTAATATGAAAGAAATTATAGCGGATATAACGAATGATTTGAATGAATTTGAGATTCAGTATAACGAATATATCGACACTCTACGAATAATAATGAATTATCCGAAAACGTATTAACGTTACATAACACAAGTCTATTGTCTATTGTTCACCAATCACAGGAAGTACGAAATTTCGTATTTCGTACTTCCTCTGAGTGATTGGTGAACAATAGACAATAGACTTGTGTTATGTAACGTTAATACGTTTTCGGATAATTCGTTAGTATTCGTAGAGTGTCGATATTCGTAACGATTCATAACGTTTCGTAACGATATTAACGATTCGTAACGATATTAACGATTCGTAACGATTTGTACGAAATTCGTATTTCGTACTAATTAAATTTCGTACACGAATTACGAATTACAAATTTTTTTTATACGAAACGGAACAGAACGAAACAAAACAAATTTTTTGATGGCTCCCATGTCTACCCAGGATATCGCACAATGGCAGTAAAGGTGTCCAGTGTGTCCCCTCACCAGTAAGCTGCCTTCACAGATTAGGGAGAACAGTAAAAACACAGCTCAACTTCTTGTTTTTACCCCCCCCCCCCAGCCTTAATGAGCCCTGGGGGTGAAAGCAGAGTTTGACTACATTGGTTTGCACTTTTTCTCAGTTCTTGTGCTACCTTAAGGCTACTTTCACACTGGGGCGTTGGGGGCGCTGGCGGTAAAGCGGCGCTATATTTAGCGCCGCTTTACCGTCGTTTTAGCGGCGCATTTCGGCCGATAGCGGGGTGGTTTTACCCCCCGCGGGCGGCCGAAAAAGGGTTAATACCGCCCGCAAACCACCGCTGCAGCGGCGTTTTGCGGGCGGGTTCGGAGCGCTGCCCCATTGTTTTCAATGGGAACGGGCAGTATAGGAGCGGTAAATATACCGCTCCTACAGCGAGCCAAAGATGCGGCTTGCAGGACATTTTCCAGCGTCCTGCAAGCGCACGCTTCAGTGTGAAAGCCCTCGGGCTTTCACACTGAAGACACAGCAACAGCTGTTTCGGGTCAGTTTGCAGGCGCTATTTTTAGCGCAATAGCGCCTGCAAACCGCCCCAGTGTGAAAGGGGCCTAACACAAAGCGGTAGTTACCTGGAACTATGTGGCTTTAGCTAGCATTGCAATCAGCTACACAAGATGAAATCTCGGATGAAGATGTTAGACCTTTATTTGCTCCCTTAGCCAGGTTAACAACAGGATGTCCATGTTTTACTGGATGGTATCTTTAATGGGGCAAGATTGCTACTGACCCCCTCTGTGGTAAGTATGACCTATTTTTAGTTGGGTAAAGAGCCTCTTGGAAACCTATCAAGCAAGGAGCTAGTCTTGGCAGCAACATTACGTAGAGAATAGAAATTCGACTGATATGTGTCATCAAGCTGATGTCTTTCATGAAGAATCAATCTTTTTTTTTCTTTTTTACATTTCCTGCAATTTCTTCCAAATTGGTTGCTGTTTAAAGGAATCCACTCTCTATAAAAACGTGTGCTCAAGCTGTAAAATTCAAGCAAAAAAAAATGTTTAGATAATGGACAAAGATACTGCGGATTAGAGTAAAAAGTAATTATTAAACTGAAAATTAAAAAAAAAGTTTCCACACCCCATAGGTATTAAAAGATTTTCAAATTCCTATTATAAAATGGTGACTCTTAGGCATTACTAATCCGCAGAGCAGAATTAGTATCACAATCAGAATAAAATGTAATTAATTTATTTCTATTCTCTAGTTAAAGTAATTGTGTAAATCAATTTATGAAGATTTGTATTAAGCATGCAGAACACATCTTCTTCTTTGCAGGTAACAATCACAGCAGAAGTGAAGGCAGAAAACCATCAATGTGAACGCAAGGGAATAGAGCGACTGCTGAGCTCTGAACACTCTGGGGTGTAAAGAAAAATAAAAAATCGCAGAGCCATTCATCCCGCTAAACTGCATGTTCGGTCGTTCTGTAGAAATTAAGGCAATATCGAATGTTATTAGCAGTGCTAATAGCTGGTGCTCCATTTTTGTTTTGGGGGGGGGGGGAGTTGATGGCGGGTGGTTTGTGTACCACCCCCTGGTCGGTCAGTCCATCAGTCAAAATCCGCCCCCCGTCGCTCGGTTGATCGGCAAACCCAGCACTTACCCCATTTATGTTGCGGGCCTGCATCTCCTCTGTGTCTCCTGCTTGGCGTCTACTCCTCCTCTGCGGCTTCCCCCTGGGTCTCCTCCTCCTCTGTGGCTTCCCCCTGGGTCTCCTCCTCCACGGCTTCCCCCTGGGTCTCCTCCTCCTCTGTGGCTTCCCCCGTGTCTCCTCCTCCGCGGCTTCCCCCTGGGTCTCCTCCTCCTCTGCGGCTTCCCCCTGAGTCTTCTTCTCCGCGGCTTCCCCCTAGATCTCCTCCTCCGTGGCTTCCCCCTGGGTGTCCTCCTCCGTGGCTTCCCCCTGGGTGTCCTCCTCCGCGGCTTCCCCCTGGGTCTCTTCCTCCGCGGCTACCCCCTGAGTTTCCTCCTCCACGGCTTCCCCCTGGGTCTCCTCCTCTGCGGCTTCCCCCTGGGTCTCCTCCTCCTATGCGGCTTCCCCCTGGGTCTCCTCCTCCGTGGCTTCCCCCTGGGTCTCCTCCTCCGCAGCTTCCCCCTGGGTCTCCTCCTCCACGGCTTCCCCCTGGGTCTCCTCCTCCGCGGCTTCCCCCTGGGTCTCCTCCTCCTCTGCGGCTTCCTCCTGGGTCTCCTCCTCCTCTGCGGCTTCCCCCTGGGTCTCCTCCTCCTCTGCGGCTTCCCCCTGAGTCTTCTTCTCCGCTGCTTCCCCCTAGATCTCCTCCTCCCGTGGCTTCCCCCTGGGTGTCCTCCTCCGTGGCTTCCCCCTGGGTGTCCTCCTCCGCGGCTTCCCCCTGGGTCTCTTCCTCCGCGGCTACCCCCTGAGTTTCCTCCTCCGCGGCTTCCCCCTGGGTCTCCTCCTATGCGGCTTCCCCCTGGGTCTCCTCCTCCGTGGCTTCCCCCTGGGTCTCCTCCTCCGTGGCTTCCCCCTGGGTCTCCTCCTCCACGGCTTCCCCCTGGGTCTCCTCCTCCACAGCTTCCCCCTGGGTCTCCTCCTCCACAGCTTCCCCCTGGGTCTCCTCCTCCACAGCTTCCCCCTGGGTCTCCTCCTCCGCGGCTTCCCCCTGGGTCTCCTCCTCTGCGGCTCCCCCTCTGAGTCTCCTCCTCCGCAGATTTCCCCTGGGTCTCCTCCTCCGCGGCTTTCCCCTGGGTCTCCTCCTCCGCGGCTTTCCCCTGGGTCTCCTCCTCCGCGGCTTTCCCCTGGGTCTCCTCCTCCGCGACTTCCCCCTGGGTCTCCTCCTCTGCAGCTTCCCCCTGCGTCTCCTCCTCTGCGCCTCCCTCCTGCTCCCAGCCAATACGGTCACTTCTCCTCTCGGCCAATCGGGTCTCAGGACCCACTTCCTGATTGGCCAGGTGGAGAATCAGAAAGACAATAGTGAATATTGATTTGCTATTGTCACACAACTGGGTGGGCTCAGGGCACAGTGCTCTGCGCCCCAAACCCACCCTTTTTTTTAAGCCAATTACAGCCTCTGGCTCTAATCATGTGCTTAAAAAAAAAAAAAAAACATTGAAATCTATGTGTTCAGTGCCCTGCATGGAGATTAGGGGCCATCCGCATGGATTAGGGGGGCAGCGCCCCTGCACCCCTAATGGAGTGGCAGCCACTGGTTATTAGACTATATTTTCAGGTTGGGTTTTACTGCTACAGGGTGGCACCCGTGCACCAGATCACACACACACATATATATATATATATATATATATATATATATATATATATATATATATATATATATATATATATATATATATATATATATATATATATATATATATATAAAACTATAGAAAATGGATAGTATAAAACCTCAGACTAAAATGTGAGAAATAATATACTAAAAACAGCGCTAAAAATCGGTGATCGGGCTATTAAAAAACATCACAAATAAATATGTGTTTAAAAATAAGTCCTCAATCATAAATAGGTGAACACATAAATCAATAAAAAATGATAAATAAATAAATAAATGTTCCTTGGGTGCAGGAGTGGTGGTAGGTGAACAGTTCATATAACAGATCAAAGTGGCTTCTTCTGTGATTTATTCAGGCACCGTATCTTCCCGTGTATAATTCACCAAGTGAGGCACACTCCCCTTAGGGGTTCAAACTCACCAGATAATCAGATAAAATACGCCTGTCAAGATTTGTCACCAAGGTATAAAGCCTGCTTCCACTTATCCTCTGCTAAGACAAGGTAAACCAGCCTGGTATCCTTCTTAGGGCCAACAGCATCACCAAGGGAGCACCAGCATCAGGGGTTCAGGGGGAGTATATCACCAAACAAACTCGCCATGGAAACAGATTGAAAAGTTGCACATAGCGTAATTCTGTTTATTACAAGCAAATATCACATTCCCATAAATCCCCTAAAAAATAGCAGCGTACATTTATTAATCTTTAGATAAGCATTCAAAGCAACTTGCGTTCAGATGGTGTAGAGAAAATCTCTCCAGCATTAGCTCCTGCACTTCCTGTCAGTGTCCTGTGTGTCTATGGAGGCACGCGTTTGACTTCCGGGTAGCGGTGTGGTGCTGGTGGAGCGCAAATGTCACTTCCGGTCGGCGTCGTGTAAGCCACGCCCTTACGCGTTTCGTCACTTCCGACTTCAACAGACGCCCTCTGTTGAAGTCGGAAGTGACGAAACGCGTAAGGGCGTGGCTTACACGACGCCGACCGGAAGTGACGTTTGCGCTCCACCAGCACCACACCGCTACCCGGAAGTCAAACGTGTGCCTCCATAGACACACAGGACACTGACAGGAAGTGCAGGAGCTAATGCTGGAGAGATTTTCTCTACACCATCTGAACGCAAGTTGCTTTGAATGCTTATCTAAAGATTAATAAATGTACGCTGCTATTTTTTAGGGGATTTATGGGAATGTGATATTTGCTTGTAATAAACAGAATTACGCTATGTGCAACTTTTCAATCTGTTTCCATGGCGAGTTTGTTTGGTGATATACTCCCCCTGAACCCCTGATGCTGGTGCTCCCTTGGTGATGCTGTTGGCCCTAAGAAGGATACCAGGCTGGTTTACCTTGTCTTAGCAGAGGATAAGTGGAAGCAGGCTTTATACCTTGGTGACAAATCTTGACAGGCGTATTTTATCTGATTATCTGGTGAGTTTGAACCCCTAAGGGGAGTGTGCCTCACTTGGTGAATTATACACGGGAAGATACGGTGCCTGAATAAATCACAGAAGAAGTCACTTTGATCTGTTATATGAACTGTTCACCTACCACCACTCCTGCACCCAAGGAACATTTATTTATTTATTTATCATTTTTTATTGATTTATGTGTTCACCTATTTATGATTGAGGACTTATTTTTAAACACATATTTATTTGTGATGTTTTTTAATAGCCCGATCACCGATTTTTAGCGCTGTTTTTAGTATATTATTTCTCACATTTTAGTCTGAGGTTTTATACTATCCATTTTCTATATTGCCACATTTTTAAACGGCTGCTATATTATATATATTTTTATTAATTTATTTATATATATATTAACTTATTGACCCAATTTTTATCTAGTTGGTCTAAGAACTGTATATGTGACATCAGGCGCTGAGCAGTGTATTGTAGGCCCTTCAGATACACTCTTTTATCTATATATAAAACTATATCTATATTTTACACTACCCGGTAGGAGGCGCGCATGGGCGCCGTCGGCGGATTGCTTCCACTGTGATTACACACAGCAGAAGCCGTTTGGCGGGTGCATGGTACCTGATGTCCACTGGAATCCACCGATTGTTTAGCAGATAAGCAGAACGGCGAAGAAAACAAGGCAGATTGCCGTTCTAAAAGGAGGAAAGGGGTGGAATTTGTGTCACACCGTACACATAAACACTGGCTAGGCACACATTTAACCCTTTGATGGCCCCTGATGTTAACCCCTTCCCAGCCAGTGTCATTAGTACAGTGACAGTGCATATGTATTTTTGTGCTGACCACTTTATTAGTGTCACTGGCCCCTAAAAATCTAAAAATGTCAAAAGTTTCAGTTGGTGTCAGAATGCCTGCCGCAATGTCACAGTCCTACTATAAGTTGCTGATCACCCATATTACTAATAATTTTTATTTTTTTTTAATAGCCCATAGTTTGTAGACGCTATCACGTTTACCCAAACCAATCAATATACGCGTATTGGGATTTTTTTTAACAAAAGATGTGTAGAAGAATAAATATTGGCCTAAATTGATGAAGAAATTAGTTTTATTTCCATTTTGTTATTGGATATGTTTTATAGCAGAAAGTAAAAAATATTGTTCTTTTTTTTTTTTTTTTTTTTCAAAATTGACGGCCTTTCTTTGCGCAAAAAAAAAAAAGGCAGAGGTGATCAAATTCCACCAGAAACTGACCTGGCCAGGAAGGGGGGGTAAACCTTCTTGAGGTCAAGTGGCTAAGAATAGTATAAGTCAAAAATACTGCATTATGGCCACTAGCTAAAAATGATAGACAAAATACCGTATATACTCGAGTAGAAGCCGACCCGAATATAAGCCGAGGCACCTAATTTTACCACAAAAAAATGGGAAAATTTATTGACTCGAGTATAAGCCTAGGGTGAGAAATGCGCAGCTACTGTAAGTGGAAAAGAGGGTCAACAATGCCCATTTGCAGCCTCACTGTGCCCATTTGCATGCCTCACTGTGCCCATTTGCAGCCATAGGTCCCCTGAACTTCAAACTTGGTAGTTAAGGGTTCCTAGAGGCCCCCCTAGCTGCAGCCAAAAAAGTCTCTGGACCCAAAGGGTTCCGAAATGACATTGCTGCAAATGGACACAGTTGACCGACTTTGGGGCCCTGTATCCCCAAAATATATATAAATATCCAATTAGTAACCTAACAATAACCTTTTTAAACATAACATCAGCTTTATTGACAATAACGGAGCCCAAAGTCCCAATGGCATAAGTCAGAACCGTACCTGCTAGTCCCTTCTAAGGCCTCCAGTTGCGAATCACCGACTCAGAGACAACTAGCAGGTACCCGTACCAACTGGGAGCCGTACGTCAGACGGGGCTCTACACCATACCTTTTAAGTGCCCACATGACCTAAAAGGACCTTGCACCCCACCAAGTGCACCACTTTTTCTCGAGGACACTCCAGTCCCCCCAACCCCAACAGGAAAAATTACCACAACATGTAGGGCGGGAGGGTGGGAAGCTGCTCCGCTCGCTCCTTTCGACTGAGGCCGCCTCCTCCTCCTGTTTTCTGCGTCACTTCCCCTTCCAAGGCTCCGCCCCCCTCTCCGTCCCCCCAAAAGCACTCCTCTTTCTCCTCCCCGTTCCTGTGCCCGTTTAACCCGTTTATTCACTTTACGGTCAACACAGAGGACAAGGGGGCACTCCTTACGTCTAGAGGAAAAGAGATTTCATCTCCAAATACGGAAAGGTTTCTTCACAGTAAGAGCTGTGAAAATATGGAATAGACTCCCTCCAGAGGTGGTTCTGGCTAACTCAGTAGATTGCTTTAAGAAAGGCCTGGATACTTTCCTAAATGTACATAATATAACTGGGTACTGACATTTATAGGTAAAGTTGATCCAGGGAAAATCCGATTGCCTTTTTTCCCCTGCTGTAGCAGATTGGAGCATGCTCTTTTGGTTTTTTTTTTGCCTTCCTCTGGATCAACTGTGGGTATAATATGGGGTTTATTGGCTTGTACGATATATTTTATTTTTATTTATTATTTCTTTTTTTTTATGGTTGAACTGCATGGACTTGTGTCTTTTTTCGGCCTAGCTAACTATGTAACCCCTGTCATGCCCGGCCCGCCGCTATGTCTTTTTGGGTTGACTCCAGGCCTCTCTTTTAAAGGGTGGTATGTAAAATTCTTGCACGTCTGCCAGGTGTTTTCATAGAAGGTGTTCTGGTGGTGTCAGCGAGAGTGAGGCCCCGTGGTGGGCTAGACGAGAGCAGAGGACCCAAAAATACCTGCGGGCCTAGCGCTACATATGCACAGGAATTTTCCCTTGTAACCGATCCAAACTTCCTAGAGAATACCTTGAACATCAGCTCAGCAGTAGGATGCTTTTAAAATAAGTGGTGCTTTATCTTTCTTAAAGTCGAACTCTGGGAATATATGAAGCAGATATAAATAGTGCTTAGTAGTGTTGTTCATTAGGTGAAGATGAGAGATAGAAACAAATAATCCCTCACTAGAGCTTGCATGTCTTTGTGAAGTTCAAGTTTAATGCTTTCAGTGTGTAATTTACAAAGAATTCATGTACAAAGCCACAAAGATATCCGGTTAAATTTAGATCTTTTTAGTTACATAGCAATAGGCAGAAGAGTAGTTTAAATTATTTACAGACTGTAAGTAAAACAATTGCAATGACTCTTAATGTAGTCAGTCCCTGAAGAGATTCATTTATTGAGGTGAGTCACTGACACTAAATTATCAATGTCGAAGAATCCCTGAGGTTTTGTTAGCAGATCACTGTGTCTTTGAAGGAGAGCAACATCCTTTCTAAATATGCCTGTTTGCTCCTTCCCTATATTGTGTACATAGTGAAAACTGTATATTGCAGTATACAAAACTCAACAAAGCCAAGTGCCTGGCCTCTGTGAGCTGAACTAATCTGTCCTTCATTGATGTTACATAGTCAGGTTGAAAAAAGTCCATTTAGTTCAACCAATAGGAAAAAAAACTGTCTACATAAATAGAAAACCTCAATTTACAGAATTGTATATGCACTGTTGAACGGGTAGAAGGAGGAAGGTAGAAAACCTCTATAAAACATTGTCCAATTTGCTGCAGCGAGGGAAAAATATATTTCTCCCCGACCCCCACCCCAGAAGTCACTTGAATTTCCCCTGGATCAACAATCTCTTGTATTATTACCCATTGTAAGAAAAGTCAAGTATGAGAAGGCCAGTGCCTATACCCTTAGCATGGTGGGGGGGGTGCTTTGGGGCAGGGGAAGCTCTTCCCCCTCCACCCCAAAGCACCTTGTCCCCATGTTGATGGGGACAAGGGCCTCATCCCCACAACCGTAGCCGGTGGTGGTAGGGGTCTGCGGGCAGGGGGCTTATTAGAAATTTTGGAAGCTCCCTTTAACAAGGGGGCCTCTAGATCCCGCCCCCCATGTGAATAAGTATAGGGTACATAGTACCCCTTCACTAAAAAAGTGTAAAAATAAATAAAAACAGGAGGCAGTTCTTGACAATAACTTTATTTTTTTTAAAAGCAGTGTCCCCCGATGTAAAACCATCATCAATCATGACGTTGAAACCACCGCCCCCACCGGACCCAAAAAAGAAAAAAAAAAAAGCTCTGCCGTAGACTAAGGAAAACTGCCAAATGACTGGCTTGCTGTTTGGGCGGGGCCATATATAGGTATAGGTGGGGCCATCTAGTGGCATCACCTGGTGGCACTGCCCCTTTGTGATGTCACTGAATGGTGCATGCTGGGTAGATGACATCACAAGAGGGCAGTGCCACCAGGTGATAACGCCAGGTTGCACCGCCCTTACCTTTTTTAAGAACTGTCAAATGGCAGGCCAAGCATTTGGCGGTTTGCCTTAGTCGACCCCAGAGCATTATTTTATTCTTCTTTACATTGGGACACCTGTTTTAATTTTTTTTACACTTTTTTGGTGAATGGTTAGGGGTACTAAGTACACTGGGGGCCCCCTATGTTGAAGACAACCATAACCACTGGCCAGGGTGGTTTGTGCTTTGGGGTGAGGGGGTAGAGCCCCCCCATGTTGAGGGTATATGGCCTGGCATGGTTCGGGGGGGGGCACTTGCTTGCCCCCCCGTTCCTGATCTGATGGGCTGCATGCTCGGATAAGGGTCTGGTATGGATATTGGGGGGACCCCATGCCAAAATAAAAAAAAAGGACTTAAAATCCATACCAAACCCAAAGAGCCTGGTATAGATTGGAGGGGGGCTCCCCTGATGTTTTTTTTTAACATTTTTCTATTGCCGGAAATGGTATTGTATTGCCAGTAATTTAAATGTGATTTGACTCAATTTTATTTATTTCTCAGAAATTTGTGCTGCAGTGGGTTCTATCCATAGTACAAATGTGCCAATTTACAGGCAGACTAAGTGGACCTCCCAGGCACTATATTTAAAAAAAAATTTAATTTTTATTGTCCAGAAGGATGGGTGGCACTGATGGGCAGCACTGAAGGGCATTGATAGGTGGCACTGAAGGGCACTAATAGGTGGCACTGATAGGTGGCACTGAAGGGCACTAATAGGTGGCACTAATAGGTGGCACTGATGGATGGCAGTGATGGGCACTGATCATCACTGGTAGGCAACACTGATAGGCAGCACTGCTAGGTGGCACTGATTGGCACCAGTGGTGGGCATTGATAGGTGGCACTCGTGGGCATTGATAGGTGGCACTGATGTAATGGTGGGCACTGTGGGCACATATGAGGTGTCTTCGCCTCTCCCTGCTCGGGACCGATGTCCCTTCAACAGAAGCCGGTGATCGGCTTTTTTTTCTCCTCACGCTGTTAGCGTGAGAAGAAAAAAAAACGATTACCGATCCTCTGTTTACATCACGTGATCAGCTGTCATTGGCTGACAGCCGATCACGTGGTAAGGGGTCGGGATCAACCCCTTACTCCAATCTCATTTACTCTGGTGATCACAGCACGCACCGCGCGCGGTCTGCACGGGGGTGTGGCCAGCTTTGAAAGGGATGGACGTCAATAGACGTACTCCTGGCAAAGCAGATCCGCGCTGTAGCCGTCATTCGAAGTAGTTAATATCCAACATTAAGTATTTTTCATTTTTCTAATTTTCCTTCTTTCAATGGATGTTTCATCAAATGTGTTTGGGTCTTTGCCAATAGCATTTTCCAAACATATGTATTTCACTATATATATATATATATATATATATATATATATATATATATACATACATATATATATATATATATGCACATCCACTTTTACACATTTTTCTTTTAGAATACTTAGTGGCGCTCTCACATTTAACCACACATGTTAGCTATACACAGTAATCAACCCACTTCACCTATCAATTACCTCTAATTAGAGTAACTTATTCACAGGTTTGGGTCACATGTCTAATAGATATCAGTGTGTATATATTGCAGTTAATGTTTGTGTTTTTTTAGCTATGAATAAACACTTTTTAAAGTGTGAAACGCGTTATTATTATGTGCCAGGCATAGCACATGTGTCAACTTTCCCTGTCGAAGGGCGAACAGAAGGTTAGTGCCATAATCACACACCACCATTTCTGGCTCAAGCTTCCATGGCGTGAACCACATCTGGGCCTGCCCCTGCAGAGCTGAAAGAATCTCTGCTCCGGTGTGGCTCTTGTCCCCTAGACAGATCAGCTGAATCACAGGCCAAACTGCCCTCTTTGGGCCTCACTACCTTTTGCCCCATCTTTATCTATTGGGAAGTTTATGTGTCCGGGCTCAGGATTTGTATGGCGTTTTTTTGAAGCTGTCTTGGACTAAAGGGTCCAATAACCCTCTGACTGCCACCTGTCCTCGTTCGGACCACCCTCCAATATATAACGCTACTTTGCTACGTTCTGTCTTGATGACTGGGATATTTATGTGTGTCTGCTCAGGATTTTAGATCAGATGGGTCACGAGGCTATCCTGGACTCAAGGGTCCAACAATTCCTTTATCCGTCACCTGGTACCGGTTCAGACCATATCACAGTCTCAAGTTGATGAAGACAAAAGGATAGAGAGTGCGAGAGAGAGAGAGATTAGGAACGTCTACAGTGTTCGACTGCCACGCAGGACTCCCTGTACGCATCTTCCCAAAACGTAGACTGGTCCCAGGCCTGTCCACCCGAGGTGGTCACAGGTTGTGGGTTCGAGTAATATGTGACCAATTATTACTGTCAACAAGACAAAACAGACAAAAAAAATAGAAATTCAATACTCCACTTTAATTGTCGTTTGGGTGTCCTAGGACAAAACCCAAACCTCTCACTCAATCCTTTTTCACCTCTTCAAGCCCTTCTGGTTGTTCAGGTTGCAAGGGGCACCTTTTGGCTCCTTGTCCTGCTATCCTACTTTCAGCTTCTATGATTTTCAATGATTTGCCAACAACAATTTTGACTGGATAATGTACATTCAATCTGAACACCAACACATGTGTGGTCTCTGGGAATAAGGGTTTGTAACCAAGAGACTCAGTCCTATATCCTGGCTCTACCACTTCAGTCAACCCCCAACCCTCTTCATGTATCCCAAACAGCAGACCACAAACACACTTAGGACATGACATTACCACCAACAAGATGTTACCAACAACCAACAACAAGCAACAAGCTGTGTGAAAACCGTAGAGAAATACAGGATTGTTCAAATCTCACGGGATCCAGATGCCACCGATGGGCGTATTCCTGACGCCTCCTCTTGGTTGCCCGTGCTTCACTGCACCCCTGCTTTACAGCACAATTATTCCCCCAGGAGAAGTTTAACCACGTCCTCATCCATGTCTATATAATCAATCCCTCCTTCCAACAGCCGCCACAAAACACAAGATCGATCAACAAAACAAAACAGAACAAGCAGGCGGCAGATATAATTAGTACAGGTTCAATAGGCTATGGGCAAGATATATACCCGTCTCTTTGCTGACCATGGAGAGCCGATATAGACAGAGATTAGCCAATCACGGGTACAGGATAAGCAGTAGACTAGATATCAAAAGTGTCTTACCGTTTTTAGAGGTGATCAGTCTCCATTCTGTCTACGTATTGGCTTGTCCCGGTCCCTTCTTGATTGGCTATCCTCTGGTACAGAGCCCAATAGCCCCACGTTGGGCACCAGATGTTATAGATCAGAACCAGAACCAAGGTCTGGTATTTTTTATATCTGTCCCTGATCAAATTGATTTTGATATATGAAGTGTACACTTCTGGAAATAATCTCCCCTGAGATAGACTCGCAGATCAGTGTGAAGTTACTTCTGTGATTTTTATTTCCTCTTTTTACAGCTTTATACATTCTTGTCAGACAAAAAACATATTATTGTGACAATGTTTGAGCTTTTAGCCGATTTAGCAAGTTTAGCAATTAATCATAGCTATATTGGGTATCCTGGTAACTTCCTTTTTGAGACGTTGGATGTTGATGTCATGTCTGTCTTGGGTGCAGTTCTCTGAAAAGAGCACAGTCTTTTTATGACTCTTTGCAGTTCAGCTTCAAAATAGAAGGGGGGGGGGGGGAGCTAGCAGCTATCTGAAGTAGAGTTAAGGTTAAAAAGCTAAGCAATGACATAATATTACATATTGAAATAGGCATTTTAGCATTTTACCTGATACCTTATGTGATAACTTTATATGATACCTTAATCACATCCATTACAGGTGAATGGCCCCTTGAAGGTTTAGGGAATACTGGTGGTTCAGAGGACAATCCAACAGAGGAGGGCATGGAGGAGGAGAAGGAAGGAGAAGAGCTGACAGATCTTGCATCACCACCACCAGCTGTATGGAGAGGTGGCGGCAAAACAAGCTCCAGCACTGAACCCTGTCCTAAATCCTACCTAGTTGCAAGCAGAGTTACCCAGTGTGCTGTGAATTAAATATATTGTCCCTGACCATGCTTGCTGGACTACGAATCAGCAGTAAGGTGGACCTTGTGGCTGACTGCCTTGCCCAACGATGCCAAAAAATTGCTTTCCACGTGATGGTACATAGCTGGAATGGCCTTTCATGCAAAGAAATAGTGACTGGAAGCCTGCAATTGTGGTACAGCACATTCTGCAAATTAACGGAAGGGGGCAGAATCCACCAGATGGAAAGGTAGGAGTTGTAAAGCTAGTCATTTGGACAAGCTGGAATTTAGACACTGGGCATGTGGGTGGCAGGGAGTGTATTTTTTTTGTGCTGCAGCAGCTGGGGCAGAGAACTTTGCCTGCTATACTCTACAGCTCGTGGTGTGCTGCTGGCAGACGTGTTGCAAGTACCTGTGACACCCTTTGCTATACCATCATCACTGTCAGTGGATGCTGCTGAGAGATCAGGAGATATAGTGGGGTTAGAAGTGAGAGGTGAAGAGTGAGGAAGAGAAGAATTGTGTCCCTTGTGTGTGGCTTTCAGGTGCTCTTGCCAACAGGCTACATTAAATCCCTGCCAGGTGCCCTGAGACTTGTGGTGTGTATGCACATGCGTTAGATCTGTGAATCTATAAATATCTCCTAAACGTACGCTGTTTAGGAGATATTTACTGTATATGCAGCCGATTACGTCATCGGCGCATGAGCTCTGAAGGAACGGCCACCCGTACCGTTTCTTCAGAAAACCTGTGCTGTGATATCACACGGTTCCGGCAAGTCACAAAGCCGGAGTCCGCGGACCGGGAAATAGACGGGTGAAGATGGATGCGGCCTCCAGCAGGGACGACGAGGGCTTAGTTTGCAGGTAAGTTTAACATAATGTGCTAGTATTCGATGCTTACTAGCACATTATGCCTTTACTTTTGCAGGTCAGAACAGAAAAAGGCCCTTTACTTCCTCTTTAAGATGGCGGCACTGGAGAATTACATCTATAGTAGGACTTATGCTTTAAACGAGACAATGTTAAAATTCATGGTTTAATAAGTATTATTTTTAATTTTGACACAGGGACAAGTGTTAATGATTTTATTTTTTGGAGGGTTAGGTAGGGTGAAATTTAATGTATACTGAGGGTAGAATGTTGGTTTAAAAGTTTGCTTTTGGGCCAAGTAACCTAAAGTGACCAATAATAAGAATGTATCTAGCTGCAGTAAACATTGTATTGGTTGCTATTGGCTACTATCCTTTAATCCTCGAAGCAATCCTTTGCAGCGCTTTATTATGCAAAATTTTGCAGAAATCTTTTTTTTTAGGCCAGAACTGATGATGATGTTGATGATGATGATGATGATAATGATGATGGTGATGCATAATGAATTTGTTTACTGAGTTGCCTTCATTTGGTCCATTTCAGAATGCACATGACATTTTTTCCAAGAAAAGGAAACTATTTAGTCTATCTGCAGGAAGGTGGCAAAGTAAGCTGTTAATAAAAAATACATGTATAGCTGAGCTAAGCGTCTCACATCTCTGTTGCCATGGGCCCACCGACATATTGCTGGACAGGCATTTTTTACATGTGATACAGTGCAGAGGAATGGGTATTGTCTCTTTGCTTCCATGGTTATTGAACTATAAATAGCGAGACCCTACACCATTTCTTCCCACATGTAGGAGTGTATAAAATATTAAACTGGAATTTACAGCGGTGACTTCAATGAGTACATTTTCACTTCCACCACTTAAATTAAATATTTGTTACTGAATTAACCAGTTTAGCTCTTGAGAGTACTAGGAAGATACCTGTAGACAGTGGATGCTTAAAGACCATCCACAGGGTTGTTCTCCCTTTAAAGAAGCAGATGCATGAACTTGCTGTAATGCCAAATTACAGCTGTAGAGACATGTCGGTAAAATTAAGTGAAATTTTGATGTATGGAGTGGGGCTTCAGAGCTGTACGATTTTGGAACATGTATGAGATGTGGCCAGTAGACATTTGTATTCGTTTTCGTCCGAATGCATTTTCATCCGAATTTCGGGTATTTTTGTTATTGTTTTAACAAACGATAACGAACGTGCAGAATCCGAAAACTGAAAGATCTGACATAAACAAATGCTTTATTTTCGTTTTCGTTGAGACAACAGTTCGATATAGATAGGAGATTTGACATGACGCTTACAATAGTGATCTGTGTCCATCGAACCTGTGGTCGAATGTGCCTAACCTTAGCTCTATTAGTCCAAGATTATTCTACATAGAGAGAAAAGATTCGACATTATAGAGACAATAGCAAAAAAGCTTGAATGTGCCTAACCTAACTCTTAGGCTACTTTCACACTGGAGCGGTGGGGGCGCTGGCGGTAAAGCAGCGCTATATTTAGCGCCGCTTTACCGGCGTTTTAGCAGCGCATTTCGGCCGCTAGCGGGGTGGTTTTACCCCCTGCAAGCGGCCAAAAAAGGGTCAATACCGCCCGCAAACCGCCGCTGCAGCGGCGTTTTGCGGGCGGGTTCGGAGCGCTGCCCCATTGTTTCCAATGGGAACGGGCGCTATAGGAGCGGTAAATATACCGCTCCTATAGCGAGCCAAAGATGCGGCTTGCAGGACATTTTCCAGCGTCCTGCAAGCGCACCGCTTCAGTGTGAAAGCCCTCGGGCTTTCACATTGAAGACACAGCAACAGCTGTTTCGGGTCGGTTTGCAGGCGCTATTTTTAGCGCAATAACGCCTGCAAACCGCTCCAGTGTGAAAGGGGCCTTAGTCCAAGATTATTCGACATAGCGAGAAAAGATTCGACATGAAGATTCGACATGAAGATTTGATGAAGCAGTCGCCGTGAGCGGACATTTATGGTCAAATGCTCCGCCCATAGGCTATAGAAGAATTCTAATGTTGGTTGACTAGTAATAATAATTAATAAATATAATTATTACTAGTGTCATACAACATTAGAATTCTACTATAGCTTGTAGGCGGAACATTCGACCGGAAATGTACGATTGCGGCGTCGTACAGTTTAGCTGCTCTGTCGAAACTTCTTAGAACATTCGACAGACACCATAAGCCTTCAATGACAGATTCGACCTTAATTATTTCGGATTTTCGGACAAATGCATTTTTTAAGAAAACAAAATAAATAAAAACGAATTTCGGGAGTAACTAAATAAATACATTTTTCGGACGAAAACGAAATTCCGTAAACAAAAAATATTTCAGTGTGCACATGTCTAGTGGCCAGCCCTGCACATTTACTAAGAGCCACCATCAAAACCTTTGGCTACCACCAATGAGTACTGCATGGACACTTCCTACAAGTGTACATGCCATAAAGGGCATGTTTAAAGGCTGATATGTTTTAGCTTTTACATACGTAACCCCTTTTCTGTAGTCATCCGGGCATTCGCTATTTTCTGGACGCACATCATCGTGCGCTGGTCAGCAAGGGGTTAAGACAGCCACTAACAAAGTCTGCTATGGAGATAAATAGAAAATGTTGTAGAAGGCAATAACTTTGTATAGAAATGACAAGGAGCTCTGTCTGACCTTTTGTAGTATAATCCTGTTAACAACAGTGAAGCCAGATGTAGGAAAGCCCCTTCAATGCTGGCGAGATCTTTATATTTACAGCTTCAACTCTTTATCTCGCCGGTCTCTAGCGATGTCGTTCACCAGTGAATTATATTCCTAGCATTCTGTCATATTGCTGTTATTTTCCTGTCCCCCCCCCCCTTCATTCCGGGACAATACAGTGTCCTGGAATGAAATGAGGACACATAGCCATCCTAATAGAAGATTGCCAAACTGGTTGCTAGGGCCGCTCCGCCTGGCGTCTAGCAACCAGTGACATCACATTCGCAGAGTCTTAGAGCGAGCCCGAGGGGAGCAAGGCCTTTACCCAGTGCTGCCCTGTGCTCCGGGGCCACCCACCTCCTCTCCCTCTCTGGCCGCGGCAGCAGAACCCAGAAAGAGCAGCCAGAGCATCTTCACTGTGTCTGCTCCCATCTTCAGTGACCTCCCGGTGGGCAGTGGCATTCTGCAGTGCTGGCTGGCTTAGATCCAGGGTTCGGTTCCCCATTCCGACTCCTGTAGCGCATTACCCAACTTCTCCTCCTCCCGCCTGCGGCCCGAGCCGCCCGACTGCCTAAGGGGGGGCCCCAGCCTGGAACAGGGAACAAGGACCAGCGCTCAACCGCTCACCACACCAGACCAGTCCAGATTAAAAGGTGAGCAAAAACCTGATTGGAGCAGGTCAGGTGACAAGTCAGGGCACTGGGGCTGGGGACAGTGCAGTAATAAATGAGCCTGACAAAGTGGAGCCCTGCCCTGGGGAGCAATAAAAAATGAGGCTGACCAGTGGGGGGGGGGGCAATAAAAAAAAAAATGAGGCTGACAAGTGGGGGCAATAAAAAAATGAGGCTGACAAGTGGGGGGGGGGGGGCAATAAAAAAAATGAGGCTGACAAGTGGGGTGCAATAAAAAAATGAGTCTGACAAGTGGGGACAATAAAAAATTAAGCTGACCAGTGGCGGGCAATAAAAAAATGAGGCTGACAAGTGGGGGGCAATAAAAAAATGTGGCTGACAAGTGGGGGGCAATAAGAAAATGAGGTTGACAAGTGGGGGGCAATAAAAAAAAAATGAGGCTGACAAGTGGGGGGCAATAAAAAATGAAGCTGACAAGTGGGGGCAATAAAATAAGGCTGACAAGTGGGGGCAATAAAAAAAAATATATGTAGAGAATGTATACCACCTGTTTAAACTGGTTGCCAAAAAAGTATCATAAATCATCTTTTTTTGGGCTGGCGTGAGGGGGGGGGGGGGGGGGGGCGGTGTCCCTGAATAGCAGTTTGGAGATGTGGTCATCCTACCCCACAGTCACATGGTGAAATATCACATTTAAAGAGGAGTGCCAACAAAAAAAATAAAATAAAAGTCAGCAGCTACAAATACTGCAGCTGCTGACTTTTACTAATTGGACACTTACCTGTCCCGGGGTCCAGCGATGCGCCGGCATTCTTAATGTGGGAACCCAACTGTGGCTTCATGTGCGAGCGGCGCCGTGCGCCGTGATTCGACGCTCACTCATCTGGGGCACATGACAGGTCCCAGATGACTGTGCGGCGCCTACAGGAAGTGACGTTTAGCCCGGGCAATGAAGGAGGCAGACTACGAGGGACCCCCTAGCAACAGGCATTTAGAGGTGAGTAAAAAAAAAAATGTTTTTCCAATTATTTTTTTTTACATTTTTTTATGATTTTTTAAGCCACATTTTTTTTCTTGGCCGCAACCCCACTTTAAGCCAACTTCACATACATAGAACAGAGAAATATAAGCAAATGTGTTTAATTATGAAATTAATTGATATGTTCTGCAATAAAGTAAACATCAGTGCGGAATAAAAGTTGGGACGGCAAGAGTTCAACAGGGTGGGAGAAAGGTTCCAGATAAAATACGTTTTTTTTTTATTATCCTTATTTGTACTATAACAGCAACATAAAAGAACAACTTCCTATGTGTTTTGTAATCTCTAGGACCCATTCACATCTCGTTATTTGGAATCATTGGAGACGTAACTAGAACCTTCAGGGCCCCTATGCAAGAAGGACCCCCCGGCTAGGGCCCTTACCCCTGATCCCGGGAACCTTTACTCCAATCTACTTTTTATTACGGTCCCTCAGTGAGACCCTTTCACATGTTCTGCAGCGAGCCCCCTTTCTGCCATATTGGGGCCCCCGCATGGTAGCAGTACACCAGGGCCCAGTCGCGACCCTGGTAGTTCCGCCACTGGTTTCAGACGTTTTTTATTTTTGGAATTTTAGTTTTTAATTATTTTTTACCATTTTCTTTTATTTGTTTACAAAATTTTTAGGTGGCCCAATGGAGGGCTTTGCTGAAATAGCTAAACAGACCTCTAATGTTTCACCTTTTAGACAGAGAAAGGAGATCTCAATCTCAATCTCCAACTCTGCAGCCTCATGCACCTCATGTCTTTAACAACATTCCGGCCAGCCGCCGCAGTTGTACTGCGGCAACATGGCTCGGCTGCGCAAATCGCCGTTATAGTACGTCGGTACCATAAACGGCCACTAGGGGGTGCCTGCTTGCTTCCCGAGCCAATGCGAGTGCCCAGCGGTCTCCATCACCGCCGGGCTCCCACGATCACTCGGCACACGGAGAACCGGGAGCTGTGTGTGTAAACTCAGGTATGAACATGCACTACAGACCAGTGTTCATTTTGAAGTCAAATTTCAATTCAGTTTTAGTCTTATGCCGTGTACACATGGTCAGAATTCTCATCGGAAAAAGCTCTGATGGTTTTCCCGTCGGAATTCCGACGGAATTTCGCTCAAACTGTCTTGCCTACACAAGGTCACACCAAATTCCGACGGTCAATAACGCCGCGGCATAAAGCAAGTTCGACGGCACTATAGAATAAAAGGGAAGTTTAATGCTTCCAAGCATGCGTCAAATTGTTTCCGAGCTTGCGTCGGAATTTTGCGTGTCGGAATTGCATTCACACGATCTGAAAATCTGATAGAAAGGTTTTCCATCGGAAAAATTAAGAACAGGTTCTCAAGACAAAGTTCGTCGGAAATTCAGACAGAAAAAGACCGATGGGCATACACACAGTCGGAAAATCCAATGAAAAGCTCCCATCGGACTGTTTCCATCGGAAATTCCGACCCTGTGTACGCGGCATTAGTCTTTTGACTAAAATATCATTTTAGTTTTAGTCCCATTTTAGTTTTTTGACTAAAATGCCATTTTAGTTTTAGTCGTATTTTAGTCATCTCAATTGTTTTCGTTTTAGTCGACAAAATTAACACTGGAAGCTACTCTACAAATCATTAGAGCTCCCTCTAGCTGCAGCCTAGAAATAACATTACTGGGAGGTTTCATTCATTGACTTGCTGCATCAACATTAACCCCAGGGGAAATAAGTAATGTGCACACTGAAATATTTTGTTTCGGAATTTCGTTTTCGTCCGAAAAATTTTTTTATTTCGTTACTCCCAAAATTCGTTTTTTATTTATTTTGTATCGTTCAAAAATGCATTTGTCCGAAAACCCGAAATAATTAAGGTCCAATCTGTCATTGGAGGCTTATGGTGTCTGTCGAATGTTCTAAGAAGATTCGACGGAGCAGCTAAACTGATTTGACAAGCAGAGAAAGATTCGACATCATAGAGACAATAGCAAAAAAGGTTGCATGTGCCTAACCTAACTCTATTAGTCCAAGATTATTCGACATAGAGTGGAAAGATTTGACATGACGATTCAAAGAAGCAGTGGACGCAATCGTACATTTCCGGTCGAATGCTCCGCCTACAAGCTATAGTAGAATTCTAATGTTGTATGACATTAGTAATAATTATATTTATTAATTATTATTACTAGTCAACCAACATTAGAATTCTTCTATAGCCTATTGGCCGAGCATTTGACCATAAATATCCGCTTGCGCCGACTGCTTTGTCAAATCTTCATGTCAAATCTTTTCTCTCTATGTTGAATAATCTTGGACTAATAGAGTTAGATTATGCACATTCAACCTTTTTTGCTATTGTCTCTATAATGTCGAATCTTTTCTCTCTATGTCGAATCTTTTCTCTCTATGTCGAATCATTTTCTCTCTATGTTGAATCTTCTCTCTCTATGTTGAATATTTTCTCTCTATGTCGAATAATCTTGGACTAATAGAGTTAGGTTAGGCACATTCGACCTTTTTTACTATTGTCTCTATAATGTCGAATCTTTTCTTTCTATGTCGAACCTTTTCTCTCTATGTCGAATCTTTTCTCTCTATGTTGAATATTTTCTCTCTATGTCGAATAATCTTGGACTAATAGAGCTAAGATTAGGCACATTCGACCACAGGTTCGATGGACACAGATCGCTATTGTCAGCGTCATGACGAATCTCCTATCTATATCGAACTGTTGCAACGAAAACGAAAATAAAGCATTTGTTTATGTCGGATCTTTCGGTTTTCGGATTCTGCACGTTTGTTATCGTTTGTTAAAACGATAACGAAAATACCCCAAATTCGGACGAAAATGCATTCGGACGAAAACGAATGCACATGTCTAGAAATAAGGTGTAAGTAAGCCCTCTTGTCAACCCGGCCTCAACCAGGTATGTGACAGGAGCATTGCATCACTTATAGCTGCTTACCAGGATTTAGCTGAATGTAGTCTTGGTCCTGATGTTCATTGAGAGCAAAGACATAAACGTAGTAGTAGATGATCTTAACAGTTCCAGCATGAAAGTAGAAAATGTAATTTACTATACAGGGTAACGACTCCCAAATGTCTTGTTTCTAAAGAAAATCCGTTATAAGATGTACATTCTCCTGGACTCAGTAGAGTTAACCACGTATATCCTATAATATTTCAAAATAAGAGTATTAAACGCTTTGCATTACACACAGTCATGCAGGAAGCTCTTAATCTTTTCCTGTGCTTCAATTTCAAATGCCGAATTTGCTTCTTAGAGCTTCTTTTTTTTTTTTTCCCCCATAAACTTCTTTTAAGCAATCTAGTCATGAGGAGCTATTTTGCATAGTAATGTGTTTTCTACTTCTGAAGTCCATAGAGATGGATGCCTGATAACAAATATGATATATTTATGAACACATAGATCTGTCTGCCTGAGCTTGGCAAAGGGTGAAAAGAGTACATACAACCTTTCCATATGTACAAGTTCACCTATACACTAATTGGAAATTTCTCTTTGTTCTGCAGGACACATACAAGACAGACCATCAAACACACATGACTTGTATTCTGTGGCTTTATGAAATATTTACCTTGCAAAATATTCTCACACACTGGAGCTCCCTCTTGACTATGAGAGTGCAAAGAAACTCGTTTTGCATATGTCTAAACTAGAGATGTGCAAAAATGTGTTTAGTTTCGGACTCGTTCGTTAGGGTGCCACCCCACTGACATGTGTATATAGATGAATTTTATAGGAATTATCATCAATTCTTTCCATACAATCATGTCTTGCCAAGTTGATATTTATATGTATCCTTGATGTCCATTAGGGATGGGCCCGGTGTTCGATTCAAATCCATGTTCGAATCGAACATCGGCCGTTCGTCCGCTTGTCGAGTTCAGAACTCTGAGGGCCATTCGCATCACACAAATTTGATGCGAACGGCCCTCAGAGTTCTGCCATTTGCAGTGCATTGCTGGCTGATGATTGGCCAAGCATGCACTGTGACCCCGCATGCTTGGCCAATCATAGAGCCAGCAGCGAGGAGAGCAATAATTGGCCACAGGCAGGATGCTCAGGGGGTTTAGTACACGCCCCACACTATATAAGGCCGCCGCGCCGGCAGCCTCGTGTAGTGTGTTCCGGCGTTGAGGGAAAGAGTATTGCTAGGCAGGGACAGTGTACTGTACACTATTTGTGAATCATTTCTGTGTGGGGAAAGTGTAGGGATAGAGTAAAAATAGGCAGGGATAGTGTGTTCTTCTCAGGCATTTGCGTGTGGGAAAAGTGCTGTTCTCTACCAATACAGCCATCTGCAGGAGTTAGTGTGTGTGCTGTGTGAGTCTAGCACAGCACAGTATACAACCTGCACCTGTATCTGCCCTTCTGCCCTGTTGTCATCTAATCCAGCCATCTGCGACATGACATTAAAGCCGCAAGCAGTTTTAAATGGCATCTTTTTTTCCTTTACAAATGTCATTTTGTGCAGGGACAGTTCTAAACACGGGAAACACATGCCACTTCACAGGCATACTTTAGATACCCCCCAGGTACCATATTTAAAGGATTATTTCACATTTTTTTTCACTTTATGCATCATTAAAATGACTGCTCCCGAAAAAACGACCGTTTTTAAAACTTCTTTTTGCATTGATACATGTCCCCTGGGGTAGAACCTGGGTCCCCAAACCTTTTTTATGACAATAACATGCATATTGGCCGTTATAATTAGCACTTTAGATTTTGAATGTTCGCGTCCATTGTTCTAACGTTCGTGCGAACTATCGGTACGTTCGCAGGTTCTGGTGCGAACCGAACCCGGGGTGTTCTGCTCATCCCTAATGTCCATGTTATACATGTATTTGCATGATTCAATTTTTTTTTACTTGCTATATACCATTGATATGTACTTTTATGCATTCTCCATGTCATTAACCGCTTCAGCCCCGGACCATTTGGCGGGCCAAAGACCAGAGCACTTTTTGCGATATGGCACTGCGTCGCTTTAACTGACAAGACGCTGTTACCAAACAAAATTGACGTCCTTTTTTTCCACAAATAGAGCTTTCTTTTGGTGGTATTTGATCACCTCTGCAGGGTTTTATTTTTTGCGCTATAAAAAAAAAAGAGCGACAGTTTTGAAAAAAACAAATTTTTTGCTACAATAAATATCCCCAAAATATATATAAATTTTTTTTCCTCAGTTTAGGCCGATATGTATTCTTCTACATATTTTTGGTTAAAAAAAATCGCAATAAGTGTATTTTGATTGGTTTGGGATAGTTATAGTTATGGGATAGTTTTATGACATTATTCTTAATAATTTATTTTTACTAGTAATGGCGGCGAGCAGCGATTTTTATCATGACTGCGACATTATGGGAGACATGTCGGAAGATTTTGACACATTTTTGGGACCATTGGCATTAATACAGCGATCAGTGCGATTAAAAATGCACTGATTACTGTAAAAATGTCACTGGCAGTGAAGGGCTTAAAACTAGGGGGCGGTGAAGGGGTTAATGTGTGTCCTAGTTTGTGTTCTAACTGAAGGGGGGATGGGACTGTGCAGGGAAACTAACAGATCGCTGTGCATACTCTGTATGAACAGAATCTGTCAGTTCACTCCTCAGAGAACAGGAAACTGTGTGTTTACACATACAGTTCCGTGTTCTCTGTGTGCCCCGAGATCGCGGGAGCCCGACGGTGATCGAGACCGCCTGGCAGTTACATTGGCTCATGGGGCACGCACACCTATGGCAGCGAGCACGCGCCCCCTAGTGGCTGTCTATGTTACCGTTGTAACATAACGGCGATTCACGCAGCCGAGCCATGTTGCCGCAGTACAACTGCGGCGGCTGGTCGGCAAGCGGTTAAACATGTTTTTCCAACTACATAACCCCACAATGCCGAGAGCCGCATTTAAAGTCCCAATCTCCTTTCTCACTTAATTGAATCAGGGATGGAGGCACACTACATATGTGTCTCCCTTTCTTGCATATCCAATAGGGATGGAGGCTCTTTGACTGAGTTGGCAGTGTTCCCCTGCCATTCATGTGGGAGGTTAAAAGCCCTGGGTAGCTATGTACCATATCTGGGGCTTTGTTTGCTCGGGACATACCATATTATGTCCATGAGATCATGCGGCACTTGTACTGTACTACTCCACCAGCTGGGTGGGGAGTTGTGAATGTTTTCCACCCTGGGCCTCCTTTGATGTCCTATGCCCAGGAGCTGTGATGCACCCTGTGTGTCTGCCATTTCCCCTTGCTTCCTCCCCTTTTTGGGGTTGAGGGTTTGGAGGGCTGGGCGGATATCCATAGCGCATCGGCGGCACGCACCTTGCCTCGCGTGTGACCACATTTGGCGTCATGGCGCGGGATGCGAGTATTCCCAACTGAGCCGCCACAGCCGGGGTAGGTGTAGTTTCCGTTGTGGGCGGTGTTCACCCTCCCTGTACATGCTGAGCCAGCGTGACGTTGGTATGAGTCAGCGTGCGCATGTGTGGGGCGTATATATGACGCCTCCCAGACGCAGCTGCCCTTGTCACATTTTGGAAGACGCCATACCTCACAGAAGCACTTTGCTTTCCTTGCATACAATCAAGGTAATCACCATGTCATCCTATACACCATTAGATCTTCTTCACTAATACCATGACACTCACTATTTATTATATCCATTTATCTTATATTCTTTGGTAGTTACCACTCCCCCATCACTCTGGTTCCCTACCAAGATTGGCGGCTTGTGTTCTGGGGTGCCATATGTGTGCACCCCTTTTGCACGCAGCTCCACATTACCTCAGCTCTCGGGACGGACACCTCTTTTTGGCCCTGGTCTCTCATTTAACCTATCCCTACCATTAACTCTCTGTATGTAAGTACCCAGGACTGGCAAAATTGCCTTGTCCTGTTATGTTCAGTGTTACATTAGACTAATTACAAATATACTCTTTATAGATACTTGTGAGCATCCGCCACTGATGAGTGTTCATACACGAAACGCGTCGGTCCTATTTAGGATGCCTATACATGTCTGTATCAGCTATCAAACCAGTCTATTGTTCACCGGGCCATCATGTTCATATCTTTTTACATTATGCTATTTACATTGCAATGTGCCGCCCTACTGACATTTGTATATATATATATGAATTTTGTAGGAATTACTCATCAATTCTTTCCATACAATCATGTGCTGCCAAGTTGATATTTTCATGTATCCTTGATGTCCATATTATACATGTATTTGCATGTGTATTTGTATGATTCAAACATTTTTTACCTGCTATATATCATTGATATGTACTTTTATGTATTCTCCATGTCATTAAATATGTTTTTCCAACTACTAGGGCAACACAGTGGTGTAGTGGTTAGCACTTTCACCTAGCAGCAATAGGATCACTGGTTCAAATCCCGATCTCGACACCTTCTGCCTGGAGTTTGCATGTTCTCCCTGTGCCTGCGTGGGTTTCCTCCGGGTACTCCGGTTTCCTCCCACACTCCAAAGACATGCTGGTAGGTTAATTAGATCCTGTTGATAAAATTGGCCAAATATGTGTATGTTGTATGTGTTTGTAAGCTTGTCGGGACCCCACAGGGCAAGGACCGTGCTATACCACAGATAGACACCAGTGGCAAAAAAAAGCACCCTGAGGCTATTCAGTTCGCATAGGTAGCGCTATAAAAGTCATTCATTCATTCACATACCCCCACAATGCAGCCATTGGCTCCCGCTGCTGTCAATCAAATCCAATAACCCAGGGGGGCGGGGACGAGTCCTACATTCGGCTTCTATGGATGCTGAATGAATGACTCGGGAGCGCGCCTGCAAGGTAACCCCCTTTGGGAGAGCGCTTCTCTTAGGGGGTTATCTAATGTGGGGAGGAGCCGCCTAGGGACCCCAGAAGAGGATGTTCAGGGCCACTCTGTGCAAAACGAGCTGCACAGTGGAGGTAAATATGACATGTTTGTTATTTAAAAAAAAAACAAGCTTTAGTATCACTTTAATGTTTTTTGACCCCCAACTGTATGACTTTACATTTCTCCACATTAAACCTCATTTGCATTTGTCTCCCCACTCTGCCATTTGTCTCCCCACTCCTAGTTACTGTTGTGATTAGGAGATTCGGATACCTCAGAATTTCCAAATAATGAAAATTTTGCCCAAATTTGGATTTATAACAACACATGTCTTGTTCACACTAATGACAATAAATGAATGGAACTGGATAAAGACACAGACACCTTGGGATCCAGTCCAAAGAGAACATGGTTACTTAAGCTGAAAACAGAAAATTGTATCAAATACAGTCATTTTCGTTTCCTGCTGCTAATCCATGGCACCAAACACGTGGTAGTATGCTGCCATGGATTGGCTGCAGGAAAGCTGGAAATTGTATCAAGTACTAACTGTAAATTTTCCTTTCCTGGCGCCAATCCATGGCAGCATACTACCATGTATGCTGCCATGTTGGCGCTAGGAAATCTCTCTATGGAGCTCCTTTTGTGCTCTTCCTATACTATAAATCAAACTTTATCTACCTTTCAACTCCAGAGGAACCCCTAAAATGTTTGGGTCTTAGGGAAAAATTACTAAAACCAATGGGTCAATGGGAAAAAAAGCTAATTTGGTTGTTCTTCTTCTGTGGATCACAGGAGTGCAGTTCGTTTTGTACTCCTGTGACCCATTTTCAGCAGAGCGGCTGAAGTCTGCTCTCTGCTGAAGTCACAGAGTCCGTCCAGACTTGGGCATCATCAGTGTCATTAGTACAATTAACAGAGCATATTTTTAGCACTGATCACTGTAATAATGTCAGTGGTTCCCAAAAAAGTGTAAAAAATGTCAGTTAGGTGTTCGATCTGTCCGCCACAATGTCGCAGTCCCGCTAAAAATTGCAGATAACCTTCATTACTAGTTAAAAAAAAATAATAATAATAATAAAAATGCCATAAATCTATTCCCTATTTAGTAGATGCAATAACTTCCGCGCAAAGCAATCAATATACGCTTATTGCGTTTTTTGTTGTTGTTTTTTTACCAAAAATACGTAGAAGAATACATATTGGTTTAAACTGAGGCTAAACTGAGGTACTTATTGGTTTGTTCATCCAGTTGTGTGCTTCACACAAAGTCCCCTTTTTTTTCACACTATATAACAGGGATGGAGGTAAATTAATCCACCCAGTCATTGCCTCATATAAAGTCCCATTTCCCTTTCCTCTTTTATTGAGGAAGAAATTCGTTTTTTTTTTAATCTTTTTTGGGGGGATATTTATTATAGCAAAAGTAAATAATATAGTTATTTTTTTCAAAATTGTCACTCTTTTTTTGTTTATAGCACTAACAATAAAAAACGCAGAAGTGATCAAATACCACCAAAAGAAAGCTCTATTTGTGGCAAAAAAATTCTGTTTGGGTACAGCGTCACATGACCGCGCACTTGTCAGTTAAAGGGACGCAGCGCCGTATCGCAAAAAATGGCCTGGTCATTAAGGGGACAAATCCTTACGGTCCTTAAGTGGTTAAGCTTACTGAAAAAAAAAAACTTACCTTCAAAAATATATATACCTTCAAATCGGGGGAAAGTCGTGGGTGCGTGTTATACGCCGATCCCCCCAAAAAAATGACCAAAAAAATCGGGCAGAAAGACAGAGCGCAGACGAAAAAGACCGAGCTGACTGCTCGGCTCCGCTCACAGTCCCGCCTCTCTGCATTCGCTCCAGAAACAGCAGGGAGGCGGGACTGCGAGCGGAGCCGAGCAGTCGGCTCAGTCTTTTTCGGCGGCGCTCTGTCTTTTTCAGCGGCGCTCGCGCAGTCTGTCTCGGCGGCGGGAAATTTAAACGTGGGCAAGCTGCAAATGACACTGGGCAAGCTGCAAATGACGCTTAAATGTAAGGTATTTTTTTCCCTAAACTTCCCTCCTAAAACTTTTTCTCATTAAAATGCCCTCCTAAACTTGGGGTGCGTGTTATACGCCAATAAATACGGTATGTACAGCCATGGACAGTGGTGTGATTGGTGATTGAATGGCATTATCTATATTAATAATTCTAGAAGAAACAAGCAAAATAAATAAGCAAAATAAATAAAAAAAAGAGATTAAATAAATTGCAAAATCGCTGAGCTCGTTTGCCACTTGGTATTGAAGAAATCATTTTGTGTTCTACTGTTTGAAGGGATTCTATTGCATGAGATGAAAATTGTGCCCTGAAAATGTATTTATTTCATGGAAATTGAGACTTTCATTGCGCCGGGGACCTGTCTCTGACCAAATCAAACCTTCTTTTCCCCTCATACCACAAATCGAGTGTTATATTTCAGGTGCAGAGGGAATTCTATCAAGCAAATTGACTCTGAAATCTCTGAACATCTTCAATCTGACATTCAGAGCCTCTTTTACCGTGAGTCAGACTTAATCATTGATTTTTTTTCCAAGTATGATGCATTTATTAGAAGCTTAACATGATGCTTTGATGCTTGCATGCCTATGAAGAGTGGCAGCAGGTGTCTGCAAGTGAAAAGACTGATTACAAGTGAGAAAAAAAAAAAAAGGAAAATAAATACCTACTAGATCTGATATATAGAGCTTTAACATGTACCTGTCACCTGCTGGGTTTTTTTTTATAGTCTGAAATTTATGGAGCAGACGAGGAATAATTGATGATCAATAATATGATTACTTCTTCATATTTTCAAAAGCATTGTGGTATAAGGCTAATAAGCAAATACAGTCTGAATACATTCATCATGTTTATTATTATTTGAATCTTGGTGTGCTTTGTGTATTTTCCCAGATCTGTGCAGTAATCCAGTGTGACACTAATGGCCCGTACACACGATCCAAAAATCGTATGAAAAAAATCGTCCGATGTGACGACCAATAGTGGTCAGTTTCCGATTTGTCGAGTGATAAACATGATCACCCACTCTCTGCCGGAATTCCCTGACTGTCTTGCCCACATAAAAAGCCTCACACTTACAAAGCATTAATTAAATAATACCTGTGGTACCACAATTAGCTGTAAAATGTGGTGTAAATATTTCTCCATTAGGGAGCCTAACTTTAGCACTTTGTGGGATCCAGGGGCATAGAGGACATTGGCCACAAGGGCCAGTGCCTCTATGGTTCACCGCCATTGTGTTATCAACTTTATAATGGCTATTGGTGAGGCTTTCTCTCAATGAGCGGGCTCTATGAAACACCACTTCAGGTTGGTCACGTAAATAGCGTGTTAACACGTGATGGCCTGTAAGAAGGTGTCAATGTTTAGCTATTATATTTAAAAATACAGCGATCGTACGATAATCGGATCATTAGTACAGAGCTTTCGAGAGCCGATCACGACAGTTCATCCGATATTATCCGATCGAATCATCACGAAAATGTTTCTCATATGATACCAGATCGTACGATTTTCGTTTAGCCAGTACAGTTGTGGTCCGAAAATACAATACAAATACACTACAACACATGACATCACCTCTGAATTTTTTTTCTGTTGTACGAGAATTTTCGTAACTTAAGTAAGCTTTTCATGTTCGATATGCATGGGAAAAAAAAAATCTATGATCTGTCGTCCGATTTTCAGATCGTGTGTATGGGGCATTAGGCCCCATTCGCACCTGAGCGTTTATCTGCTTGAAGCTCAAAAAACGCTGGAGAAGAAAAAAATTGATTATTCTTTATGGAGTAGTTCACATCTCCACTTCAAATCGCCTGAAGCCAAATGTTTGAAGCTCAGACAAGTTCTGGAGCGTTTTTGGCACGTTTGTATTCCCATAGAAATGAATGAAAATGCACCATTTGCGTGATTTTGCGCGTTTCAGCGCATGTTTTTGGGCGATTTTCTGCTCAAATAAAAAAAAGTAAAAAAAAAATTATGGTAATAATATATGCAGAAATAAATGTAAATTAAATACACAAATAACTAAAAATCATTATAAATAAGTCAAATAAATGAATAATATGTAATAATACAATAATAATTAACCTTAAAAATATTAAATACATTATTATTAGGGTATTTAGTTATTTTTTTTAAAGGGGTAAGGGTTAAAGTTAAGGGTTAATTATTTATTGCTTAGTATTCATTTATTGCATTTTTTATTTTATTTATGATTTTTATTTATTTGTGTATTTATTTTACATTTATTTATTCATTTATTATTATTCGTATAATAATACATAAAATAAAATAAAAATAAAAGATTATAATAATAAATACTCCTAATCCTAACCCTAACCTAAACTGAACTCGAACCCCTTACCCTAACGAAAAAACATAATAAAAGAAGAAGGAAAGCTAAAAATGCTGAAATCCCTAGCAACAAATGATGCAACACATAACAGTTTTCTCTATTGGCTAATAAAAAACCGCCAAAGCCCAGAACAAACTTAAGTTTGTCCCACCCCCAAAATTTTTTAAAAATTTGTCACCTTTATTGATGTGCAGAAATATGTATGGAGATTAGATACTTTATTACTAACCCTATGAGACCATCCCTTTCTAATGTTAGGGCAAACACAGTCCATTCAGGCCTCTCTAACCGTCCCTTTTCAATCCCCCATGTCCCACGGTACGCTCCATCCGGGTTTTTCGCGATTTGGTACTTAAGGATTTAGACCAGCTACCTAAAAGGAATATATATAGTGATCCCAATATCAAATTGGGGCTCAAACAACTTTGCGAACGCAAAGATCTTACCAATCGCCCGGCAGACAAGGGAGGTGGTATTGTCATTCTTGATAAGAGTGACTACCATCTAGAGATGTCCAGAATCCTGAGAGATGTAGAAACTTATGCACCCCTACCAAAAAAAAAAACACTTCTGACTACAAAAAAGCACTGGTTGAACTTGATGATAAAGGATCACAGTTAGGAATCCTCGATAAATAGGAGAGAAGTTACCTTGTTTGTCTGGCTCCACTTATTCCTATAATTTACTACCTGCCAAAGGTTCATAAAGATGCTATACATCCACCCGGATGCCCATAATAAGTGGAATTGATTCTGTGACCTCCCGTATAGGGCGCTATATCGACTTTCACTTACAACCTTTGGTGAAATCCATGCCTTCGTATCTTAAATATACTAAGGACACTATTGCCTTGCTACAACAAGTTAATTACAGCGAAGATCTGTTGTTGACCGCAGATGTTGCTGCTTTATGTCACGTACCGGGTACGACGGGGAACAGGAGGTGGATCCCCTATGCCAATGGGGCGATAGCACGGGTTGTATTGGAGGACCGGTTCTAATGTTGCTACTGGTTTTCACCAGAGCCCGCCGCAAGGCGGGATGGACTTGCAGCGGCGGTAGCAACCAGGTCGTGTCCTCCAATAGCAACTCGACCCCACTGACAGCTGAGACAAGCGCGGTACACAAGGATTAGGCAAAAGGAAGGTCAGACGTAGCAAAGGGTCAAGGCAGGTGGCAAAGGTTCGTAGTCGGGGGCAACAGCAAAGGTCTGGATACACAGAGGGAGCAAAACACACTAACGCTTTCACTGGGCACAAAGGCAACACAAGATCCGGCGAGGACAGGAAGGGGAAGTGGGTTTTTATTAATTAGGGGAAAACTGTAATTGGGCCAGGCACCAATTGGTTGTGCGCTGGCCCTTTAAGAGAAGGAGGACTCGCGCGCGCCTGGGCAGCGGGGGCGCGCGCACGCCGACGAAGGAGGAGGCAGGGGACAGGTGAGAGGAGCGGGATGCGATCCCCGGGCAGACCGAGGATCGCATCCCGGACACAAAGCAGCGCCTGCGGTCAGGGGAGCCGACCGAGGCGCTGCAAGGAGAAGGACGCCGTGAGCGCTCCGGGGTAGAGGAGGTACCCGGAGCGCTCGGCGTTACAGTACCCCCCCCCCTTGGGTCTCCCCCTCTTCTTGGGCCTCCCCCTCCTCCTGGAACCCAAGAACCTGCGGATGAGATCCTTGTCAATGATGTTCCCCTCAGGTTCCCAAGACCTCTCCTCAGGCCCACAGTTCTCCCAGTCAACAAGATAGAAACGTTTACCTCGGACGGTTCTAGAGGCAAGGATCTCTTTAACGGAGAAGATGTCGGAGGAGCCGGAGACCGGAGCAGGAGCGGGGACCTTGGGGGAAAAGTGATTAAGAACAAAGGGTTTGAGGAGAGAAACATGGAAGGAGTTGGGAATGCGAAGGGAAGGAGGAAGATGCAGTTTGTAGGACACGGAATTGATCCGAGCCTTGATCTTGAATGGGCCGAGGTAGCGGGGACCCAACTTGTAACTGGGGATGCGGAACCTAATGTACTTGGAGGAGAGCCACACCCTATCGCCAGGGGAGAATACCGGAGGAGGTCTTCTTTTGCTGTCAGCATGTTTCTTCATGCGAGAAGAGGCCAGGGCAAGCGACCTTTGGGTCTCTTTCCAGATGGACGAGAGCTCCTGGGTGACTTCGTCTACAGCGGGGACTCCGGAAGAAGTGGGGATGGGTAGGGGGGGAAGAGGATGACGGCCGTAAACCACAAAGAAGGGTGATAGAGAGGAAGACTCAGACTCTTTCAAATTATAAGAAGATTCGGCCCAGGGCAGGAGGTCAGCCCAGTCGTCTTGACGGGCCGAGACAAAGTGTCGCAGGTAGGCCCCCAGGATCTGGTTGACTCTCTCCACTTGTCCATTGGACTGAGGGTGGTAGGCAGAGGAGAAGTCTAGTTTGACTTTCAATTGACTGCAGAGAGCTCTCCAGAACTTAGACACAAACTGGACGCCTCTGTCCGAGACGATGTGGGATGGAAGTCCATGAAGGCGAAAAATCTGAAGGAAGAAATGTTTGGCGAGTATAGGTGCAGAAGGAAGCCCTGGAAGCGGGACAAAATGTGCCATTTTGGAGAAACGATCCACGACCACCCATATGGTAGTGTGGCCGTGGGAAGGAGGGAGGTCCGTGATGAAATCCATAGCTATGTGGGCCCAGGGTCGTTCAGGCACAGGCAGAGGGTGAAGAAGACCTGCAGGCCTTTGGTGAGGAGTCTTGTTTCGAGCACATGTGGTACAGGCCTGTACGAAGTCCGTCACATCCTTTTTTAAGGAAGGCCACCAGTAATACCTGGAAATCAGTTGGGAGGATTTCTTGATTCCAGGATGACCAGCCAGATGGGAGGAGTGACCCCATTTGAGGACCTGAAGTCGGAGACGTGGAGGGACCAGGGTTTTCCCCGGAGGGACTTGCAGTAAGGAGGCCGGGGCAGAAGAGATCAGACACTCAGGAGGTACAATATGTTGTACAGGAGAGTCGGACTCAGAGGAATCGGTGGAACGAGAGAGGGCGTCAGCCAGCCCTGACATTCTTGTCTGCAGGACGGAAGTGAATCTCAAAGTTGAAGCGGGCAAAAAACAACGACCACCTGGCTTGGCGTGGGTTTAATCGCTGGGCGGACTGGAGGTAAGAGAGATTTTTGTGATCAGTGAAGATCGTGATGAGATGAGCGGACCCCTCAAGGAGATGTCTCCACTCCTCAAGTGCTAGCTTAATGGCCAGTAATTCACGGTCTCCAATGGAATAGTTCTTTTCAGGGGGGGAAAAGGTCTTGGAGAAAAAAACACAGGTGACGTTCTTGCCCTTGGAGTCTTTCTGGAGAAGCACGGCTCCAGCTCCCACAGAGGAGGCATCGACTTCCATGAAGAACGGTTTGAGGGGATCAGGCCTGGACAGAACTGGTGCAGAGGCAAAGACAGACTTGAGGCGGTTAAATGCCTCATCAGCTTGAGGAGGCCAGGACCTCGGATCCGCACTTTTTCTGGTTAGTGCCACAATAGGCGCGACAATGGTGGAGAAGTGGGAAATGAACTGGCGGTAATAGTTGGCGAATCCGAGGAAACGCTGGATGGCCCGTAGCCCAGTAGGACGTGGCCAGTTCAGGACAGCAGAGAGTTTCGCAGGGTCCATTTGGAGACCTTGTCCAGAGACCAAGTACCCCAGGAAGGGAAGACTGCAGCGTTCAAAGAGACATTTCTCTAGTTTGGCGTACAGACGGTTATCACGGAGTCGCTGGAGCACTTGGCGGACATGAAGACGGTGCTCCTCCAAGCCAGAGGAGAAAATCAGGATATCATCCAGATAGACAACAACACAAGTGTACAGCAGATCTCTGAAAATCTCATTCACAAAGTCTTGGAAGACCGCAGGGGCATTGCATAACCCAAAGGGCATGACTAGGTATTCAAAGTGTCCGTCACGGGTGTTAAAGGCGGTTTTCCATTCATCGCCTTTACGGATACGGATGAGATTATATGCGCCCCGGAGGTCCAGTTTGGTGAAAAGACTTGCTCCGCGCAAACGGTCAAACAGTTCAGAGATGAGAGGCAGTGGGTAGCGATTTTTTACCGTGATTTTATTAAGGCTACGATAGTCAATGCAGGGACGTAGGGACCCGTCCTTTTTGGCGACAAAGAAGAATCCTGCTCCAGCAGGGGAAGAGGACTTGCGGATGAAGCCTCTCTTGAGGTTCTCCTGGATATAGTCTGTCATGGCTTGTGTCTCCGGAACGGAGAGAGGGTAGATCCTGCCACTGGACGGGGTGGTACCAGGGAGGAGATCAATAGGGCAATCAAAGGGCCTGTGTGGTGGCAAAACCTCCGCTTGCTTTTTGCAAAATACGTCGGAAAAGTCCTGGTAAGGCTTGGGAAGATTAGGCAGAGCAGGAGCGTTGGAAAGTTGTTTAATGGGTACCGCTTTGAGGCAATGCCTGTGACAGGAAGGACCCCAACTCTTGATGTCCCCCGAGGACCAGTCGAGGGTAGGAGAATGTAACTGGAGCCAGGGTAGGCCCAAAAGGATCTCTGAGGTACAGTTGGGTAACACCAAGAAGCTAATCTTTTCATGATGGAGAACTCCAATCTTCATGAGAAGAGGTTCAGTGCGATATCGCACTATACAGTTCAGATTTTGACCATTTACAGAGGTGATGAAAAAGGGCTTGACGAGACGAGTAACTGGAACATTAAATTTGTTGATGAGTGAAGCTTCAATGAAGTTTCCTGCTGAACCAGAGTCCAGAAAGGCCACCGTGGAGAAAGAGGATCCCTTGGTCAGAGAAATCCGCACAGGAATGGTCAGACGGGGAGAGGAAGAATCCACACCTAGCAGCGCCTCTCCTACGTTAGCTAGGTGCGAGCGTTTCCCTGACGCTGAGGGCGGATAGAGCAGTCCTTTAAAAAATGGTCGGGACTGGCGCAATACAGGCACAGATGATGATCTCGGCGGCGAGTCCTCTCTTGTGAGGTCAAGTGCGACCGATCCACTTGCATAGCCTCCTCAGCAGGAGGAGCAGGAACGGGTTGCAGAGGATTCTGGAAGAGAGGTGCCAGGCGCGGAAACCGCCTGACGCGACCAAAGTCCTTTTCCTGTCGTAGCTCTAGGCGTCTTTCGGTATAACGCATGTCAATGCGGGTGGCTAGCTGGATGAGTTCAGACAGGGTAGCAGGAATCTCACGCGACGCCAGCACATCTTTGACATGACTGGATAGACCTTTTTTGAAGGTTGCGCAGAGGGCCTCATTGTTCCAGGAGAGTTCAGATGCCAGGGTGCGGAACTGAATGGCGTAATCGCCCACTGAAGAATTCCCCTGGACGAGGTTCAGGAGAGCCGTCTCGGCAGAGGAGGCCCGGGCTGGTTCTTCGAAGACACTGCGGACCTCAGAGAAGAAGGCTGGGATAGAAGCTGTGGCAGGATCGCCACGGTCCCAAAGTGGTGTAGCCCAGGCTAGGGCCTTATCAGATAGTAAGCTGACCACGAACGCCACCTTTGACCGTTCTGTGGGGAACTGGTCCGACAACATCTCCAGATGGAGGGAACACTGGGATAGGAACCCTCGGCACAGCTTGGGATCCCCATTGAATTTGTCAGGAAGGGACAGGCGGATCCTAGCAGCAGCAACTCGTGGCGGAGGAGATGTAGGAGCAGGCGGTGGAGACGGTAGAAGCTGCTGTAGCATAGCAGTCAACTGCGCCAATTGCTGTCCTTGTTGGGCGACCACCGTGGTCAGATCCGAGAGGCTAGGCAGCGGGACCTCAGCGGGATCCATGGCCGGATCTACTGTCACGTACCGGGTACGACGGGGAACAGGAGGTGGATCCCCTATGCCAATGGGGCGATAGCACGGGTTGTATTGGAGGACCGGTTCTAATGTTGCTACTGGTTTTCACCAGAGCCCGCCGCAAGGCGGGATGGACTTGCAGCGGCGGTAGCAACCAGGTCGTGTCCTCCAATAGCAACTCGACCCCACTGACAGCTGAGACAAGCGCGGTACACAAGGATTAGGCAAAAGGAAGGTCAGACGTAGCAAAGGGTCAAGGCAGGTGGCAAAGGTTCGTAGTCGGGGGCAACAGCAAAGGTCTGGATACACAGAGGGAGCAAAACACACTAACGCTTTCACTGGGCACAAAGGCAACACAAGATCCGGCGAGGACAGGAAGGGGAAGTGGGTTTTTATTAATTAGGGGAAAACTGTAATTGGGCCAGGCACCAATTGGTTGTGCGCTGGCCCTTTAAGAGAAGGAGGACTCGCGCGCGCGCGCCTGGGCAGCGGGGCGCGCGCACGCCGACGAAGGAGGAGGCAGGGGACAGGTGAGAGGAGCGGGATGCGATCCCCGGGCAGACCGAGGATCGCATCCCGGACACAAAGCAGCGCCTGCGGTCAGGGGAGCCGACCGAGGCGCTGCAAGGAGAAGGACGCCGTGAGCGCTCCGGGGTAGAGGAGGTACCCGGAGCGCTCGGCGTTACACTTTATATACGTGTATACCACACAATCTCTGTCTTTCAGCTGTAGAATTTTATTTATCTAGGAGTAACCGCATCCCCAGAATCCAACAGAGTTTTATTATGGAGTTGCTTTGTTTTGCAACAAAACACAATTGTTTTTGGTTTAACAATAATTATTACTTGCAGTGGAAGGGTGTTGCTATGGGGGCCAAATTCGCCCCCAGTTTAGCTAATCTCTTCATGGCACGGTGGGAGGAGGATGTCGTCTATGCCCTAGATAGACCAGAATTGGTCCTTTGGGCCCGTTACATTGACGACATCCTCCTCCTATGGAAGGGTGACCGAGACTCTCTAGACAATTTTATGGCCATCCTGAACAGTAATAACATGGGCATCAAACCTATGAAGCTAGCTTTTCTCATATACATTTTCTGGACCTAGAAATCTCAGTTGTTAATCACCAATTGGTAACCAAAAATGGTTACATTCCGGTCGATAGTTGCCATCATGAAACATGGTTGAAGTCGGTACCACGCAGCCAACTGCTGCGTATTAGACACATCTGCACCGACCTGTCCGACTTCTACCATCAGGCCATGATTCTAAAGTCAATATTTATAGAAAAGGGGTATCAGCCTTCTAACATTGATGAAGAGAATAATAAAGTATCACTGATGGACAGAAACACATTATTATTAGACCAACCCAAACGTGTCTAGGACTCTAAATATATATGGTCCTTAATTACCTCTTTCTCTGTACAACACAAACAAATAAAGGATATTTTTAATCAGCATTGGAAGGTTTTAAAAAATGATCAAGCGCTAGGCCCAGCACTCCCCGAACGCGCAGGTGTCATCTACAGGGGAGCCCTACCTTTAGGGGGACAGATTGCACCTAATGTGATTGACCCTCCCACCTTACCCTCATTCTTTCACAATTTGAAGGGTTATTATCCGAAAGTGTAATGTTTGTATGCATAACACTTGCGGCCAAAGAAAAACAGAAACCTTTATGTCAACTATGTCTCATGAATATCAAATGAAACACTTCACTACATGTGCCACCCGCTATATTGTTTACCTAATCACCTGCCCTTGTAAGAAGCAGTACGTAGGATGAACTATACGTACCTTCTCTATAAGTGTAAACGAAAATATAGCAAGTATTAAAAAAGGCCACATTAACCATAGCATGCCCAGACACTACCTCCACCACCACCACAATAAAAACCCTACAGGCACCAAGTTCCAAATCATAGACAAATTCATCCCCCATTGGAAGGGTGAATCTTGTCTGAGAGGAGTTTCTAAGCTTGAGACTTTCTGGATACATCAATTAAAATCTTACTCACCCTAGGGGTTAAATATAGATTGGGACATTAATGCCTTCATTAATAAAGCCTAAAAGGTTCTGCCAACTGTTTTATTTATTCCTTCTTCTCTGGGTTACTAATAGGGATATCAATATATAATAGTATTTCTGGTTCCTAGTTATGGACCTGATGGTATAATATGAGATATGATTTTTATTTAAGACCCCTGTATGCACCTACATTTCTTCATTTTATTACTGTTTATATTTGAGGACTTTGATCGTAGATTTTATGTTTCAGTAGCATTGATTACCGTATTTATCGGCGTATAACACGCACCGGCGTATAACACGCACCCCAAGTTTAGGAGGGCATTTTAAGGAAAAAAAGTTTTAGGAGGGAAGTTTAGGGAAAAAAAAAACTTACATTTAAGCGTCATTTGCAGCTTGCCCAGCGTCAGTGCAGCCTTGCCCAGCGTCAGTGCAGCCTTGCCCAGCGTCATTGCAGCCTTGCCCAGCGTCATTGCAGCCTTGCCCAGCGTCATTGCAGCCATGCCCAGCGTCATTGCAGCCTTGCCCAGCGTCATTGCAGCCTTGCCCAGCGTCATTGCAGCCATGCCCAGCGTCAGTGCAGCCTTGCCCAGCGTCATTGCAGCCATGCCCAGCGTCATTGCAGCCATGCCCAGCGTCATTGCAGCCATGCCCAGCGTCATTGCAGCCATGCCCAGGGTCATTGCAGCCTTGCCCAGGGTCATTGCAGCCTTGCCCAGCATCGTTGCAGCCTTGCCCAGGGACGTTGTACCTTGCCCAGGGTCATTGCAGCCATCCCAGCGACATTAGAAGTCCGGTCCGGGTTTAAATTTCCCGCCGCCGAGACTCTGTCGCGTGCGCCGCCGAAAAATGTCCGAGGCGCGGCCGAAAAAGACCGAAGCGGCCCCGGAAAAGGCCGAGCCGACTGTTCAGCTCCGATCGCGGTCCCGCCTCCCTGCTGTTTCCGGAACGAGCGCAGGGAGGCGGGACTCCGAGTAGAGCCGAACAGTCTGCTCGGTCTATTGCGGCGCGGCTTCGGGTTTTTTCGGCCGCGCCTCGGTTTTTTTCGGCGGCGCTCGCTATTTTTTGGCGGCGCTCGCCATTTTTGCCATTTTTGAATTTTTTTTTTGGGGGTATCGGCGTATAACACGCACCCACGACTTTCCCCGATTTTTAGGGGGAAAAAGTGCGTGTTATACGCCGATAAATACGGTACATTTCATCCATTCATTGCAAATCTGGCCTATGAAGTCTGAAGGGTGACTAAGAGTGAGCACAGTGATATCTGGTGTATGTGAGCTCTTTTGGATCTACACCCAATGTGATGGGTTATGACCCCCTCCGGACTATCTCCATTTAACCAGTTTACCACATTGAAATGAAGCCATTCGTCACACTCCCCGTCAGGTCAGCTACAGGTCACATGATGTCATTAGACCGATGACTGGAGCCTCATTTGTGTACTTTGTATTAGCTGATGGACCGGCTTTGCAGCAGGCCACGTGTGCTATACACTTTCCGGGTTCCACCCCTGTGATTGGCTATCCACAGCGAGACATGGAACACAAGCTGCCGGTCCTTCCAGCTAGTATGCGCGGCAGAACTCGCACATGACGTGTTGGTCACGTGTTGAGCATGCTTGTCTAAGATTGTCTATCGAGAACGAGGCTTGGGGCGCTTACTGTCCTCTTGCACTTGTGTATTCCGCACGCATTCACTGTTTGATTGTCTGACGCCCACGGATGTGGACGCGCTTACCTAACCTAATAACGGTCTATCAAATTAATTAATTATGGTTTTACTATATAGCGCAGTGGTAGCAAACAACCGTATGCCCCAGTTGAAGTCCGTGCGGACGAAACACGTCTGGTTACCACACTTGTTTAAGCTCTACCTACTGCGCATTTTTTATCTGTTCATGTGATCACCTTTTTATAGCACCCATCTGGCCCGATGCTGTACTTTATATTCAAATAAATCTCATCATTCTATGCCACGTGGAGGCTTTTTTCTCTTTTTTCGTCCTAAACAACTGCGGTTTACATTATTGCCTGGAGAAGTGTGGCTGGTGACTGCTTGCATTCCTGATTTTTACATCTAATGGTCATCAGAGGAGGAGCCGGAGTGAATCCCCACTGGAGTCTGACCCCTGCAATCCGTATTTGCATCCACGCTTGTACGATTCACCGCCGCTGGCATCTGGATCCACTACTCAGGGTAAGAGTACCGAATCCCCCTATCACCAGACGGTGGAGGCACAATCCCTGGTGTTGTTTAATTGCTGGAATGTTCTGATTGCCCTACATCTGAATGAAGCATTGCCATTCCGTTTGAGATTGCATTGAGGTTCTACCTTGGTGCCTCAGTTACATGGACTTATCATTTCCTTGCTTTCATTTGGTGGTTTTCCATCCTGTGGACTGATCTCCCTTTTCACACTGTATCACTTACCCAAAATCATCTCTGCTTTTATTGAGAAACAGCATTTTTATGTTCCATGTTTCTGCACATGATAGTGACATTTCTGTGTGGGCTACATAATATTGCTCTGTGTAATATCTTCCTGTGCCACAAATTTAATAATGTTTTCTTTGTGGGTGTTTGTAATATTTATATACTTTTGTGCATGTATTTGGCACTAGATGTGTTATTGAGATTGTCTGTCTATTTTTCATTTATACACAGAGCTTATATGTTTTATGTTTTTTTGCATGTATTTACATGTACTTGGCACTAGTCACACGTCACTGTGTTTTCTAGATTGCCTATTTTCCATTTATACACAGATCTGCATTTCTCTACATTCACTTATGGTCTTAGATTGTATAATTACCTGCCTGGTATCATCTCCAGGTTGTCACGATAACTATTTTTAGCGTTACACATTTATCCACATACACCGTTACAATTAGTCTTATTGTTGTGTTGGCAGCTTATTCCTTTTAGGTGGTGCAGTAATTTATTTCTACATATATTACTGCATATACAGACTGATCTTACTGTTGTGGGTTTAGTAACATGCAAATTCTATACGGATCAGAAGCGATCCGAAGAGCATAGATTTAGATGTGTACAAAAGCATTATTTCCAATGAAGGCTGTTAACATACACTATATTGTCAAAAGTATTGGGACACCCGTCTTTACACGCACATGATCTTTAATGACATCCCAGTCTTAGTCCGTGGGGTTCAATATTGAGTTGGCCCACCCTTTGCAGCCATAACAGCTTCAACTCTTCTGGGAAGGCTGGCCACAAGGTTTAGGAGTGTGTCTATGGGAATGTTTAGACATGTGCAATTCGTTTCGTTTTTTTTCGTTATTTTCGTTCGTTCGTTTTCAAACGAATCTTTCGAATTTTACGAATCCGAATAACGAATCGTTCGAATCGTACAAATCCGATTAACAAATCATTCGAATCGAACGAATCCGAAAAACAACGAAAATCCGAAAAAAAAAAACAAATTAGAAACAACGAATGTACTAATGAAGAAAATCCGAAAAAAAGAAAACGAACAAAAAAAATTCGTACATTCGTAACTTTTTTTTTTTGTTGAATTGGTAATTTTCCGTGTCCCTTACAATGGTGCTGCTAAACGTGCTTCGAATGGATTGAACAAAAAAATTCGTACATTCGTAACTTTTTTTTTCGATTCGTAACTTTTTTTTTTTCCGATTCGTAACTTTTTTTTCTATTCGTAACTTTTTTTTATTTTTTTTTTCGATTTGTAATTTTCCGTGTCTCTATTGAACGAAAAAATTCATACAGTCGTAACTTTTTTTTGATTCGTAACTTTTTTTCGATTCGTAATTTTTTTTTTTGATTCGTAAATTATTAAAATTTAATAATAGCATACACATTACATAAAATTATGAATTATGCTCCGATTACGAATCTACGAATGTTACGAATGTTATGAATGTACGAATAAATACGAATGTGTCTGAAAATTAAACTAACGAAAAAACGAATCAACGAAAAAATAACTCTTACGAATGTACGAATCGCTACGAATACGAACACCGACGACTTACGAAAGTACGAATCCGAACACCGACGACTTGCGAATGTACGAATCGTTACGATTCAACGGAAACGAAAAAAACAAAACGAAAAAAAACACATTTTTTTCGGAAACGAAAAAAACCGAACGAAAATAAACACATTTTTTTGTTGTGCACATGTCTAGGAATGTTTCACCATTCTTCCAGAAACGCATTTGTGAGGTCAGGCACTGATGTTGGACGAGAAGGCCTGGCTCACAGTCTCCGCTTTAATTCACCCCAAAGGTGTTCTATCGGGTTGAGATCAAGACTTTATCGTACTTACTAGGGCAACCCCTATTCCTATAGGTGTCTCTATACAAGTGAAGATTATTATTTATCAATTGTTTCCAATATAAAAGTGTAGCAGGACAGGGTTTCTTCCAATGTAAAGCAATGGCTTTTCTTGTATAGAATAATGTTGTATTAATAAATATTCGCTCAGTCACTGTAGGGATAATAGCCTCTACCAAACCCAACAAGAAAACAGGCATTGAAACCGGTAAAGGAGCAGAGGTGATATAATTTAATAAGTCTACCACCTCCACCCAAAAATTAGCTATATATGGGCAAGTCTAGAAGATGTGTGTGAAATCCCCCCGAGATGCTCCACACCTCCAACACTTAGAAGAGCAACCACGATTTATCCTTTTGAAGCCTATAAGGTATGATATATGCTCTGTGTACCAGTTTAAATTGGATCATACGGTCCCTCAAGGAAACCAGAGCTCTCAGAGGGAAATCCCACACACCACTCCAATCCTCTATATCTAAATCTGGTATATCTCGCATTTACCTAGCTCAAAGACCCTCTAGTGGCAAAATAAAAATTAAAATAAGATGAGAGTACAGTCTCCAGACACTCAGACCTAAGTACTAATTCCATAGTGGATTGTATCATCATTAAACTATCCTGTGGAAACTGTACATGAAAAGTGTGAAGAAGCTGGTAGTATCTAAATAGATGGGTACTAGGTAAATTAAAAGTGGGAACTGGGTAAATTAATAGAGCTATAATAACGGTTTTCAGGTGTCACACTCTTTGCCAGGGTTGGCAAGTGTGTCTAGTCAATAACCGTTACTACCGTTTTTTCTTAGTCTGTTTTATACAAAGTATGGCTTATCATATCCATATTTGTTACAGGAATCTGTCGCATCTGCTCCTGACGAGTGGGGAAACACCCACGAAACACGTAGAGCTATACTCCGATGCCACAGCCATACCAATTACATTTTGATGACGGCACCAATACCATACAGTATTACTATATACACACTCCATGCGACTACCATTTTAGCTACCAGGCATGCCGTCTGTAGCGTATGCAGGTTATATTATTGTTCTAGATGTCACCAATTTGATTACTATGTACTCATTTAGATTATCTCTATTCATCATGCTTATATTTTGTACATACTACACATGGTTGTATCTGTATGTATATGAAATTAATCTTTTATTATATATTGTCATGAAGAAATACTTCTATAACGATTACCTCTGCATTCTCAACTGCTTCATTTAAAGTCCCAAAATTCCTTCTTTGCATAAATCAATAGAGCTTTCTTTCGGTGATATTTAATCACCTCTGCGGTTTTTAATTTTTACACTATAAACAAAAAAAAGCCGACAATTTTGAAAAAAAAAAACAATATTTTTAACTTTTTGCTCTAATAAATATATATAAAAAGTTTAGACTGATACGTATTCTTCTACATATTTTTGGTAAAAAAAAGCGCAATAAGCATATATTGATTCGTTTGCGCAAAAGTTATAGCGTCTACAAAATAGGGGATATAATTGTAGCATATTTATTCTTCATTTCTTTTTTACTACTAACCAATCAGCAATTTTTAGCGGGATTGCGACATTTCGGCGGACAGATTTTCTGGGGCCACTGACATTTATACAGCGATCAGTGCTATAAAAATGCGCTGATTACTGTATAAATTACACTGGCAGGGAAGGTTTTAACACTACTGGTGATCAAGGGGGTTAAATGTGTTCCCCGGGAGGTGTTTCTAACTGTGGGGGGGGGGCTGACTGGAGGAGGAGAGAGATTGCTGTTCCTGATCACTAGGAACAGACAATCTCTCTCTACTCCCCTGTCAGAATGAGGATCTGTTTGTTCATATTGACAGATCTCCATTCTGTTTCTCTGTGGAGGGATGCGGGTGGCCGGCGTGCACGCGGGTATGTCTGCTATAGCTCTTTAAAGAGCGGACGTAGAACGAGCCGACCTGCCGCAGTATAATGACGATGGCTGGCAAATGGTTAGAAAATGCAAACTGCAAATTGTGGCAGAATCGCAGCAAAAACGCACTACATGCTTTTCTGAAGCTTCTCCATTAAAGTCTAATGAACAAATTATGCACCATTTTGCTTTAAAAACAGTCCCTGACCATTTTCAAGAAACACACCGGCTGAAAAAAACACAGATACGTACATAGAACATAAAAAGTGTCCCATAGGAAACCATGTTAAATGGACTGTAGTGTGTTTCTGTAAAAAGCATTAAAAAATGCATAGATTTGAACCGAGCCTAAATACTAACCAATCAGCTTCCAGGTTTTATTGTCAAAGCTTACCTGCACAAGCTGAACTTAGAAGCTGATTGGCTACCATGCAGAGCTTCACCAGATTCTGTGTGCTCCCGTTTCAGTAAATTTCCTCCAACTGAATACTATTTCCTCAATTAAACTTTATCAATGTTAGGAAGTACTGTATATTTGAACAAAACTATTCAAAGACAGCACACAGTGGGGGCGATTTACTAAAACTGGTGCAGCTGTGCATGGTGGCCAATCAGCTTCTAACTTCAGCTTGTTCAGTAAAGTTTTGACAATAAAACCTGGAAGCTGATTGGTTTCTATACAGTGCTGCACCAGATTTTGCTCTCTCCAGTTTTAGTAAATCTCCCCCATTGAGACCATGTGATTCCCCTCATTCTCTAAGCTAAGTGTATATTCCCTTGAAAAGTGAACATGCTTTTTTCCTTTACTAAATCAGCCACACCTCATAGGACATATAGAGGTGCATTTATAAAAAAAAAACATTTGAAGGGCTGTTCATCCCGTACATTCATTCTGTGTGAATAGGGCTAAAATTAATGTTTTTTGTCTATTTTCTCTCCTTGTCCATAGTTACATAGTAGGTGAGGTTGAAAAAAAGACACAAATCCATCAAGTCCAACCTATGTGTGTGATTATATGTCAGTATTGCATTGTATATCCCTGTATGTTGCGGTCGTTCAGGTGCTTATCTGATAGTTTTTTAAACTATCGAAGATCCCCGCTGAGACCACCGCCTGTGGAAGGGAATTCCACATCCTTTCTGCTCTTACAGTAAAGAACCCTCTACGTAGTTTAACCACTTCAATACCGGGCACTTAGACACCTTCCTGCCCAGACCAAATTTTGAAATAAAACAAGTTTTTCTTTGTTTCTGTTAATTTTTTTGTAAATGAGTACGTTTTCTTCTTCAGTGACGGGCACTGATATGGCTGCACTGACTGGCACTGATAAGGCGTCACTGATGGGCACCGATGAGGAGGCACCAATGAGGTGGTACTAATGAGGTGGCACTGGCGGGCACTGATGATGGGCACTGATAGGCGGCACTGATGGGCACTGATAGGTGGCACTGATGGGCACTGATAGGTGGCACTGGTATGCGGCACTGGCCACTCATAGGTGGCACTGATGGGCACTCATAGGCGGCACTGATGGGCACTCATAGGCAGCACATATGGGTACTTATGGGTGGCACGATGGGTACTTATGGGTGGCACTGATAGGTGGCATGGATGGGCACTGATGGGCACTGTTGGACACTGATGGGTGTCACTGATGACACTGATGGGTGGCATTGCTGGGCATCCCTGATTTTATTTTGTTACATGATGGTGCCAGTCAGTGCCCATTTGTGGGCACTGACTGGCACATATTGGGCATCATTTGCACATGTGGATGGCCATGGGGTACATACCTGGCTATCCACATGTTGCCCAATTCCCTGGTGGTCCTGGGGGGCTTCCCTGGTGGTCTAGTGTGGGCATCCGAGGGGGGGCTGCGCTGATAAACAATTAGCGCAGACCCCCCTGTCAGGAGAGCCGCCGATTGGCTCTCCTCTACGCGTCTTACAGACGCGAGTGAGGAATACCCAATCACCGGCTTTTTCTGTTTACATCGTGATCAGCCGTGATTGGACACGGCTGATCACGCGTTAATAAGCCTCCGTCGGAGGCTCTTTACCGAGATCGGTGGAGTGGTTTGTCAGACTGACACACCGCTCCACCGATCGCCACTATGCCCCTCGGGTGCGCGGCGGCATTTTATCCTGAAGGACGTCATATGACGCCCAGTCAGGATAACAGAACCACTTCCCGGACGTCAACCTGTTATTGACCGGGCGGAAGTGGTTAAGGTTAAACCTCTTTTCTTCTAATTTTAAAAAGGGGCCACGTGTCTTGTTAAACTCCCTTCCGCAAAAAAGTTTTATCCCTATTGTGGGGTCACCAGCATGGGCATCCACAGAACTTTTTTCAGGGGGGGCATCATTTTAGGTCACCCATGCAATATAAAAAGATGTACATTCTCTAGGCTATATTTATTTGGGCATGGTATGCCTGGCCTGTGTAACTTCCAATACAAAGTGAAGCTGAATTATCTCTTATATAACACATACGGTATATCTTTCCAGTGGAACTGTGTCAAATGCTTTTGCAAAATCCAGATACACCACGTCTACAGGCCTTGCTTTATCTAGATGGCAACTCACCTACTCATAGAAGGTTAATAGATTGGTTTGGCAAGAACGATTCTTCATGAATCCATGCTGATTACTGCCAATGATACAGTTTTCATTACTAAAATCTTGTATATAGTCCCTTATCATCCCCTCCAAGAGCTTGCATACTATTAATGTTAGGCCAACTGGTCTGTAATTCCCAGGGATGTATTTTGGGCCCTTTTTAAATATTGTTGCTACATTGGCTTTTCTCCAATAACCTAGTACCATTCCAGCCAGTAGATTGTCTGTAAAAGTTAGGAACAATGGTCTGGCAATTACTTGACTGAGTTCCCGAAGTACCCTTGGGTGCAAGCCATCCGGTCCCGGTTGAAAGGAAATAAATCAAGATTAGGGCTTACTGCTTGGTATGCTGTACAATCCGAAACCAGGCCTGGGAGATTTGCCCTTTGAGACAATGAAACATATATACACAGCAAGTTTCTCTCCAAGCAAATCTAAATCTTTATTCTTGGGTGTGAATATAAGAGGGACTTTCAGAAAGTACCGCCCTTTAACAGATTATCCAATCATATACAGAGACGCACAAGTACAGTCTGACGCCCACAGTGAAACTAATTATTTCTAAAATATCACGTGCTTTATAAGAAATGAAACTCAACAGAAGATTACAGTATTAGGGAAAAACGAAACTAGATTAGCAAGACTTGAGCATATTTCACAAAATGGATGTTAGAGACACACAAAATGGAAGCTGACTATAATACAAAGAAGTAGTTAAACTAAATATCCCTTCAATCCCCTCTTAGATCATATAAGATGATCTCTACATTCTATGTTGTGTTTTAATACTTCTTTGGGGCTGTGGCATAGATTGCCTGATGACTCTTCATGTATGTCATGTGAGATAGAACCTTATCATCAGGAGATTGAAGGTGCGCAATTATGTAAGTGCAACATTTAAAACAGAGGTAAAGAATCAGAGCAAGGATAAATACCATAACAAGGACAATGTCTTTTAACCATAAAAATATACCTCCAAGCTCAAATCCTACATTGGCAAATGGACTCCATGTTTTAGCAATGTCCCTAGCTTCCTGCTGGAGCTGGCCTCTAGTGGATGTCCCCTTTTATAATCCCCTACCATTCCCATGACAGATAACAAGGATGCAAGGTAACACCATCCCTTAACATGGAGGGGCACCCAGGGATAACACACTTTCCTACAACATACATAGATACTTTGTCCCAGTGCAAAAGGCCTCTTAGCGACAAACTCATGAGTGTACTTGTCCTGTGTTGCGATTATAATTTAGTGTAATATTTCACCTATATTTTTTAGAGAAAAAGAAAAGTTATGCAAAGTACAGTTTAACCCTGGGTCAGTTACTTGAAACAGTGAGCAGGCAGGGGCAGAGACTCCGGATTCGCATATGGAGATATTAAATATTGACCTGCTGCAGAAAGAGGGGTTAGTCTGTGTCTCATTCCCTAAATTAAAACACCAATCAGGGGAATGCCTTCTACCTGCTATTGCAAAGGTAACAATGTTGTTTTTGTACAGAGTGGATATGTTAGTCAAGAATACAGGAGGAGTCTCATTGAGAAAGGAGGAAACATTTAAAGGTACAGTCAAAAGGGCAATTCGGGCAGTGCTAGGATGTAATATTATTATCATTATTATTATACAGGACCTACACAACAGTCTGTGCAGCGCTTAATATGCTACATATTCAACATTCTTCATACCCTGATTTTTTAGCATAAGCATACTTAAATTTTAGCAAAAGCATCTTATCAGTAAAACTATCTCCAATCTCTCTCTTGGTTCTAGCTTGTGTCAATATAATGTTCTTGTGTGTGTGTGTGTTTGTGTTCCCACAGATACTTTTAATTGCACCCAAATCTTCAGGGTGGTAGATACAGTTAGTGGTGATCCGGGTGGGTAGGAACACTGTCAGAGAGATCAGGATTAGTGGGCAGAATGCCTTGTCAGAAGTCTGTGGTGACGTAAGCGAGGTCATCTTCTCTAGCCGGACCTGCTTTCCCAGGAACTCCTTCATCTGCTTGGACTTCTGCTTGAGGGCCTCCTGTATCCAAGATCTCCTTCTTGCTCTTGGGGCTTTGGGCAACCTTTTTTTTTTTCTTACTCTGTTGGCATGGATCCAGGACTGGCAATTTTCCACTAGGATGGCTGTTCTGGTCACTGCAACCACTGTGGTAGGAGGTCCAAAGGGATACTCTTGCTTCTTATTTCTGTTCAGCTGTTGGACCACCACGGTGTCTCCCAATTTGAAGGGGTGAGTAGTTTCCTGTGAAGAAAAAGAAAAGGTGCGAGCAACATTTCTCTCAACTGTTTACAATGTTTCAACCAATTACCTTACATATTCTTCCTGTAATAAGTCTAAATCTTCCTTTTCTATCATTAAATGTGCTCTGGCCCATGGGGTGGGGAAAAATCGACCCATCAAGACATCAAAAGGTGAATACACTGTTGTCTTGGAAGGGTCATTCTTATTTCTGCCAGGACTGCTGGGAGGACCTTCTTCCAGTTGGCAAAGGTTCCTCCTGTGGCCTTTCTTATTTTGTCTTTTTATTGTTCTGTTTATTCTTTCTACTATCCCTGAGCTTTGAGGGTGTTAGGGAATGTGAAACTTCCGTTCTATCTTGAGAGTTTTTACCAAGTCCTGGCAGACCCTTGATACAAATGTAGGTCCATTGTCTGTCTGAGTTTATAAGAAGTGGGCATCCCCATCGAGGAATGATTTCCTGAACGAGGATCCTCACTACTGTTTGGGCATCTTCTTTTGTGGTGACAAAGTTCAACTCAACTTGAGAACTTGTCCACAATTTCCAAAAGATATTCCTGTCTTTTGCCTAGTTTGGATATGTGTGTGAAGTCAATCTGCAAATGTGTAAAAGGAGTTGTTGGATATATCAGGTGTTCATGTTCGGCCTTGTGTGGGTTGTTCCTGATACATGTGATGCATCTTGCTACATAAAATTGGCCAGGAAAGTTCCGTAATGTAAAAGTCTTTCTCCAATAGTTCACAAGTGGCTTTCCAGCCTCTGTGACCTATTCCATGGAAATGGGAAATAAAAATGATGCATAAAAAGTGATGCACTAGCTACAAAAAGTGATGGACTAGCTACTGGTATACATGGCTTCCCCTCTTTGCAGAGAAGTCCAGTCTTTGGATCTTTCTGCACACCTATTTTGTCCCAACCTCTGAGATCAGCTTCTTTTGCCATACCTGCAAATCTGAAAGAACCTGATCAAAAAACAAAAAACAAAACAACAATTCTGGTGCTAGCATGGGCATTTGGATCTGTGCATTTTGTGAAGTAGCAGCTTATTTAGCAGCTAATCAGCCAGAGCATTTCCCTTGGCTATCTGTTTGTTGGCCTGTGTATGCTCTGCAGTGTTGTGGAAGATACATCAGACCTGGGTGATGTGTCTTGGTGAATGAGGTCTATGCAATCATGTTGTGGCACAACCTCATTCTGCTCTCCTTTTAATCCTAAAAGGGCATTTGTATTGGTGCTGGTCCTGAAGTGGGAGAAGCATATTTGATGTGCAATTTTGGATTGGACATCAAGATCAACTCATAGCCGCTCAACCTATGAGCAGACATGTGCTGCGTATGTACATTTTTCATACATTGTGGGTGGTGTGAAGTGTAGTGTCGTACCCCAGAGTGAAAGAAGTGGCCATCTCAAAACCATCATCGAATAGGATGCCTCTGAGACACACAAGCATGCCTTGAACCTGCACCGGAACCATCTTTGAGAAAAAATAGGGCGCAACTTGTCTCCATGCTCCTGAGCGAGGACACCTGACACGTCCTTACAATTTTCCCTTGCAAACAAATGAAACATTTTTTCTGCAAACAAATTAAACATTTTTTCTAGTTAGAGAGGCCGAGCCCTGGAGCCATTACCATAGCATTTTTCAAATACACAAAAGCATTGCACATTTCATTTGACCATTTTATACAATCTGGCATGTGTAAACCTGTGGCTTGTCTCAGGAGATTGTAGTAGGAACAGTCAGGTAATCATTGGCGGCAGTAACCAATCGTACCAAGAAAGGTGAACATGTCTTTCTTAGCAAGTGGGCGGGGCAGACCCACAAGAGCCATAGCTCTTCTGTGATTGACTTTCCTTTCTCCTTTTGAGAGTACAAAACCAAAATATTCAACCTTTTCTGACACCATTGCAATTTTTCTTTGACACTTTGTGACCACTTTCAAAAAGACATTTCAAAAGATCCCTCCCATCCACCAGGGCGGCCACCCGAGTAGAACTGCAGACGAGGAATTCATCCACATACTGCAGCAGGGATGAACAATGTCCTGGTATCCAAGCTTTGAGAGTAGTTTGGAATAGGCTGCAAGGGAGTCTATATAGCCCTGGGGCATTCTGCACCATGTTAGTTGGCGGTTTTAAAAAAAACATAAAGCAAAGATTGGTTGTGCCTCCTCATCCACAGGGACGGAAATAAAAATGCGTTCAATAAATCAATCACAGTAAAATACTCTGCATCGTAATGTATGGCGGTAAATATTGATGGCACATCAGGCACTTTTGGGGCAATCGGTACCACTAGGCTATTGATGGCCCTTAGGTCTTGTACAAACCTATAGTCACAATTGCCTTCTTTACTTTTCTTACCTTCTCTTTTGTTAATATAGAACAAGATAATTTCCCTTTAACCACTTTCCGACCAGCGCACGACGATATACGTCCTGATTTTGAAGAGGGATATCTCGGTAACGGTAGCAGCTGCTGCCACAACCGAGATATCCATCTCTTCAGGCGCCGATTGGCTGTCCGATAATGGTGGTCATCACGGCGGATTCGCCACGAGATCACCGTTATCGGCGGCGGGAGAGGTGCCCCCCCCCTCCCGCCGCTCTCCCGCGCCTTCCGCCGCTTACCGGAACCGTCGGCAGCGGCGGAGGCGATCGGGTCCTTTCTCCTGCTGGGCATAGAGATGAGTGATGCTAAGATGGCCGCCACTCATCTCTATACCATAGGAGGGCGGAAGCGACGTCAAAAACGTCACTTCCGCCCATACCTCTTAAAGAGGAATTTTCAAATGTCATTTTTTTAAATGACATTTTTTTTTTTCATTGAAGTCCAAATATGAGATCTGAGGACTTTTTGACCCAGATCTCATATTTAAGAGGACCTGTCATGCTTTTTTCTATTACAAGGAATGTTTACATTCCTTGTAATAGGAATAAAAGTGAGCCAATTAATTTTTTTTTTAAAAAACAGTGTAAAAATAAATAAAATCAAGAAAAATAAATAAGAAAAACAAAAAAAAATGTTTTTAAAGTGCCCCGTCCCGACGAGCTCGTGCGCAGAAGCGAACGTATACGTGAGTAGCGCACGCATATGAAAACGGTGGTCAAACCACACATGTGAGGTATCGCCACGATCGGTAGAGCGAGAGCAATAATTATAGCCATAGACCTCCTCTGTAACGCAAGCGGGTGCAATTTTGAAGCGTGACATGTTAGGTATCAATTTACTCGGCGTAACATTATCTTTCACAATATATAAAAAAATTGGACTAACTTTACTGTTGTCTTATTTTTTTTTTTCAAAAAAGTGAATTTTTTCCAAAAAAAGTGCGCTTGCAAGACCGCTGCGCAAATACGGTGTGAAAAAAAGTATTGCAATGACCGCCATTTTATTCTCTAGGGTGTTAGAAAAAAAACAATATATAATGTTTGGGGGTTCTAAGTTTTTTTCTAGCAAAAAAAACTGTTTTAAACATGTAACACCTAAAATCCAAAACGAGGCTGGTCTTAAAGTGGTTAAGATCCCTTTATAAAAAATTCTTCAACTATTGGCTGTAAGCCATCCTCTTTTTTTTTTTTTTTTTTTAATGTGTCTGCCCTAATCTGTGCTAACCTATCGTGGGCAGCTTTTGGGCTAGGATGCCATAGGGAGCCCCGATCCAGCCGGAGATCTCCTACAGCATCTTCTTTTGTCTTTCTTTGTAACCATTCTGATTTGATTTTTATTTTTAAATTTTAAAATGCCAATAAGCACTCCTTTATAGACAAGCTTCATACATTATTACTTTTCTTATTATTTATAACCAAACAAAATTTTTTTTTTTTATTTATTTCAAATTTATTTTTTATTTTTGGCAGAGTGCCAACAGGTTCAAACAGTACTTGCAACTTCTGTACTACCAATGCCGCAAACAATTCTTCACAATATCTATTACGTTTAGCGAGATATAAGTACTTGAACCATGTTGGCAAAAAGCCAAAGATCCAAATCTTGACTTTCCCTGCATAGCCGCAAAAGGAATCATTACCTTAAGAAAATATTATTAACACTGCTATTATGCTAACTCTCTAGTCAAAACATTCATACATAAATCATTAAGAATAAACATCAATACATCACCGGATACTGTAGCATTACTCTGCGTTTCGATCGGGAACTTCCATCAATCACAAAAAGAACCCGGGAGTTCATAGGAAGGCACGTCTGTCGCCCTTAAATCTAAGTCCTATGATAACACGGAGCAATGGAAGGCGTTGTCTTACCTTACAAACGCTGACAAATTCCACACAGACAGTTTACAAATTAGCTTATCAACTACGCAAAAGATAAGGAAAGCAAAGAGATCGGTCTTGTCCAGCACACCTTAGCAGACTTTGTTTTGTTTTGTAATTACAGTACTGTATTATCATTGACCTACGGACTTCACAGAGTCCTTCCTGGGACCTACCGAGGTCCTCATTAACGACTGTTCACCCCCGAACAGACGGCTGCCGCAGACTTATAAAGAGGACTACACAGAATCCTCACTACTGTTCACACCGAACAGCTACAAAGGACTTCACAGAGTCCTTTTTGCTATTACACAGAATAGCAAGCCCGTTCAGCCCTCAGGGCTGCGGGTGCTGTTATCTCAACAGCTTGACTTTTTTTCAAAGTCTAAAAACTATTTCTACATAAATCACAGGTCCCGTTAAAGGAACGATTTCTAAATAGAGGTCACGGTGAGAGAAGATATATATCAAGTCTACTCACCAGACATATAATAATCGATCGCGGTACGAGCCCCCAACTGAAAGGAAATAAATCAAGATTAGGGCTTACTGCTTGGTATGCTGTACAATCCGAAACCAGGCCTGGGAGATTTGCCCTTTGAGACAATGAAACATATATACAGGGACCACGGCTATGGAATGCACTACCAAACAACATCCGCTTGGAAGAAAACCATCAGGCCTTCAGGAAAAAGCTCAAGACCCACCTCTTCTAATACAGCAGGAAACAGGGGCAGACAAGCGCCTTGAGGCGATTCAGTTCGCATTTGCAGCACTATACAAGTCATTCATTCATTCATTCATTCATACACAGCAAGTTTCTCTCCGAGCAAATCTAAATCTTTATTCTTGGGTGTGAATATAAGAGGGACTTTCAGAAAGTACCGCCCTTTAACAGATTATCCAATCATATACAGAGACGCACAAGTACAGTCTGACACCCACAGTGAAACTAATTATTTCTAAAATATCACGTGCTTTATAAGAAATGAAACTCAACAGAAGATTACAGTATTAGGGAAAAACGAAACTAGATTAGCAAGACTTGAGCATATTTCACAAAATGGATGTTAGAGACACACAAAATGGAAGCTGACTATAATACAAAGAAGTAGTTAAACTAAATATCCCTTCACCTGGGATTTATTAATGTTAAATTTCCCAAGTCTAATTCTAATTCTGTCCTCTGTTAACCATGGAGGCGCTTCCTATGATGTGTCATGAGGATAAAAACTGCCGTTTTGGTTACTGAAGCCCCCCAGATTCCCTCGTGAAGACTGAGGAGAAGAATATATTCAATACCTTCACCATCTCCCATCCTTTGTAACCAGATATCCTTCCTCATTCTTTTTGTCCATGATAAAATGAATCAGAAAAATACTGCATTATGGCCACTAGATGGCGCTAATGATCAAAGCAAATAAATACTTACAGTATTTACTATGCTCGTCAGCTAGTGGCCATAATACAGTATTTTCTGAGTTCACTCAATTTCGTATGAATGAAAAACATTCAACTTCCAGAGAAAATATAAAGAAATTTGTTCCTCACCTTGAATATGTGCTAAACTAAACGTATGCATACCTGGAACATAATTTAATCTGACAGCTGCAGTTAAGATGTGCATTAATTTGTAACACAACTAATCAAATAATTTTCTTATCACATTAATCACCTAGTATAGTGAAGAAAGAATAACTAGTACCATTCATGTGCTTAACAATAAGAAAAAAACTAAAATATAAACAAATGCATATAAATAGAAGTGCAAAGTTCACAGCCCCATGGAAATCATCCCAGGTGAATAAAGTGCTGGTGCTGTTTAGAAACGTAGAACTTGGTGCTTTATTCCACTTGTACATACAGTGCCCCAGATGGATTTGCACTTACCAAATGGACATGACCAACTATCACTAGTGTGGTCAATTCCCGTTGTGGGGCATGTCCCCTTTAAATTTCAGCTCCTCTTGAATTTAATGACGGGAAGAAATCTCATAGTGTAAAACCACTCGGTATGTTTATTAAATAAAAGGTTTACCTGCCTGAATATGGGGCAACTTTTACCCCCTTCCTGCCCAGGCCAATTTTCAGCTTTCAGTGCTGTTGCACTTTGAAAGGCAATTGCACGGGCATGCAAATAAAGGAAAAAAGACTAGAAATTTTGAAATTTTCTTTGTTTCTGTTATAAACTTTTGCAAATAAATAATTGTTCTTCATACATTTTGGCCAAAAATTTATTCTTGTACATTTCTTTGGTGGAAATAACCCAAATCAGTGTATATTATTTACTTTGTAGGAAAATTATAGAGTCCACAAACTATGGAAAATGTATATGTAGCGCCATGACCCCTGGGGGCGACCATGAATTTTCTGGGCTTACCAATTACCTCCTCCTTGTAGCTCGTCGTTCGTTGTCTAGGGGGTTCCCAGGGTTAGTACCCAGTAATTTCAGAAGCTGACACTCAAATGTCCTTTTGAGGATTTTTATTTGCAAAGAGTAACGTTCAAATATAACAGTCTCTTGGTTGGGAATAGAGGGTACGGATGAAAAAGCTTAGGCACTTCAGAACTGCTGACATCAATTGAAAGTCTCTTTAGATATCCCAGAGAGTAGCTACTCGCAGCTGGGCGCTTCACTGTTGGATAAACCCTTGTCTGTAGATTTAGCAGCCAACAAGTGACTTCAAGGATTTGCAAAGTGTGTGCCACAGACTATGTTGTAACTGAAAGGTGAGTTAGGAACTTTTCCTATGGTACCTGGATCTCTCAGCCGCTTCTGCGATACCGTAAGAAATGCGAATTCTCTAGTGTCCATGCAATCTCAGCTCCCAGGCTCTTACAGAGCAGCCAGCTTCTTGGCCCTCCTCCGAAGAGTCCTCCCCTGGTCGCTTGTACGAGTTGCCGTGCCTCTCCAATCCCGAGAGCACACCGGGACACCTTCGAATCCTCCTTCAGTTACTGGGCCTCGAACTAGCCAGTTCCGAGGCTCGGAATGGACGGATCCCCACCCCAGTCCATGAGGGCCTCTGGGGCTGGTCAGGGTGACCAGGCTTACGGGGGCAGCAGACACTCCTCGGTCTGTGCCCCCTTACGGGGTTGGTCCGGACCGGAACCAGGAATCAAAGAGCAAGCCGAACCCTGAACATGTGACTTCAGCATCTTAAATACCCCTTCCCAGACGCACCCATTGATTGGCTCGGAGAAAGATTGGTACCTAACACGTCCAACCAGGCCTGGTTCTCAGCCTGTCACAGGTGCCTCACTGCACCTATGACCAGGCAGAACTTCAGTACAGCCCAGCCAAACTGATGCCAAAGTAAATGACCTAAACAATTAACCCCCAGAACTCTGTTATAGTTCTGGAAAAAAATAAATTTGCACTATAGCGCAAACTTTAGAAAAGTGTCGGCGCTACATATAAATTCTGAAGTACCGATGGCCTATACTCGTGACATCATGACGCAACTTCTGCCGATGCCATCTATGGACGGGGACCCGAGCCGGACTTTTGACCACGGAAGCTGTATGGCCGACATCTTATACATCAAATCAGCACTTTAACAAATTTGTTTATTTTAAAGCTTTTATTTAATAAACCTACCGAGCGGTTGTACACTATGAGATTTCTTTCTGTCGTAATTTCCCTGATATTGTAATGATATTACCGGGCTACAAAGTTGACTGAGCGAGTTCAAGAGGAGCTGGAATTTAAACCGGACATGCCTCCAAAGCATAATTGAACACACTAGTGATAGTTGGTCATGTCCATTTGGTGAGTGCAAATCCATGTGGGGCACTGTATGAACAAGTGGAATACAGCACCAAGTTCTACGTTTCTAAACAGCACCAGCACTTTCTTCACCTGGGAGGATTTTCATGGGACTGTGAACTTTTCACTTCTATTTATATGAATTTGTTTATATTTTGTTTTTGTTTTTATTGTGAAGCACATTAAAGCCTCGTACATACGGGGAAAAAAAATCGCAATAAGCGTATATTGCACACAAGTTTATAGCGCCTACAAAATAGAGGATAGATTTATAGCATTTTTATTATTATTTTTTTTTAAACTAGTAATGGCGGCGATCTGCGATTTTTATCGTGACTGCGATATTGCGGCGGACATATCGGACACTTTTGACACATTTTTGGGACCATTCACATTTATACATCGATCGGTGCTATAAAAATGCATTGATTACTGTATAAATGTGACTGGCAGGGAAGGTGTTAACACTAGGGGGCGCTGAAGGGGTTAATATGTTCCCAGGGAGTGATTCTAACTCTAGGGGGAGGGGATTCACAAGGGGAGGAGACCGATTTGTGTTTCTCTGTACTGAAAACACACCATCAGTCTCCTCTCCTCTGACAGGACCATGGATCTGTGTGTTTACACACACAGATCCACGGTCCTGCTGTGTTACCGGGCAATCGCGGATGCCCGGGGGACATCGCGGCCGCCGGGCACGTGCATCGGGTGCCCAGTGACACGGCAGGCGCAAACGCTCCCTGGAGGGCCGGGAAGGGGAGGACGTCATATGACGCCCTCCCGCCACGACAGCTGCGCCGCCTGGCCGTCAATTGACAGCAGGCAGTCGCTGAGCAGTAAAAAACGCTTGTTAAAGCGGGATTCCACCCAAAAGTGGAACTTCCGCTTTTCGGAACCCTCCCCCCCTCTGGTGTCACATTTGGCACCTTTCAGGGGGGAGGGGGGTGCAGATACCTGTCTAAGACAGGTATCTGCACCCACTTCCAGGCATAAACTCCCACTCGAGTTTACGCCACTTCCTGTCCTGGCGTGCTGTCTGCCGGGACACACACGTGTCCCGGCAGACAGCGCTGACGATTCTCATTGCGCTGCGCGACTCGCACATGCGCAGTAGGGAACCGGAAAGTGAAGCCACTTCCTGATTCCCTCCCTGAGAATGGCGCCGGCAGCAGCAGAGAGCCGATCGATTGATCGGCCTCTGCTGCCCACATCGCTGGAACCTGTGACAGGTAAGTGTCCATTTATTAAAAGTCAGCAGCTGCAGTATTTGTAGCTGCTGGCTTTTAGTTTTTTTTTTTTCAGGTACCGTCCCGCTTTAACCGCGTTACTCGTAAACCAAGGTTCCACTGTATTTTCTGATTATTCGTTACTACACACTTAAAGTTGTTTTTAAAAAAAAAAGTCCCAGCAGATTTGGCAACCATTTTTATTCCCCTTATCAATTTTTAATTGATCAACAGAATTCTCCTTCACCAACTATTTACCAACCATGTATGAATAACCTCTATGGCATTTATTAAATGAATGCATTTTCTGACATTCTCATTGATACATCATGGTTCTCAAGCTGGAAATTGTTGCTCCATGACAGCTGAAGAGCTACAGGTTGCCTGCCTTAGATGTATTCTGATTGGCTAATATGATCCAAGTTAGACAAAGAATGACTCTGCTCGCGCCATCCACAGATGTAGTCATTTTTAACACTCCACATGAGCGTCCCTGTTATGGCAGATGAATATCAGTGTTAATGATGGAACAGATGTGTATGGCAGCAATAGAGTTCTGGTCTGTCCGCAGTTACAATTATTACCGTCCCCCCTACTCCTTGCTGGAATTCTAGATATCTTGCATCTTCCAGTCTGTTCAGACGGAAAGTACGTTGATAAATCCCTCATAAGCATTTCCAGAAGAGCTTGGCACAGCGGCAGAGGTAAGACTGGAGATTAAAAGAGCCATCTTCTTAGAATTAATGAGACTGACTATGAAGCCAAAAGACCAAAGATCCTCAGAATGTAATACCCATCCAATTAGACTTCCAACAGATCCTCATTATTGAAGCAAGGCTTGGCTCTTGGCATCACAGCAGAGTCTTTTAGCTACTGTTTAAAAAGAAGGGGAAAAAAAAAAGAAACTTAAAAAGGCCAGACTGACACACCGCATTGTCTTCATTTCAACATTTGCTCTACAGGTGATCCCGAGGAGGGAAGCATGGAAGTCATCATCATCTCTATCCTCCTAAGTTCCAGGCTTTGAACATTCTCTGTCTGTGTTCTACGGCACATTGACCCTGTGTCTTGTGTCCTTCCTCTTCTAGGAGCATTAATAAGGCACGCGGCTGGATATGACTTAAATGACATCTCCGTGGTGGAAACTTCTCTTTTAAGCCCCTGAAGATTTTACCCCCTTCCTGACCAGAGCACTTTTTGCAATTCGGCACTGCGTCGCTTTAACTGACAATTGTGCGGTTGTGCGACGTTGTACCCAAATAAAATTGACGTCCTTTTTTTCCCACAAATAGAGATTTCTTTCGGTGGTATTTGATCACCTCTGCGGTTTTTATTTTTTTGCGCTATAAAACAAAAAAAAAAGCAACAATTTTGAAAAAAAAGCAATATTTTTTTACTTTTTGCTATAATAAATATCCCCAAAAAATATATAAAAAAAATATTTTTTTCCTTTTTTTAGGCTGATATGTATTCTTCTACATATTTTTGGTTAAACAAAAATCACAATAAGCGTATATTGATTGGTTTGCTCAAAAGTTATAGCGTCTACAAAATAGGGGATAGATTTATGGCATTTTATTATTATTATTATTATTATTTATTAGTAATGGCGGCGATCTGTGATTTTTTATCGTGACTGTGACATTATGGCGGACACATCGCACACTTTTGATCCTATTTTGGGACCATTGTCATTTATACAGCGATCAGTGCTATAAAAACGCACTGATTACTGTGTAAATGACACTGGCAGGGAAGGGGTTAAACACTAGGGGGGCGATCAAGGGGTTAAGTGTGTCCTAGGGAGTGATGCTAACTGTGGGGGGGGTGGGCTTCCACTAACATGAAAGCGATCACTGCTTCCGATGACAGGGAGCAGTGGATCTCTGTCACGTCACAAGGCAGAACAGGGAAATGCCTTGTTTACATTGGCATCTCCCCGTTCTGCCGCTCCGTGACACGATCGCGGGACACCGTCAGACATCGAGTCCGCGAAACCCGCGGGAACAGTCACGGAGTACGCGTCGTGTGCGTGCCCACAAAGCCGCGTCTTAAAGGGGATGTACAGGTACGCTCATTTGCGCAGCCGTGCCATTGTGCCAACGTATATCGTGGTGCGCTGGTGGGCAAGCAGTTAAAATGTACATTGAAAACTCACATTTAAAAAACAAAAGAAGTTTATTTGACCGAACATTAATTTGGGTCAAATATTGGAGGTGAGGGTATATATACAGTATTTGTCGGCGAGGGGGAAGAGCATTACAGTTGCACATAAAATAACTCCACTTATGTTGAGAAAAAAACATTCCCCTCTGGGTGATCTATGTACATTACAAGGATTATAACAACCTTTGTTGTAGATTCCTACCTTTTGTTATTCTGAAGAAATCCCTGTGTGTTTGTCTGTGCCTCTGTGCGGAGTGTGTCTAATGGGAGTGATTTCATAATTAACTGTCAGGTGTGGCAGCTGCAGGGCTCTAATGAGGAAAGCTGCTGGGCCTGCATCCCTTTAGGCCCCTTTCACATTGGGGCGGGAGCCGCGGTGACGGTAAAGCAGCGCTATATTTAGCGCTGCTTTACCGTCGTCTTAGCCGCGGTATTCGGCCGCTCGCGGTGCGGTTTTACCCCCCGCGAGCATCCGAAAAAGGGTTAAAGACCCCCCGCAGAGCGCCGCCGTAGCGGCGCTTTGCAGCGGTATTGCCGCAGTATTACCGCGGTGTCCCATTCAAATCAATGGGAAGAATTGGTATAGGAGCGGTGAATACACCGCTCTTATACCGCTCCAAAGATGCTGCTAGCAGGACTTTTTTTACCGTCCTGCTAGCGCACCGCTCCAGTGTGAAAGCCCGCCGGCTTTCACACTGGAGTGAATGGGCCGGATTTTTTCAGGCGGTGTACAGGTGCTATTTTTAGCGCTGTACTGCCTGAAAACCGCCCCAGTGTGAAAGGGGCCTAAGGGTGATTTCACACTGGGGCGTTTATCAGGAGCTACAGCACTAAAAATAGCGCCTGTATAGCTCCTGAAAAAAGCTGGTCCTTTCACTCCAGTGTGAAAGCCGAATGGCTTTCACACTGGATCGGTGCGCTAGCAGGACGGTAAAAAAAGTCCTGCTAGCAGCATATTTGGAGCGGTGAAGGAGCGGTGTATTCACCGCTCTTATACCGCTCCTACCCATTGAAATCAATGGGACACCGTGGGGATACGGCGCTTTGCGGGGGGTTTTAACCCTTTTTCGCCCGCTAGCGGCCGCATACCTCGGCTAAAACGACGGTAAAGCAGCGCTAAATATATCGCTGCTTTACCGTCGCCGCCCGCACCGCCCCAGTGTAAAACCGGCCTTAGAGGCAATCGGATTTTCCCTGTGTTTGTCTGTATCCATGTGGTAAGTGAATATAATGGGAGTGGTTTCATAATTATCAATCAGCTGCTGCACCTGCCCTTAGGGCTTTAATGAGCAAAGCTGCAGGGTCTGCATCCCTTTAGATGTGATTTCCTATTGGGAGTATCTCTACAAAAATTACATTTTTGTTGCAGGGGATGCCTGAAATCTGACTCATATCTTAGGGCAGACTTCTGGGAGAATTGGTGAGCCAATCACACAAGCAGGAAATTATGTTTCTGGGGAGTGGTCAGTACACACTCCAGGTAGTCATATTGCAACGCATTCTCAGAAAATTACAGCGGCTTCAGATTGAAAAGGAAAGGTCATTTTTAATAACATTCAATTACAATATGATTAGTGTCGCAATCATATGTGCTATATTATTTTTTCTTTATTTGCTATTTTTTTTCCCCATGGAAGTGGGGTTACTCTTTAATTGATCAATTTTCATGAAATAACAGAATAACATCTTTGGTGCGTTTATATACAGTATCAGCTAGACATGTGCACAACAAAAAAATTTGTTTATTTTCGTTTCGTTTTTTCCGTTTCCGAAAAAAATTCGTTTTTTTTCGTTTCGTTTTTTTCGTTTCCGTCGATTCGTAACGATTCGTACATTCGTAAGTCGTCGTTGTTCGGATTCGTAACGATTCGTACATTCGTAAGTCGTCGTTGTTCGGATTCGTAACGATTCGTACATTCGTAAGAGTTATTTTTTCGTTTTTTCGTTAGTTTAATTTTCGGACACATTCGTATTTATTCATACATTCGTAACATTCGTAACATTCGTAGATTCGTAATCGGAGCATAATTCATAATTTGATGTAATGTGTATGCTATTATTACATTTTAATAATTTACGAATCGAAAAAAAAGTTACGAATCGAAAAAAAAAAAAGTTACGAATCGAAAAAAAAGTTACGAATGTACGAATTTTTTGGTTCAATAGAGACACAGAAAATTACAAATAAAAAAATAAAAAAAAAAAGTTACGAATTGAAAAAAAAAAAGTTACGAATCGAAAAAAAAAGTTACGAATGTACGAATTTTTTGGTTCAATAGAGACACGGAAAATTACAAATCAAAAAAAAAAAAAAAAAGTTACGAATTGAAAAAAAAAGTTACGAATCGAAAAAAAAAAGTTACGAATCGAAAAAAAAAGTTACGAATGTACGAATTTTTTGGTTCAATCCATTCGAAGCACGTTTAGCAGCACCATTGTAAGGGACACGGAAAATTACCAATTCAACAAAAAAAAAAGTTACGAATGTACGAATTTTTTCGTTCGTTTTCATTTTTCGGATTTTCTTCATTAGTACATTGTTGTTTCTAATTTGTTATTTTCGGATTTTCGTTGGTTTTCGGATTCGTTCGATTCGAATGATTCGTTAATCGGATTCGTACGATTCGAGCGATTCGTTACGATTCGTTATTCGGATTCGTAGGATTCGAACGATTCGTTCATTCGTACGAAAACGAACGAACGAAAATAACGAAAAAAACGAAAAACGAAAAAAAACGAAACGAATTGCACATGTCTAGTATCAGCTCTAATTCTTTAAGCCACACAGACTACATAGGAGGACTATACAGCACTTACCGACTGATTAATGACATTCGATTATAAAGGACATTATGAATGTTATTTAAAGTGGTTGTAAAGGTAGAAGGTTTTTTTATCTTAATGCATTCTATGCAATAAAGCGGAGTTCCACCCAAAAGTGGAAGCTCCGCTTATCTGCTTCCTCCTCCCCTCCGGTGCCACATTTTGTTTTTGACAGGTACCTGTACCCACTTTCGAGAGATCTCGCCACGGCAAGATCACTCAGAAGTTCCGCCCCCCTCCTCCTTCCCCCACCGCCAGGCCATTCAGAGAGTGCAGCGCACTCGACGCATGCGCAGTAGGGAACCGGCTGTGAAATCGCAAGGCTTCCCTTGAGGGTGTACCTTACAGGCAATGGTGGCAGCAGCACCCGAGAGCCGATGGAAACATTGGCTGGGGTGCAGAGATCACTGGATAAAGAAGCAAGTGTCCTAAAATTAAAAGTCAGCAGCTACAGTATGTACAACCCCCCTCGGCCCCCCTAATACTCACCTGAACCCCATCTCTATCCACCGATGTGCACGAGTGCCTCAGCGGTCCAGGACTCTCCCTCCTGATTGGCTGAGACAGAGCAGTGGCGCCATTGGCTCCCGCTGCTGTCAATCAAAGTCAGTTAGCCAATCAGGAGAGAGATGGCGCTGGGCCCAAGCGCAGCTCTGTGTCTGAATGGCCACACAGAGCTGCAGCTCCGCTCGGGTGTCTGCATAGCAAGCTGCTTGCTGTGTGGGGCACTCGACAGGAGGGAGGGGCCAGGAGAGCCGAAGAGGGACCCGAGAAGAGGAGGATTGGGGCTGATCTGTGCAAAACCATTACACAGAGCAGGTAAGTATAACATGTTTGTTATTTTTATATATATAAAAAAAAAAAAAAAGAAGACTTTAGTATCACTTTAAGTGAATATTTTATTGATGGAATTTGTTACTTTGATGTTGGTTTTTGCACACATTTTAGGTTTGCAGCATTTTTATCACATATCATAAGACAACGCTGTACTGAGATAACAGTATGTTCTGATGTAAACCAAAGGAATATGATCCAACCAGGTATAACTATGAACAAAATTGGTGTACATGAAGTATTGCACATTGTAACACGCATAACCTGTGGCAACAAACATAAAAATAAATACGTACAATAACAAAAAGTCCAACATGTATAAGTCTTGCTGTATACTTTAGTACAAATCGGTATAGAGAAAGTTTATTTCCAAGGGCTTATGAAGCCAGAAATGTGAAAAATAATTCAAGTTAGGAAGCCAACTGGTCAGGGTTAATGGTATGTCATATTAGGGATTAGGGATGGGCCCGGTGCTCGATGCGAACCCACGTTCGCATCGAGCACGGGGCGTTTGCTCGCTCGGCGAGCCCAGAACTATTTTGGCCGCTCGCATCACGTTCGTGTGATGCGAGCGGCCCCGCAATGCATTGCGGCCGGCGCGGCCGGCGCAGTGCATTGCTGGCTGATGATTGGCCAAGCATGCACTGTGACCCCGCATGCTTGGCCAATCACAGCCACGGAATTTCGAAGAGCCATAATTGGCTACAGGCAGGACGCCTGTAGCCAATTACAGCTCAGGGGCTGTAGTACACGCCCCCCCCTATAAAAGGCCGCCACGCCGTCTGCGCCGGTCACATGCTGTTCCGGCGCAGATTGAGCAGGCTAGATCTGTGACACTCTGCTGCATTTAGTTAGTTAGAGAGATTTACTTACAGAGATTGAGTTAGATAGATTCAGTTACAAAGATTGATTAAGAAAGAGGGGCTTGTAGTGTGTTCGTGGCAGGCAGGCAGAGCTCCTATATTTTGTTCCCAGAAGCACCTATAGGACTTGTAGTGTGTTAGTGGCAGGCAGGCAGAGCTCCTATATTTTGTTACCAGAAGCACCTATAGGACTTGTAGTGTGTTCGTGGCAGGCAGGCAGAGCTCCTATATTTTGTTACCAGAAGCACCTATAGGACTTGTAGTGTGTTCGTGGCAGGCAGGCAGAGCTCCTATATTTTGTTACCAGAAGCACCTATAGGACTTGTAGTGTGTTCCTGGCAGGCAGGCAGAGCTCCTATATTTTGTTACCAGAAGCACCTATAGGACTTGTAGTGTGTTCGTGGCAGGCAGGCAGAGCTCCTATATTTTGTTCCCAGAAGCACCTATAGGACTTGTAGTGTGTTCGTGGCAGGCAGGCAGAGCTCCTATATTTTGTTCCCAGAAGCACCTATAGGACTTGTAGTGTGTTCGTGGCAGGCAGGCAGAGCTCCTATATTTTGTTCCCAGAAGCACCTATAGGACTTGAAGTGTGTTAGTCCCATCACACAGAGATCATATATTTTGTTCCCAGAAGCACCTATAGGACTTGAAGTGTGTTAGTCCCATTACACAAAGACCTACATTTTCTTCCCAGAAGCACCTATAGGACTTGGAGTGTGTTAGTCCCATTACACACAGACCTACATTTTCTTCCCAGAAGCACCTATAGGACTTGAAGTGTGTTAGTCCCATCACACAGAGATCATATATTTTGTTCCCAGAAGCACCTATAGGACTTGAAGTGTGTTAGTCCCATTACACACAGACCTACATTTTCTTCCCAGAAGCACCTATAGGACTTGAAGTGTGTTAGTCCCATCACACAGAGATCATATATTTTGTTCCCAGAAGCACCTATAGGACTTGAAGTGTGTTAGTCCCATTACACACAGACCTACATTTTCTTCCCAGAAGCACCTATAGGACTTGAAGTGTGTTAGTCCCATCACACAGAGATCATATATTTTGTTCCCAGAAGCACCTATAGGACTTGAAGTGTGTTAGTCCCATTACACACAGACCTACATTTTCTTCTCAGAAGCACCTATAGGACTTGAAGTGTGTTAGTCCCATCACACAGAGATCATATATTTTGTTCCCAGACGCACCTATAGGACTTGAAGTGTGTTAGTCCCATCACACAGACCTTTATTTCCTTCCCAGAAGCACCTATAGGACTTGAAGTGTGTTAGTCCCATCACACAGAGATCATATATTTTGTTCCCAGAAGCACCTATAGGACTTGAAGTGTGTTAGTCCCATTACACACAGACCTACATTTTCTTCTCAGAAGCACCTATAGGACTTGAAGTGTGTTAGTCCCATCACACAGAGATCATATATTTTGTTCCCAGAAGCACCTATAGGACTTGAAGTGTGTTAGTCCCATTACACACAGACCTACATTTTCTTCCCAGAAGCACCTATAGGACTTGAAGTGTGTTAGTCCCATCACACAGAGATCATATATTTTGTTCCCAGAAGCACCTATAGGACTTGAAGTGTGTTAGTCCCATTACACACAGACCTACATTTTCTTCCCAGAAGCACCTATAGGACTTGAAGTGTGTTAGTCCCATCACACAGAGATCATATATTTTGTTCCCAGAAGCACCTATAGGACTTGAAGTGTGTTAGTCCCATTACACACAGACCTACATTTTTCTCCCAGAAGCACCTATAGGACTTGAAGTGTGTTAGTCCCATCACACAGAGATCATATATTTTGTTCTCAGAAGCACCTATAGGACTTGAAGTGTGTTAGTCCCATCACACAGAGATCATATATTTTGTTCCCAGAAGCACCTATAGGACTTGAAGTGTGTTAGTCCCATTACACACAGACCTACATTTTCTTCCCAGAAGCACCTATAGGACTTGAAGTGTGTTAGTCCCATCACACAGACCTTTATTTCCTTCCCAGAAGCACCTATAGGACTTGAAGTGTGTTAGTCCCATCACACAGAGATCATATATTTTGTTCCCAGAAGCACCTATAGGACTTGAAGTGTGTTAGTCCCATTACACACAGACCTACATTTTCTTCCCAGAAGCACCTATAGGACTTGAAGTGTGTTAGTCCCATCACACAGACCTTTATTTCCTTCCCAGAAGCACCTATAGGACTTGAAGTGTGTTAGTCCCATCACACAGAGATCATATATTTTGTTCCCAGAAGCACCTATAGGACTTGAAGTGTGTTAGTCCCATTACACACAGACCTACATTTTCTTCTCAGAAGCACCTATAGGACTTGAAGTGTGTTAGTCCCATCACACAGAGCTCCTCTATTTTCTTCTCAGCAGCACCCACAGGACTTCTAGTGTGTTAGTGGCATCACACAGAGCTCCTCTATTTTCTTTGCAGAAGCACCCACAGGACTTCTAGTGTGTTAGTGGCATCACACAGAGCTCCTCTATTTTCTTTGCATAAGCACCCACAGGACTTCTAGTGTGTTAGTGGCATCACACAGAGTTCCTCTATTTTCTTTGCATAAGCACCCACAGGACTTCTAGTGTGTTAGTGGCATCACACAGAGCTCCTCTATTTTCTTTGCATAAGCACCCACAGGACTTCTAGTGTGTTAGTGGCATCACACAGAGTTCCTCTATTTTCTTTGCATAAGCACCCACAGGACTTCTAGTGTGTTAGTGGCATCACACAGAGCTCCTCTATTTTCTTTGCATAAGCACCCACAGGACTTCTAGTGTGTTAGTGGCATCACACAGAGCTCCTCTATTTTCTTTGCATAAGCACCCACAGGACTTCTAGTGTGTTAGTGGCATCACACAGAGCTCCTCTATTTTCTTTGCAGAAGCACCCACAGGAATTCTAGTGTGTTAGTGGCATCACACAGAGCTCCTCTATTTTCTTTGCAGAAGCACCCATAGGACTTCTAGTGTGTTAGTGGCATCACACAGAGCTCCTATATTTTCTTCTCAGCAGCACCCACAGGACTTCTAGTGTGTTAGTGGCATCACACAGAGCTCCTCTATTTTCTTTGCAGAAGCACCCACAGGACTTCTAGTGTGTTAGTGGCATCACACAGAGCTCCTCTATTTTCTTTGCATAAGCACCCACAGGACTTCTAGTGTGTTAGTGGCATCACACAGAGCTCCTCTATTTTCTTTGCAGAAGCACCCACAGGACTTCTAGTGTGTTAGTGGCATCACACAGAGCTCCTCTATTTTCTTTGCATAAGCACCCACAGGACTTCTAGTGTGTTAGTGGCATCACACAGAGCTCCTCTATTTTCTTTGCATAAGCACCCATAGGACTTCTAGTGTGTTAGTGGCATCACACAGAGCTCCTATATTTTCTTCTCAGCAGCACCCACAGGACTTCTAGTGTGTTAGTGGCATCACACAGAGCTCCTCTATTTTCTTTGCAGAAGCACCCACAGGACTTCTAGTGTGTTAGTGGCATCACACAGAGCTCCTCTATTTTCTTTGCAGAAGCACCCACAGGACTTCTAGTGTGTTAGTGGCATCACACAGAGCTCCTCTATTTTCTTTGCATAAGCACCCACAGGACTTCTAGTGTGTTAGTGGCATCACACAGAGCTCCTCTATTTTCTTTGCAGAAGCACCCATAGGACTTCTAGTGTGTTAGTGGCATCACACAGAGCTCCTATATTTTCTTTCAGCAGCACCCACAGGACTTCTAGTGTGTTAGTGGCATCACACAGAGCTCCTCTATTTTCTTTGCAGAAGCACCCATAGGACTTCTAGTGTGTTAGTGGCATCACACAGAGCTCCTCTATTTTCTTTGCATAAGCACCCACAGGACTTCTAGTGTGTTAGTGGCATCACACAGAGCTCCTCTATTTTCTTTGCATAAGCACCCATAGGACTTCTAGTGTGTTAGTGGCATCACACAGAGCTCCTCTATTTTCTTTGCATAAGCACCCACAGGACTTCTAGTGTGTTAGTGGCATCACACAGAGCTCCTCTATTTTCTTTGCAGAAGCACCCACAGGACTTCTAGTGTGTTAGTGGCATCACACAGAGCTCCTCTATTTTCTTTGCAGAAGCACCCATAGGACTTCTAGTGTGTTAGTGGCATCACACAGAGCTCCTATATTTTCTTCTCAGCAGCACCCACAGGACTTCTAGTGTGTGTTAGTGGCATCACACAGAGCTCCTCTATTTTCTTTGCAGAAGCACCCACAGGACTTCTAGTGTGTTAGTGGCATCACACAGAGCTCCTCTATTTTCTTTGCATAAGCACCCACAGGACTTCTAGTGTGTTAGTGGCATCACACAGAGCTCCTCTATTTTCTTTGCAGAAGCACCCACAGGACTTCTAGTGTGTTAGTGGCATCACACAGAGCTCCTCTATTTTCTTTGCAGAAGCACCCACAGGACTTCTAGTGTGTTAGTGGCATCACACAGAGCTCCTCTATTTTCTTTGCATAAGCACCCATAGGACTTCTAGTGTGTTAGTGGCATCACACAGAGCTCCTATATTTTCTTCTCAGCAGCACCCACAGGACTTCTAGTGTGTTAGTGGCATCACACAGAGCTCCTCTATTTTCTTTGCAGAAGCACCCACAGGACTTCTAGTGTGTTAGTGGCATCACACAGAGCTCCTCTATTTTCTTTGCAGAAGCACCCACAGGACTTCTAGTGTGTTAGTGGCATCACACAGAGCTCCTCTATTTTCTTTGCATAAGCACCCACAGGACTTCTAGTGTGTTAGTGGCATCACACAGAGCTCCTCTATTTTCTTTGCAGAAGCACCCATAGGACTTCTAGTGTGTTAGTGGCATCACACAGAGCTCCTATATTTTCTTCTCAGCAGCACCCACAGGACTTCTAGTGTGTTAGTGGCATCACACAGAGCTCCTCTATTTTCTTTGCAGAAGCACCCATAGGACTTCTAGTGTGTTAGTGGCATCACACAGAGCTCCTCTATTTTCTTTGCATAAGCACCCACAGGACTTCTAGTGTGTTAGTGGCATCACACAGAGCTCCTCTATTTTCTTTGCAGAAGCACCCATAGGACTTCTAGTGTGTTAGTGGCATCACACAGAGCTCCTATATTTTCTTCTCAGCAGCACCCACAGGACTTCTAGTGTGTTAGTGGCATCACACAGAGCTCCTATATATTCTTCTCAGCAGCACCCACAGAACTACCGACTACAATGGCTGGAAGACCACCAAGGGGAGGCAGAGCGTGCAGAGCCAAGAACACAGGGCAGGCAGGCTCTGTTTCTAGTGGACGTGGCCGTGGACGTGGACGTGGTCGTGCATCGTCATCAGCACGTGGCCATGGGACACGCGCGTCGTTGTTTTCGGCAGCTGGACATGTGGAGCCGCATCATGCTGAAGGCTTGGTAGAATGGATGACCAAGCCCTCCTCATCCTCCTCATCCTCTCTCACCCAGGCTCAGGGTACTGACAGAGCATCATCAGCCACCCCTTCCCTAGACCCACCATGTCCTCCTGAGGAGTCCCCCGAACTCTTTGAGCACAGTGTTGGGTACATGCTCCAGGAGGATGCCCAACGATTCGAAGGCTCGGATGATGATACCCAGCTTGAGGAATCTGGCAGTACTGTTCCACCAGCTGCAGCTTACTGCCAGGTTTGCTCTAGTGGTGAAGAGGGAGGGGATGATGAGGTCACTGACTCCACGTGGGTGCCTGAAGGGAGAGAGGAGGAGGAGGAGGACGAGGAGGAGGAGGATGCGGCGTCACATGTCCAACGAGGCAGGATGCCCCCTGGAGGCCAGGTAGAGGCCAGCACAGCAACTGTACAACACCGCAGAGCTCCGCCTGTGCAGGGCGCTGCCTCTGCACGTTATCAGAAAAGTTCTTTGGTGTGGGCCTTTTTTGAGACGAGTGCAGCAGATCGCACCACTGCTATTTGCAATATTTGTCTCAAGCGTATCTCGCGTGGCCAAAACATCAGCCGCTTGGGCACCACAAGCATGACCAGACATATGGCGACCTGCCATGCAGCTCGTTGGCAGGCACACATAAAAGACCCACACCAAAGAACTAAGCGGACCTCTCCTTGCTCCTCCTCAGCTGGGATCTCCATCCCCACTACACCTTCAGTCCTCTCTGAAAGCTGCTCTGAGAGGACTGAAGGTGTAGAATTAGGTGTGTCACAACCAAGTACTTGCAGTACACCGACGTCCGATTGCAGCAGGCAAATTTCCCTGCCCCAGCTGCTGGACCGTAGAAAGAAGTACACTCCCAGCCATCCACATGCCCAGCGGTTGAATGCTAGCCTGGCTAAATTGCTAGCACTTCAACTGCTGCCTTTTCAGTTGGTAGACTCGGCCCCCTTCCGTGAGTTTGTTCAATGTGCGGTTCCTCAGTGGCAGGTTCCCAAACGCCACTTTTTCTCGCGGAAGGCGATTCCGTCTCTCTACCGGCATGTGGAGGGCAATGTCCATGCCTCGCTGGACAGGGCGGTCAGCGGTAAGGTGCATATTACCGCTGACTCATGGTCCAGCAGGCATGGACAGGGACGGTACCTTTCTTTAACGGCCCATTGGGTCACTCTATTGGCAGCTGGGAGGGATGCAGGACAAGGTGCAGTAGTGTTGGAGGTTGTTCCGCCACCACGCCTCCAAAACGCTACTACTGCTACTGGTTGTGACACACCTCTCTCCTCCACCCCCTCCTCTTCTTCTTCCTCCAGTGCTCTGTCCTTGGAACCAGCGGTGCTCCGTAGGCGTACAAGGGGCTACGCAAGTACGCAGGCAAAAAGATGCCATGCCGTGCTTGCGCTGGTGTGTTTGGGGGACAGGAGCCACACTGGGCCAGAGGTTCTGGCAGCTCTGCAGGGGCAGGCCGAGAGGTGGTTGACGCCACGTCAGCTTAAGCCAGGAATGGTCGTTTCTGACAATGGCACCAACCTCCTCTCCGCCCTGCGACAGGGGCAGCTCACCCATGTGCCCTGCATGGCTCACGTCCTCAACCTGGTGGTGCAGCGGTTCTTGGGCAGGTTCCCAGGCTTACAGGATGTCCTGAGGCAGGCCAGGAAAGTCTGTGTGCATTTCCGCCGATCTTATAATGCCAGTGCTCGGCTGACTGAGCTGCAAAAGGAGCTGAACCTGCCCAAGAACCGCCTAATATGTGACATGCCCACCAGGTGGAACTCAACGTTGGCCATGCTGCAGCGACTGCACACGCAGCAGAGGGCCATCAATGAGTACCTTTGCGACTACGGCACCAGGACAGGGTCAGGGGAGCTTGGTTTTTTTCCCCACGTCAGTGGAGCATGATCAGGGATGCATGCACTGTCCTCTCACCATTTGAGGAGGCCACGAGGATGGTGAGCAGTGACAGTGCATGCATCAGTGACACTGTCCCTCTTGTCCACCTGTTGGAGCATACGCTGCGTGGGATAATGGACAGGGCACTTGAGGCAGAACAGAGGCAGGAAGAGGAGGACTTCCTTGCCTCTCAAGGCTCCCTTTATCCGGACAGTGTTCCTTCTGTCCCACCCATCACACAGGAAGAGGATGAGGAGGAGGAGGAGGAGGAGGAGGAGGAGGAGGATTGTGTGAGCATGGAGGTGGAGCCTGGCACTCAGCATCAGCAGCAGCAGTCTTTTAGGGATGATGTACAGTCCCAACAAACCAGTGGACTTGTACGTGGCTGGGAGGAGGTGGCTGGCGATCATGTCATCCTCAGTGACCCAGAAGACTCCGGACCGAATGCCTCAGCTAACCTACGCTGCATGGCCTCCCTGATCCTGCAAAGCCTGCGGAAGGATCCTCGTGTTCTTCGGATCAAGGAGAGGGACCATTACTGGCTGGCCACTCTCCTTGATCCGCGGTACAAGGGTAAGGTTGCGGACCTTATCTTGCCGTCGCAGAGGGAGCAGAGGATGAGACATCTCAGGGAGGCCTTGCAGAAAGGTCTGTGCAACGCGTTCCCAGAAACTGGGAGGCTACAAACTCCTGGTCCTGGGCGACGAGTTGCTGAGGCTTCGGTCAGTGGCAGAAGGAGCGGTGGGGAAGGTGGACGTCTGACCGATGCGTTCAGACAATTTTTTAGTCCGCAGCCCCAAGGTATGATCGGTTCCAGCAACCATCGCCAGCGTCTGATATACATGGTGCAGGAATACCTTGGGGCAAGGTCAGACTTGGACACCTTTCCCACCGAAAATCCTCTGGCTTACTGGGTCCTGAGGATGGATCACTGGCCAGAGCTTGCACAGTATGCAATTGAGCTACTGGCCTGTCCTGCCTCCAGCGTTCTTTCCGAACGCACATTCAGTGCTGCTGGAGGATTTGTGACTGATCATAGGGTGCGCCTGTCCACCGCCTCGGTTGATCGACTGACATTCATCAAAATGAATCAGTCTTGGATCACCACCAGCTACCAGGCACCTGAGGCGGATATAACCGAATAATTTTTAATGTCACATCCCTTCAAGACTGCCTATGCTGATGCTGAGTGACTGTCCTCTTATGTTCACTGACTATCCTCTTCCTCCTCCTCAATGATCCATGCCACCACACCAGTGCCTAAGGCACAATTTTTCAGCCCCTGTTTAACAGGGGCGTGTACTTACAATTTTTTAAAAAAATGCTTCGCAACACGTGTGACTGCTGTGCTCCAAGTACAGTCTCTGTGAGGGCCGTGTTGCAGTGTTGTGGCACCAGCACCAGTGCCTAAGGCACAATTTTTCAGCCCCTGTTTAACAGGGGCGGGTACTTACAATTTTTTTAAAAAATATGCTTCGCAACACGTGTGACTGCTGTGCTCCAAGTACAGTCTCTGTGAGGGCCGTGTTGCAGTGTTGTGGCACCAGCACCAGTGCCTAAGGCACAATTTTTCAGCCCCTGTTTAACAGGGGCGGGTACTTACAATTTTTTAAAAAAAATGGTTCGCAACACGTGTGACTGCTGTGCTCCAAGTACAGTATCTGTGAGGGCCGGGTTGCAGTGTTGTGGCACCAGCACCAGTGCCTAAGGCACAATTTTTCAGCCCCTGTTTAACAGGGGCGTGTACTTACAATTTTTTTAAAAAAATGCTTCGCAACACGTGTGACTGCTGTGCTCCAAGTACAGTCTCTGTGAGGGCCGTGTTGCAGTGTTGTGGCACCAGCACCAGTGCCTAAGGCACAATTTTTCAGCCCCTGTTTAACAGGGGCGGGTACTTACAATTTTTTAAAAAAATGCTTCGCAACACGTGTGACTGCTGTGCTCCAAGTACAGTATCTGTGAGGGCCGGGTTGCAGTGTTGTGGCACCAGCACCAGTGCCTAAGGCACAATTTTTCAGCCCCTGTTTAACAGGGGCATGTACTTACAATTTTTTAAAAAAATGCTTCGCAACACGTGTGACTGCTGTGCTCCAAGTACAGTATCTGTGAGGGCCGGGTTGCAGTGTTGTGGCACCAGCACCAGTGCCTAAGGCACAATTTTTCAGCCCCTGTTTAACAGGGGCGGGTACTTACAATTTTTTAAAAAAATGCTTCGCAACACGTGTGACTGCTGTGCTCCAAGTACAGTCTCTGTGAGGGGTTGCAGTGTTGTGGCACCAGCACCAGTGCCTAAGGCACAATTTTTCAGCCCCTGTTTAACAGGGGCGGGTAATTACAAATCTTGATCTAATAGTTCACAGCAGGGCCCATTCCTGCGCCCACCAAGAGTAACTATGAGGGCCTGCAGTCTTGTGGCAACACCGTCCACCACCACCGCCAAAGGCCCAATTTTTCTGCCCTGTTCATCAGGTGCTTGCAATTACAAATCTTGATCTAATAACTCACAGCAGGGCCCATTCCTGCGCCCACCAAGAGTAACTATGAGGGCCTACAGTCTTGTGGCAACACCGTCCACCACCACCGCCAAAAGGCCCAATTTTTCTGCCCTGTTCATCAGGTGCTTGCAATTACAAATCTTGATCTAATAACTCACAGCAGGGCCCATTCCTGCGCCCACCAAGAGTAACTGTGAGAGCTTACAGTCTTGTGGCAAAACCGTCCACCACCACCACCACCACCCCCAATTTTTCTGCCCTGTTCAACAGGTGCATGCAATTACAAATCTTGATCTATTAACTCACAGCAGGGCCCATTCCTGTGCCCACCAGTCTTGTGGCTACACCAACATCTAATAGGGCAAATTTCTGCAGAGTATATACGCCAGGCCCCTACTTTCAAACATCCAACTTACAAACGACTCCTACTTGCAAATGGAAAGAGAAAACAGGAAGTGAGAGGAAATCTACCCCTAGGAAGGGAAATTCTATCCTGTTAGATTTAATTTGGGAAAAAGGTATCTCCTCTCTACTGATACTTTATCACCAATCCTTGTTTCAATTAAAACCCCACTTTTTCCAAAAACATTTGTCATTGGGACGGAAAGTTAGGTGACATGTTCTGAACAGATGTGCAAAGACAGCAAATGTTACAGGGGTGATAACCCCTCCCTATGTTCTCCAAAAAGCTTAAAAATATATTTTTTTGGGATGGAGCTACACTTCATAATGTACCTGTTCAGATTCTACTTAAGAACAAACCTAAAGCCGCAAGTGGTTTTAAATGGCTTCTTTTTTTCCTTTACAAATGTCATTTTGTGCAAGGACAGTTCTAAACACGGGAAACACATGCCACTTCACAGGCATACTTTAGACACCCCCCAGGTACCATATTTAAAGGAAAATTTCACTTTTTTTTTTTCACTTTATGCATCATTAAAATGACTGCTCCCGAAAAAACGTTAGTTTTTAAAAGTTCTTTTTGCATTGATATATGTCCCCTGGGGCAGGACCCGGGTCCCCAAACCTGTTTTATGACATTAACATGCATATTGGCCGTTGTAATTAGCACTTTTGATTTCGAACGTTCGCGTCCATTATAACGTATAGGGTTCGAAAATTCGCGCGAACTTTCGGTCGGTTCGAAGGTTCTGGTGCGAACCGAACCCGGGGGTGTTCGGCTCATCCCTATTAGGGATGTTTAATATTTTATTTTGTGTAATATTTCTATTGATGTATGTGTATGAAGTATTGTTTATGCTTGAGTTGTTATTCTTGAAAATGTCATTGTGAATTTTTATTTGCAATGACAATAAATCTTATCTTATCTTATTCTACATTTTTGTTTTTGGTCTATATAGTTTTCTGTCAGTATTAAATCATAAAAATGGGGGCTTATAGGCCCTTCTACTTATGTTTGATTGTTTTTATGTAGTTTGAAAACTATTTAGTTGCTATATTGCCTTAAAGGATAACTTTGAATAATGGAGAAAGAAGTTGACTTTATAGGCACGTATAAAAATTATTACAATTTTTTTAATAGTTCACAATTCATATATACAAATACAGTGGTGTGAAAAAGTGTTTGCCCCCTTCCTCATTTCCTGTTCCTTTGCATTGTCACACTTAAGTGTTTCGGAACATCAAACCAATTTAAACAATAGTCAAGGACAACACAAGTAAACACAAAATGCAAATTGTAAATAAAGGTGTTTATTATTAAAGGTGAAAAAAAATCCAAACCATCATGGCCCTGTGTGAAAAAGTGATTGCCCCCTAAACCTAATAACTGGTTGGGCCACCCTTAGCAGCAACAACTGCAACCAAGCATTTGCGATAACGTGCAATGAGGCTTTTACAGCGTCCTGGAGGAATTTTGGCCCACTCATCTTTGCAGAATTGTCCTAATTCAGTTACATTAGAGGGTTTTCGAGCATGAACGGCCTTTTTAAGGTCATACCACAACATCTCAATAGGATTCAGGTCAGGACTTTGGCTAGGCCACTCCAAAGTCTTCATTTTGTTTTTCTTCAGCCATTCGGTGGTGGACTTGCTGGTGTGTTTAGGATCATTGTCCTGCTGCAGAACCCAAGTTCGTTTCAGCTTGAGTACACGAACAGATGGTCGGACATTCTCCTTCAGGATCTCTTGGTAGACATCAGAATTCATAGTTCCTTTTATCACGGCAAGTCTTCCAGGTCCTGAAGCAGCAAAACAGCCCCAGACCATCACACTACCACCACCATATTTTACTGTTGGTATAATGTTCTTTTTCTGAAATGCAGTGTTCCTTCTACGCCAGATATACTTGGACACACACCTTCCAAAGAGTTCCACTTTTGTCTCATCGGTCCACAGAATGTTGTCCCAAAAGTCTTGGGGATCATCAAGATGTGTTGTGGAGAAATTGAGACGAGTTTTGATGTTCTTTTTGCTCAGCAGTGGTTTTCTCCTTGGAACTCTGCCATGCAGGCCATTTTTTTGCCCAGTCTTTTCCTGATGGTGGAGGCATGAACGCTGACCTTAACTGAGGCAAGTGAGGCCTGCAGTTCCTTGGACGTTGTTGTGGGGTCTTTTGTGACCTCTTGGATGAGTCGTCGCTGCGCTCTTGGGGTAATTTTGGGCGGCCGGCCACTCCTGGGAAGGTTCACCACTGTTCCATGTCTTCGCCATTTGTGGATAATGGCTCTCACTGTGGTTCGCTGGATTCCCAAAGCTTTGGAAATGGCTTTATAACCCTTTCCAGACTGATAGATCTCAATTACTTTCTTTCTCAATTGTTCCTGAATTTCTTTGGGTCTCGGCATGATGTGTAGCTTTTAAGGATCTTCTGGTGGACCTTACTGTGTCAAGCAGCTCCTATTTAAGTGATGCCTTGATTGTGAACAGGTGTGGCAATAATCAGGCCTGGGTGTGGCTAGAGAAATTGAACTCAGGTGTGGACAACCACAGTTATAGTATGTTTTAACAAGGGGGGCAATCACCTTTTCACACAGGGCCATGATGGTTTGGATTTTTTTTCACCTTTAATAATAAACACCTTCATTTACAAATTGCATTTTGTGTTTACTTGTGTTGTCCTTGACTATTGTTTAAATTGGTTTGATGTTCCGAAACACTTAAGTGTGACAAACATGCAAAGGAACAGGAAATGAGGAAGGGGGCAAACACTTTTTCACACCACTGTACACATTGAATAATACAAATTTAACAATACAAAAAAAATAAAGGGTAACCCCACTTTTGTGGGAAAAAATATAGCAAATAAAGAAGAAATAATATATAATATATTTTATTGCGACACAATTCATATTGTAATGGAATGGTTTTTAAAATCACCTTTCCTTTTCAATCTGCAGCTGCTGTAATTTTCTGTAAAGTGTAATATGGCAACCTGGAGGTGTCCTGTACACAGAAAGTGTACAGATCGTCCGCCAGAAACATCATTCCCTGCTTGTGTGATTGGCTCACTGATTTTCCCAGAAGTCTGCATTAAGATACAAGTCCGATTTTTGGCATCCCCTGCAACAAAAATGTTATTTTTGGTGAGATACTCACAATAGGAAATCACATCAAAAGGGATGCAGACCTTGCAGCTTTCCTCATTAGAGACCTGCAGGTCCACTTCCATTATATTCACTTACCACATGGATACAGACAAACACACAGTTTTTTTTTTCAGAATAAAAAAGATAGGAATCTGCAACAAATTTTTATTTTTTTTTGTAATCCCTGCAACGTACATTGATTACACAGGGGGATGTTTTTTCTCAACAAAAATGGAGTCACTCTTTAACCGCTTGCCGACCAGCTGGCATCATTATACAGTGGCAGGTTGGCACGATCCCACAAGCCGTCGTAGCTATACAGCGTCTCCTTTAAGCTGGATAGCAGGCGTGCATGCCCGCTGCACTCAGGGGGTGCCGATGCTTGTGGCCGAATGTCGCCGGTCACAAGCGATCGCAGGCATGAGAGGCAGAACAGGGACGTGTGTATGTAAACACACAAATCCCTGTTCTGTTCTGAGAGGAGATGCAGATCATGAGTTCCTAATAGCGAGGAACCACAATCTGTCATCTCCTATAGTCAGCCCCCTCCCCCTACAGTTAGAAACACACACAGGGAACACAGTTAACCCCTTGATCGCCCCCTAGTGTTAACCCCTTCCTGCCAGTGACATGTTTACAGTAATCAGTGCATTTTTATAGCACTGATCGCTGTATAAATGACAATGGTCCCAAAATAGTGTCAAAAGTGTCCGATGTCGCTGCCATAATGTCATAGTCCCGATAATAATCTCAGATCGCCACCATTACTAATAATAATAAAAATGCTATAAATCTATCCCCTATTTTGTAAACGCTATAACTTTTGTGCAAACCAATCAATAGACGCTTATTGTGATTTTTTTTTACCAAAAATATGTAGAAGAATACATATCGGCCTAAACTGAGAAAAAAATAGCTTTTCATGAAAAAAATTGGGGATATTTATAGCAAAAAGTACAAAATATTGTGTTTTTTTTCAAAATTGTTGCTTTTTTTTGTTTATAGTGCAAAAAAATAAAAACCGCAGAGATGATCAAATACCACCAAAAGAAAGCTCTATTTGTGGGAAAAAAAGGACATCAATTTTGTTTGGCTGCAGCGTCGCACAACCGTGCAAGTGTCAGTTAAAGCAACGCAATGCCGAATCGCAAAAAATGGCCTGGTCACTCAGCAGCCAAATCTTCCGGGGCTGAAGTGGTTAAGCTTAGTACACATGGGCTGAATGTTGGGAAGCATCGGCCGGTTCAATAGAAACCGTCTGACATTCAGGCCAATTCATACTGCAACCGGTCTGTTTGGCTGGCTTCTGTCAAAAGGGGCATCACTGAAAAAGGTCTGCCAGCCAGCTCCCGGTCAGCGCTCAGAGCCAATGGCTAAGACTGCTGACCAGAATGTTCTGGGGGTGGGGGCTGTCCACCCTGCCAGAACAAAATAGAATAAGAAGGGAAGACATTGACATTGACTGACATTGCATAGTTAGTAACAGCGGTTTCGATCTGAGCTGTCAGGTTTTTTTTTTTCATTCGGCCAGTTGGGTTGAATGAAGAAAACTAGTAGTGTGTACTAAGCTTTAGCATGTGAGGCTTTTTATGCTCCTATCACTGGCTATTAATTGTCAAAACAATGAACCCATTGAAAATTCACCTTCTTGTGTGCTTGGCAGCCCTCCCTTTACTGTTTTCCTGGCAGGCTGTGTAAGCCACGCCTAATTAAGTAATGGGTGCAGTCCATTGATTTCCTTGGCGTAATACAATGCATTGGCTTGAAGTACCGCACTCTACTCTTTTTATGACTTCTCTTTTCTTTTCTTCAAACAATTTAGTGAAGACTGAAGAGTTCGCAGGAAGGAGCTTATTAGCTGCAGAGATTGTTTTCAAGGTTTTCTTTCAAGCTGAGAGTATCTTATCATGTGATCCCTTCTTTGCCTCATCATCCATCTGGGCCATGCATATGCAGAGCACCACGCACCCCAATCCACCATTACGTCTCACTGGGACACATGAACTTTTCTCCCCTATGTACTTGGAAATTACTGCAAACAGTTCTAAATAAATACATTTATTGCAAAAGACCACATCTTAGCGCTTGTTGTTGACTTCTACAGTACCAAATTACAGTGATCATAACTGCTGAGAAGCTTAGTCTTGTCTTAACCCCCACTTATGTAAACCACAATAAAACCTTGCCCCCCACAAAGAAACATAGACCACTTTAAGTTGGAAGTAGGGCAAGGCTACAGCTTTATTGAACATCTTAGTATAACAACCTTCAAATACAAATACCATGCCGGTCACGGTTACACCGTGAGCATCTTTAACCAAACCGTTTAGTCTAAGAGGCCTATCAGTGCAAGACAGGCATTAAACTGACCCTGTAATTAACTTGAGGGCGTAGCCCATAAAGTAATATCAATTGCTGGCAAGGTAAAACCACCAAGGAAGATGCAATGGACACACAACGGGCAGGTGGGTGGGCAACTCTTGTGACATCAACTTCTCTTAAAGTAGTGGGACGTGCCTCTGTGTAGCCTTTTCTAGAGTTCCAGCTCCACCCAGTCACCTTGTGCCATTGTAGCCAATCCCAACGGAGCCACTCCGACTCCCTGATTAGGTTGACACCCCGCTTGGTTGCCAAGCATCCAGCAGTCAAGGCTCCCTTTCCTTAGGGCGGGGCGGGTCAAGGGGCCTTCATTGTTTAGATTGCTCATATAGCTATCACAATTTGAAGCAATTGGGGCTTTTCTACATTTTTGCTTGCAGAACTTCCAAAAAAGCTCACTGATACGGCCCCATTCCAGGCCATTTAAAAAAAGCAAAAGCTTTAAGTCCCAAGCTTGGGTATAACCATTGGCCTGTCATTACCATGGGCTGCCCCATTGGCCAATAGGAATGTGCAGGGGGAGAGAGCAAGATTCAGCTTCAGAGTGGAGGAAGAGGATGTATTAGTAATGCTGGCAGACATCTAGCTGCACTGAGCTTGGGAGGATGTACATTGCCTTTGGAAAAGTATTCATACCCCTTTAAAAGCTTCCACATTTTGTCATGTTACAACCAAAAAAATGTAAATGTTTTTTGGGGGGATTTTATGTAATAGAGCAACACAAAGTGGCACTTAATTGTGAAGCTGAAGGAAAATGATAAATGATTTTAAAAATTTTAAATATCTGAAAAATGTGGGGTGCATTTGTATAGAGCCCCCCTGAGTCAATACTTTGTAGAACCACCTTTCATTGCAATTACAGGTGTAAGTCTTTTTGGGGATGTGCACCAGTCCCGCCTGCTGATGGACCGACGGACAAACGGGAGGGTGGGTGTTACTGTTTGCCATCCCCCCAAGGTAAATTACCACAAGCCGCCACTGGTTGTGTCTTTTATGCTGGAGAGAACATTTACTTGTTCTCAGAGCTAGCCAGGTCACATGATATTGACATCACCCATGTGGGCGTGTATACAGGCTGTAGTGGAAATCTCCTCCTGCCTGAACTCTCAGCACTGGAGAAACTGTGCAGTTTATCATGTAACCGTGGTATACAGATCATCCAAAAAGGTATACAGGGGCAGTATTTTAATGTAAAAGAAGATTTATAAGAGCTGTGGGCACTGTGGGGGGGCGGATGAACTATTTTCATATTACTGGGTTTAGTAACACTTTAATACCACTTCAAGGAAGGCTTAGTTGTGCGTTTGGCAGATATCGCTACCTGTTGCAAATTAGAATCATCATGGGGAGGAGAAGGTTGCTAATTGTCTAACAGTGGTGCAGATTCTTTCTGAGACACGTGGCTGTGAGTGTTAGTGGTATACTGTAGCTATATCTATGTGTAGTTATAGGTTATGCAGAAAGCAGAGTGAAAATCAAACACATTCTATTACAGCACAGCAATTCCAACAGCAGGGATGATTCTAGGAACAACAGTTCTTGTAGCCCCAAAAGCAAATTAAATACACAGAAAACTTTGATGCATGTTCATATTTCCAAACTCTAGAAACATTTGCTTCTATTGAGTGAGAACAGACACCTAATGCAGGAGGCTACAGTCTGACCACCAGCTGCTTCTAAGCAGATCTCAGAGTCTGTATTGCAGCCATGTACTTCTTGTATCAATATGCTCACTCACAGCATTGTGCAGACTTATTATGTAGTACATTGCTCCTGACCAAAGTATTGTCTCAGCAGTTGCTGCTTTGTGGTAAGTATTGTGACACTAATGGCCATCCTCCGTAATATATATATATATATAGGGAAAAAGAGAGCAATTGGATATCGGACTTTACAGACAAAGGAGCTTGATATTCTAATAAAATGATATGTTATTCAATAGAAAAAGTTTAAAAGTCATATAACAAATGTGAAATGAATAAAAAAAAAAAACAGATAGTGCTGTTAGATTATACAATGGAAACACGAAATTGAGTGCTGATAGAGCAAATCCTCCTGTGCTGATGCATTTCACCAGAATTGCTTTGTCAGGGCCTATAAAGGATATGTAGGCGTTTCGCAAGAATTGCTTCATCAGGGCCTCTAAAGGATATGTAGCAGGCTCTGACAAAATTATACCGTTTTATGTGCAGAAAAGAATAACTATTGTAAAAGTAGAATTTTTCAAAATGGATCCTTTGTCCTGAGGTTTATATGTGTCTGTGAGACTGTGACTTTTGGCACAGTAATTAAGAGTATTTTGTGGGTGCAAGGACTGTGTCATATATGAGTAGTGTATACAGTGACTAGGCAGAGGTTCTGTTTATTATTCCTCTGAGCACTCTCTGGCCCTCCCCTGGTGGGCGGAATGATGTCACACGTCACATGTCCACCAACGCACGGAGCCCCGCGCACGAATGCATGGTTCTGGGGTGCGGGGTGCTGCCACACGCCACACACTCAGAGGGCCAGTGCCATTACAGCGGGGAGCATAAATATGCTTATATGTTTTTGGGAGTACACTTTTGCACCCTACTCTGAGGGTGTGATGGAATGACACCCTGCTCACCATTCAGGGGCGAACTGACAACTCATGGGGCCCCCGGGCAATAGGAGATTATGGGGCCCCCCGGGCAATAGGAGAATATTATGGGGCCCCCGGCAATAGGAGATCATGGGGCCCCCAGGCAATAGGAGATTATGGGGCCCTCAGGCAATAGATTATGGGACCACACAGTATACAATACACACACAGTATACACACACAGAATACACATACACACTCAAAAGGTACTGGCGAGGCGGGGCAGCTATAATCTTGGGATTTAAAAAAAACACAGATTTTTACATACTGTGCCTTGTTTTATTGAGGCTGGCAACCCTGATGGGGCCCCATAGTGGCATGGGGCCCTTGGGCAGTGCCCGAGTGCCTGAATGGTCAGTCCGCCCCTGTCACCCTTCCAACTAAGGTACTAGGCTTTTTTCTAAAAAACTCTTTTGAGAAATTGTCAGTGGCTACAGATATAATACCAAGGGAAGAATATTTATTTAATTGCATACAAAATAGGGATGATGGTAGCATCCAATTTACAATGAGCTCCCCTCTCTTCTGTATAAACATATTATTCCTGTTTGAGCCACTCCAACTGTAAGGCGCAATCCTACCATGTCCATTGTATCTTTCATAATCCTAGTCATGCTCACATTTTGCCATGCTCTTACTTTTGAACTATAAAGTCAGGCACATTAACCCTCCTGGGTATTGCTAACATTTACATATTGTTTATATTGTTTAAATATTGATTGCAATGGGGGCATGATTTTGTTGGTGTGGTTAAAAGTGGGCATGGTCAGTAGGGTTTCTCTAAATGTAATTTAAAAAAATGTGGTCACCTTACCTTAAAGTAAACCTGCGCCCAGGCTATGCACATAAAAGTATGTACAGCACATATTCTGAACAAGCAGTAAAAACACTTCAAAAAAGGCCTCTGTAGCTATAAGCCTTGTGGAGAAATTTGCCTTCAAAGTTTACAACAGGTTCAGTGAAATCTTAGCTTCTTTCTGTGGAGAGCAGATCTTGGCAGCCTGCTAGCCCTGGGTCTGAAACCCAACTGTAGAGTCCTCATTGTGAACTTTGAGAAATTTTAAGAACAAATGACTCCCCAATACAAGTAACTAGAGAAGTTAGGGATGGATTGTTTTAAAGCCTTTTTACTGCTTGATACAAAAACAATGTACCGGTATTTATTTTCCATAGTCTTGGCAAATGTGCACTTTAGGCCTGTCTTCACAATCAAATCCAATGCTATTTGACAAGGGAGCTCATTTCCATGAAATCTTCACATTTTCACTTAAATTGCAAGGACATAAAAACCCTCAGCTTTGCTTATTCCTAATAAAAAAGACTCAAATTTACCCTTTTGCTGCCAAAACCGTAACTATTGTGGCAGCGGCATGTAAACAACTCCCATCCAATATAAAATATGATTGGATAAGACATTATTATGGGTGATTGCCAAGCCTGAAATATTGAAAAACCTGATGGAAAATTTCTGGAATGACTTCTCAAAGAGGTCATCAAATATCTTGCTGATTTACCGATATAGAATAAATTTATGTATTGCTGAAAATAAATAACATGCTTCTTACTGATTTTTATTAAATAAACTGAATTTTTTTTTCAGAACCTATCAATGTTTGTTTTTTTTTTTTTTTTTTTTTTTCTAATTGTTTATTTATAATTTTTTTATAAAACAGACAATAAAGTAAGAGATAAGTAGGGCATTTCAACATATAGGGAGTTTCGCATGCACACATAAATGTGAACTCTCAAATGCATGGTGGTCTAACATATCAAACACTTTAAAAAAGAAGGAAAACCTTCAAAAAGGGTAAACATTGGAGAAAGAATAAAATAGCTCCGAAGGGGAAAGGGGAGATAGTCACAATCATTACCGAACCATAGTGTGAGAGGTGTACTGGACTCTTAATTAAGGCACCGAATGGATCGGTTTCGGAGAGAACTCAGATTCATCCTATGCCTTTCAGATCTTATAGAACCTAGGTAATGAACCGTCTATCAATGCAGTCAAATGTTCCATCCTTCGTATGTCTGTCACTATAGCTAAAAATTGTGGAAAGGTAGGGGAAGAAGAACCAGAATCTGGGTATGACCCACTTTGCAGCCAATAAAATAAAGGACATAAGTCTCCCTGAGGCTTTAGGGATACCTGGTAGAGGAAGACCCAATAGGTAATGTATAGGGTTGAGGGGTATGGGGGTGGTTAGTAGGTTTTGCAGAAAATCCGGAATCTGGCCCCAAAATAAACTAATAACTGGGCATTCCCAGAATATATGAAAGTTGGTGCCTGTGGACGCTTGGCAACTCCAGCATAAACTTGAGGCTTCTAGGTTTCGAGCATGCAAGATGACAGGAGTCCTATATCAGAAAAGAAAAATCTTAAATGCGGTTTCTCTCTGCGCAACACAACGCGAGGTTCTAGATGTGGATTCCCATATTTTCCCCCAATCCTCTAAAGAGATAGGTTGCTGTAAAATATGGGACCATTGTTTCATATATGTGTGGGTGGACTCAGTTAGGAGGAGGGTGTCACGTAGAATTTTGTATATAGACAAAGTGAATTGAGGTTCATAAGGACCATTAGCACAAAGGAGTTCAAAAGTAGTGTGTTTATCCAGACCCAGTGAGGGAGATTTTATCGAGAAATAATGTTTAAATTACAAGTAGGAATAAAAAGTGTCTTAGGCAGGGCTGAAGTCCTGCGGGAACGCATGGGAACAGAGTTCCTGTATATTTTCCACAACAGGAACTCAGTTCCCTTTAGCAGCCGTGTCCTGCAAGACTTTGAAGTATGCGAGCTGTGTGGCAGGTGCTACACCAGCAGCCGCCGACACAGCTCGCAATAGCAAGTGACGCATACCAGGGGTGGACTGACCATTCAGGCATTGCCAGTAGGGCCCCATGACAGCTTCCGCTCTACCTGTCAATCACAGCTAGCTGACGGGTAGATCAGGTCCCTGCTGCTAAGAGATTGTGTTTAGTCAGACCTCTCGTGATGTGCTCCTCCCTGCCGGCCCCTCCTGATTTTCTGTCTCCTCATCATACCACCCCACCCCCCCCCCCCCAGTCTCCTGCATACCTGCTCTGTGTGTCCAGCTGAATCCCCCCCTCCTCTATCTTCAGTGCCATATGATGAGAGAACCCAGAGGAGGAGCACAGCTATTCTGCTCACAGGCCATGCAGGGAGAGAGGTGAGCTGAGAGAGGAACATCAGTTTGGGGTGGTAAGCTGAGCACAATACCTGGCAAAGTTTAATGCCAGGAGGGAAGTTTATGTGGCAATATGTGAATTGTTGAAATAGCAGCGAGTGTGTGTTGGAGCCCTGCAGAGTTTGCAGCCCCCCAAGCTAACATACATCTCCTAAGCAGGAACACATCACTATCTCCCCAAGCATTCTGTCCAGATAATGTGCAGTTCATTTAGGACCTTTCCGTTTAACCCTGTGTTATCCAAACTCTTCAATGAAAAGTGTAAACTCACCACATAAACACTCTGTATACAAAATAAAATTCCCCAATAAAGATCAGAACATGATGTTCACATTTGCATGGAAGCACAATTGAATGAATGCTGATTATTCAGAGAATTACAGTATTTATGTTTATTGAGGATTGTTTTTTTTTATGTACTAACAATTAAGCTTCATACACACAATATGAAAATTGGATGAAAGATACCACTTTTGAAGCGTTCGTGCATATGAGCGTATCATTTTTGGTGGGGGAGTGGATCTTGGGTGGGAGTTCCCACACTTTTTTCCCCCAGGACTTGACCCCTGGTCTTAGGGACCTGGTGTTTTGCTTGAAGGTCTGAAAAAGACATAAATCTACATTTAGCGCTTTTACACTATGTGGGCATATTCATTGTTTCCCTATATATGACTTCTGAATGAATTGGGGAATGGGGACTTGCTTGGAAACTGCCAGGGAGTATTCATCTAAATGAATGGAGGTTTCATACATTGGATGGTGGTTCACAACCACACAAGCCTGCTTTGACTCTGTATGTGAGTCCATATGCCATGGTAAGCATGCATGGTTTACATATGGAGGTGGACCACAGGGTGACTTCATTGATCACCAATTTTGTATACATCAGTTTATTCCACGGTGACCTTTGGGATGAACTATTTGGACTCTTTTTTATGACATTTTATGCACTTTGGATTCAGTTAGTTTACTTCATCACCATAATATTTGGTGATTTTTTATTAATTTTCCTTTTCGCTTCACTCTTCATCACAAGTGAATTTATTTATGAAACAAAAACAAGTGAATTTATTTGTTATTATTTACAGGATATTAGCTATATTATACCACTTATGCCCCGTACACACGGTCGGAAATTCCAACCACAAAATCCGTCGGATTTTTTCCGACGGATTTTGTCCGACACTGGTGTTGCATACACACGGTCGGACAAAGTTGTCAGAAAATCCGATCATCCTGAACGTAGTGGCGTTAGTTGCGTACGACGGGACTACGTAGAGGCTAGTAGCCAATAGCTTTGGTCTTGTAATGTGATCTGTGCATGCGTGGCACTTTGTCCGTCTGAATTCGCGACACACGGAAAAAGTCCGATAGGACTTTGTTGTCGGAAAATTTGACGTATGTTCGTTTTTCATCCATCCGTTTTCGGATGAAAAACGGACATACAGGTATCCCTATGGGATAGCGGGTGTCAGCGGATGAGCATCCGCTGACACCCGCTCTGGTCCGTGCCCGCTATGCTCCGTTTCTGCAGACGGAGGAAAGCCCCATTTTTTCATCTGTCTGCAGAGCGGATCGGGTGACGACGGACTCTACGGTCCGTCGTCACCCGATCCCCCACAGGGGAGAGCGGCGCTCTGGCAGGTCTGTCCCTGCACGGAGTGCAGAGACGGAACTGTCATCTTCCTGCTCAGCGGAGATCGCTCCGGCGATCCCCGCTGAGCAAGCGGCTATCCACGGGGCGGATCTGCACTGATCCGCCCTGTGTGAAAGAGCCCTTAATGTGCTAGCAGCTTTATTTGTCTTCTAAACGCAATTTCTTTATTTAGAGTAATAAACACCTAACAGGTGTTCTAAATCCTCTCCACTCTTTTTAAAGCTAAAAAAAAAAAAAAAAAAAAAAAAGCTTTGCCTCTAGTTATACTTTCAATTTGCCCTTATTGCAAATTTAATTGCTGTCAGTGCATGTTAGATCGCTCCAAGCAACCGCCATAGATAATACATAAAGAGGTATACAGTACATATTAATACTTTATGCCTAGATCAGTCGTGCATCTTCCTGGCTCTTGCTGTAAATAATTCCTTTGTGTGTTTGTAACTAAAGAGTATTTAACAATAAATTCCTCTACATAAACCAGAAGCCAACCAGACAATGCAAAACCCACTTCCATTTATAAATAGTTTGAGTACAAAATGCGGTGTAATTTGTGCCGTTCAGAACTTTCAGAGTTTTTAATCTCCTATAACCTCAGCAGCGTGACTGTTCCCAGGTTTTATGGATACGACAATTTCTTTTAGATTAAATGCAACACCAACTGCGGTGATGACTTTGTTTGCCTCCAATTTGCTTTCAATTTACAGGGACTACCTGGAGGCTGTAATAATATGAGTTGCCGCTAAGCTTGTGTAGATTCTCCTCTTTTTTTTTCTGCAACGCACCGAGCAAAAGGTTATGAATTGTAGGGCGACCTCAATTCCCGAATCTTTATTACATTCCCGACATAGTCCGAAAAAGCTATTTTGACGTGGCCGCAAATTACACGTTTTTCCATTTTCCTTTGGCATGTGCTAAGGACAAGTGGGACACCTCCGGCACATAGTAGACTCTACCTCCGAAAATTCTCCCACTGGTAGACAGATGAGAGCAAAAGAACATGTGGACACCAGACCGCTTCCTAGGATGTACGTGCCATGCCGATCACACTTAGGTAAACATTCTGTCGGTATTCCTGCAGCAATGGGGTTAAATGGATGTCAGTTTCAAATATTTATTTCCTATAAAAGGATCATCATTTTCTACAGGGAGGAAAATAAAATATTTATTTCACAATTTCTGAGAGATACATTTATTGAGTTGACATTCGGTCTTATGACGGGAAAGGTCTACAATCCTGTAGCAACCAAGTCAATCTACATTTCTAGCGCAGCTAAAGGAAAATGTTATTGGTTTTTATGGCCAAGCCTATCTAGTTTTCCATGTTATTAATATACAGGATTTATAGAGCGCCAACTGTTTGTGAAGGGCTTTAAGAAATAAAGGGAGGCAGTACAGTTATAATACAATTCAGGATAAGGAGGTTAGAAGGAGCCTGTTTGTAAGGCAAGGACAAATGGTACAAAATGAGGAGTTGGTGGGGAGACACTTTAACCACTTCAATACCCACCCAGTGTCAAATGACGCCAACAAGGTGGATCTCCCATCCTGGGTGGGCGTCGTATGACGTCCTCCCATTCCCGGCCGTCTAGGGGGTGCGCGCGCGCCGCGGCGGTGTCGCTCGGGACCCGGTGCCCGCGCCCGGCGGCCGCGATGTCCGCCGGGCACCCGCGATTGCCCGGGAACACAGCAGGACCGTGGAGCTGTGTGTGTAAACACACAGATCCACGTCCTGTCAGGGGAGCGGAGACCGATGGTGTGTTCCCAGTACAGAGGAATACCGATCGGTCTCCTCCCCTTGTGAGTCCCCTCCCCTCACAGTTAGATTCACTCCCAGGGAACATACATTAAACCCTGCAGCGCCCCCTAGTGTTAACCCCTTCCCTGCCAGTCACATTTACACAGTAATCACTGCAATTTTATAGCAACGATCGCTGTGTAAATGTGAATGGTCCCAAAAATGTGTCAAAAGTGTCTGAAGTGTCCCCCTTAATGTCACAGTCATGAAAAAAAATCGCAGATCGCCGCCATTACTAGTAAAAAAATAAAATAAAAAAAAAATGCAATAATTCTATCCCCTATTTTGTAGACGCTATAACTTTTGTGAAAACCAATCAATATACGCTTATTGCAATTTTTTTTTTTTACCAAAAATATGTAGAAGAATACATATTGGCCTAAACTGAGTCAAAAATTCGTATTTTTTTTTTTAAATGGGATATTTATTATAGCAAAAAGTAAAAAATATTGTGTTTTTTTCAAAATTGTCGCTCTTCTTTTGTTTATAGCGCAAAAAAATAAAAACCGCAGAGGTGATCAAATACCACAAAAGAAAGCTCTATTTGTGGGGAAAAAAGGACGTCAATTTTGTTTGGGTGCAACGTCGCATGACCATGCAATTGTCAGTCAAAGCGACGCAGTGCCGAATCGCAAGTGCTCTGGTAAGGAATGGGGTAAAATCCTCCGGGGCTGAAGTGGTTAAAGTGGAACTGCAGTCTGCTCACATCATTTGTAATAAAAACATCTTTGCCATTCTGAAGCTTCTCTCCAAACACTTTGCATATTATTTTATATATACTGTGATTCTGTACTTGTCATAATAAGCAGATATGCTGCTGAAATCTCCCTCCACTGAGTCTGGCTGCAGCCATTTTAACTGTGGGCAGCTGAAGCTACTGCCTGTTCACTTCCTGGCTTTACACAGACACACAGAGTCACACCTCCAGCTCTGCAGCTCTCATTGGCCCTCTTATGACATCCTCCCTCCTGGGAAAAATCTCACAAGAGTGAGAGAGAGACCCCACTGCATCATCTTTAGAAGAGGCTTCCTTCTGGGACAACAGCCATGCAGACCAATTTGATGCAGTGTGCGGGATATGGTCTGAGCACTGACAGGCTGACCCCCCACCCTTCAACCTCTGCAGCATTGCTGGCAGCACTCATACGTCTATTTCCCAAAGGCAACTTCTGGATATGCCGCTGAGCACGTGCACTCAACTTCTTTGGTCAACCATGGCGAGGCCTGTTCTGAGTGGAACCTGTCCTGTTAAACTGCTATATGGTCTTGGCCACCGTGCTGCAGCTCAGTTTCAAGGTCTTGTCAATCTTCTTATAGCCTAGGCCATCTTTATGTAGAGCAACAATTCTTTTTTTCAGATCCTCAGAGAGTTCTTTGCCATGAGGTGCCATGTTGAACTTCCAGTGACCAGTATGAAAGAGTGAGAGCGATAACACAAATTTAACACACCTGCTCCCCATTCACACCTGAGACCTGGTAACACTAATTAGTCACATGACACCGGGGAGGGAAAATGGCTAATTGGGCCCAATGTGGACATTTTCACTTAGGGGGTGTACTCACTTTTGTTGCCAGCGGTTTAGACATTAATGGCTGTGTGTTGAGTTATTTTTGAGGGGACAGCAAATTTACACTGTTATACAAGCTGTACACTCACTACTTTACATTGTAGCAAAGTGTCATTTCTTCAGTGTCTTCACATGAAAAAATCTAATAAAATATTTACAAAAATGTGAGGGGTGTACTCACTTTTGTGAGATACTGTATTATATTGCAGTGCGCCAATTCTTAGATGTGATGACTGCATTGATTTCCTTTTTAAGTCTTTCTTTCTTCTATTTTCATCTGGTGATCCAGATAGCAAGTCCTGTTGTTTTTGAAAAGCACGCGCTCTCCAGCAGAATGTATCAGTTTTGTATCAGACAAACCATGTAACACTGGCAGAGGTGTAAACAATGATCAGCTTTTAATTAGAAATAACTGCTAAGAGGGAAAATGTATTTTAAAATATAGGTACCCACATCCTAGATATCATAGAGAAGAAATTGGATAGAGTGGGGCAACAGGATTTTCTTGGTACCGTCAAAAGACATTTACAACAAAAATCTATTTTTGTATTTCTGTATTCTTTCTGTCCTGATGGACTGTTTTTAAATATTGTATCTGTATGCAAATAAAATGTATTGATTTTAACAACATTTTTTAAATGTCCTTTGATGGTACCAATAAAATCCTTGTGCCCTCTCTATCCAATGATCAGCTTTTATTTATTCAAAATCTTTAACCTTTATTATAAAAAAAAAGTTTGCTGTAACTGATTATAAAGTGTGAACTGGAGCTTAGCTTCAATCTGTTAGTGTATCTAAATCTGCTAATACATTTAACACTACAACCCCCCCCCCCCTGACTAATAATGCTGCTGCGCCTCCTCGTTAATCCAGAGTTTTGTCTCACTAACGCAGGAAGTTTGTTACAGGCCAAACCACCAGGTGAAAACAGAAGTAAAAAAAAGTCAAAGAAAGTAAAACGAATGCAGCCACCACATCTAGTGATTGGTAAGCTGCAATATATTACATTTTTGGTTTGGGGTGCAATACAAATAAAAGTGATAGAGAATCTGAAATATTGAGCGGTCATCGGAACAGAAATAGTGATGAAATCTTCCAATGGGGGGCAATAGTTTTGGCCACTATCAGGAATTTCCCTTACTTTGGAGGGATTTCCTCCTATTGGACAGGCATTAAAGGGAAATCCCCTCAATGGGACACAGATGGAAAAAAAAACTAACAGGGGTTACAGGGGCGGACTGACAACTCATGGGGCCCCCGGAGCAATAGGAGATTATGGGGCCCCCAGGCAATCGGAGATTATGGGGCCACACAGTATACACACAAACAGTATACAATCACACAGTATACACATACATGTACACACAGTATACACATACATGTTTCTATTGGCTGAGAAGGTACTGGAGAGGTGGGGCAGCTATAAACTTGGGATTTTTAGACCAAAAGGATGTCGGTAAGGGACATTTCAGAGACAGATGTAAAAAAAATCACATATTTTTACATACTGTCCCTGGTTTTACTGAGGCTGGCAACCTTGATGGGGCCCCCTAGTGGCCCGGGGCCCTCGGGCAGTGCCTGAGTGGCCGAATGGTCAGTCCACCCCTGAGGGGTTATAACTCTTCCTTACTCTACCCAAAAATCAAAGAAATAAAATGTTTCCCTTTAATTCTGCTTTAAAAGACAGAAGCAGACCCACAGAAAAAAACAAACTGTGAATGGGTAAGTGGCATACAGGAGCCATGTAACATTTAAAGATGGTAGCAGCCAATGGTGAACACAGAACCCACCTTTTGCTCAGGCACTGTCCAGTCCACAGAGAAGAAGTGGCATTTAGACTTTGCATACATGAGCATGCCTCTCTTGCATTCTTACCAAATTCCACTAGATGGCGCAGGCATGCGCATAGAAAAGGCATGCCAGCCAGAGCAGAAAGATTCTGGCAGAGCAGCCCCTGAACATGTAGGACTGATGAATGCTTGCAAAAGGTAATCAAGTAAAAAATAATAACTTAGACAAACATGATAGAACCTCTTATTTCGGGTCAGCATGATTAAATAGAAAATATGGCTTCCTATATAGTTAGTGTAACATGTGTAACTGACAATTGCGCAGTCATGCAACGTTGTACACAAACAAAATGAATGTCCTTTTTTCCCCACACATAGAGCTTTCTTTTGGTGGTATTTGATCACCTCTGCGGTTTTTATTTTTTGCGCTATAAACAAAAGAAGAGCGACAATTTTGAAAAAACACATTATTTTTTACTTTTTACTATAATACATATCCCCCAAAAAAATGTAAAAATAAATTATTTCTTCATATGCATTCTTCTACATATTTTATGTTAAAAAAAATAGTAATGCGCATATATTAAATGGTTTGAAACAAAAGTTATACTGTCTACAAAATAAGAGATACATTTATGGCATTTTTATTATTATTATTTTTCTTTACTAGTAATGGCGGTGATCAACAATTTTTAGCGGCACTGCGACATTGCGGTGGACAGATCGGACACTTTTGACACTTTTTTTGGACCATTGACATTTATACAGCGATCAGAGCTAAAAATAGCCACTGTATAAACGTCACTGGCAGGGAAGGGGTGAACACTAGGGGGCGATCAAGGGTTTAAGGCTACTTTCACACTGAGGCTGGCGGGCGCTGGTGGTAAACTGGTGCTATATTTAGCGCCGCTTTACAGACGTTTTAGCAGCGCTATTCGGCCGCTAGTGGGGCGGTTTTAACCCCCGCTAGCGGCCGAAAAAGGGTTAAAACCACCCGCAAAGTGCCGCTGCAGCAGCGCTCTGCCGGTGGGTTTGCAGCGCTGCCCCATTGTTTTCAATGGGAAGCGGCTCTTAAGAAGCGGTGAATACACTGCTCCTACAGCACTCCAAAGTTGCGACTTGCAGGACTTTTTTGACCGTTCTGCAAAGCATCTCAGTGTGCAAGCAACCTAAGTGTTCCCTAGGGAGGTGTTTCTAACTGTGGGGGAGGGGACTGACTGGGAGTAGAGAGAGATCGGTATTCCTGATCACTAGGAACAGACGATCACTCTCTACTCCCCTGACAGAACGAGGATCTGTCTGTTTACATTGACAGATCCCCGTTCTGGCTCTCTGAGGAGCGATCGCGGGTCACCGGTGGACATTGTGGCCGCCGGCCATGCGCATCGGCTCCAGGGCCCCCTATAGCTTTTAAAGCGACCGACGTACACCTACGGCAGTTTGCGCTGCTGTGCCAACCTGCCACAGTATAATGACAGCGGCTATTCGGCAAGAGGTTAAATTGCATATCTGAAAGATCTGGTATTTTTGTAGTAGATGAGCACAGAAAGGCTAACAGTTGCCTAGTGGAGGTAGAGTGCTGGGGACTGTCGCGGAATGTCTATGGGCACCTGTATACTTAAAAATAAACAATATGTAAACTAATCACTAAAATCTCATATACACTTTAACATGTTAATGGAGTTTCAGGAGTTGTTTCCAATGTTCCTAAATCGTTTTCATTTAAATAATACCTGGTGACATGGGCCTCCGCAGGTAGGGGCAAGGGGGGTCAATCCCCCCCCCCCCCCTGGAATCAGGGATCGGATCTTAAATTCAGCATAGTTGCATCGCTACTGGGGTGCGGGCAGCACGCACCCAGGTGCCGCCCGCCAGTAGGGGGACACCATCAAGGTGCTGTCAAGCCCCCCAATCAGAGTAGTGTGACTTCGGCTCTTTTCCCTGCTCAATCCAGCAGAGAACTCGTCGGTGCTGTGACAGGAGAAAGGCTCACCCCCCTTTCTCCAGTCAGGGAGAAGAGACAGCGGCTCTCACCAGGTTCCCCGCCCAGCTTCCTGCCTGCTCCGTTCCTTCCCTATTGGCCATAACTGAGGGCCAATTAAAGGAGACTAGGAGAGGAGATCATCATGGGACATGTAGTTTCAAAGATTGGCGGCCCTATTTTCCACAGGGAGGAAGCTGCAGCTGGATAAAGAGAGAGATTGAGAGACTGCAGCCTGGAAAAAAGCTGAGAGAGAGTCACGCTGCCCAGCGCCACCAGAGAGCCACGCTGCCCAGCACCACCAGAGAGAGCCACGCTGCTCAGCACCACCAGAGAGAGAAAGACTGAGCCACTACCAGGGTACAGACATGCTCCACTACTGACCAGAGTCACTCCCGGGGAACACTGAGTGAGCTATCGTCCATCTAGAGGGATCACTGCTGTAGTTTTGCTGGGTCTGGTAAGTTGGCCATTATTCATTACTTATCCTAGGGACTATACTAAGTCTGCAGTCACTGACCATGATAATGTGATAATGACATTGTCAAAAAGGGGGGTTGCATGGGTGACCCTAAAATGATGCCCGAAAAAAGTTCTGCAGATGCCCAAGCCTGGTGATCCTGCCATGAAGATCCTTGTTGGGGCGTTTCCTGATATAGGGAGTGAAATAAATATGGGGTGGTTTTGGATTCCCCTATTTATTATAAATACGTATTATCTAGTCTATTCCTATAGTTAGCTATTCTATCACAGCTCTGATAAGGTTAATGGTGATGACAGCATAACAATGTTAGATAATAGGGGTAACCAGTGCGCTCAACCAAAAACTATTAAATCAAATAAGGAGAAAAATGGAAAAGGAAAGCAGCCAACATATAAGTGATCTCACACTTGTAAAGGTAAAATTGAATGAAGAGGGTATGTGGCGCTAACCCTTATGTAAATCAATAAATAATCTAAAAATAATCTAAAATGACCAGTTTGCAAAGCTCAGAGTATCCGAAAGATGAGTGACCTTTCACATAAATAGATATATAAAAACATAAAATAATGAACTAAATAGATAAAATTCCTTAATAGCAATACACATAAAATATTGAATAAATATAAGACGTGTGTATAAAATGAAAAAATGTTCAATAAAAGTGATGGTGCTAAAATAACCGTGCTGAAAATAAATATATGTGCTGGGGTAAAAATGATGATGGAGTTGGGTTAAAAATAGTGAACACAAAATCTTCTAGCAATAAAAGGTGCACAGTGCAACGTGCAAAATATGTGAATAAAGAACCAATAGAGAACCGATAAATTGGTTCTGAAAGTGCAAGGGAATTGCAAGGAAATTGCAAGGGAAATTAATGATTGAATGTGCAGAAATATCCAAAATAATGACAAAGTGACCATACAGATGAAAAGAGTGTGTCACTGTAGGTATGGTATAATCAGATGATACCAAAACAATAATATCGCTGAAAAAAATTATTAAAAAATAAAAGTAAAATTTGGTGCACTACAAGTCCCAGCTTGTAAAGAAAAAAATGGCGGAAAATAAACGATAAAGTCCACAATCTGGAACAATGAAGAGCATAATGCTCTGGAATAAGTGAAGGTGAGTAGAAATATTCAGGAATCTTTGTGTTGATCACAGTGATGATCCGTGCAGGCAGTGCTCTGTGCTGACTTCAGGGGTGCACCCTACTAGTTCCCCCAGCCTCTCACCTCTATTTGCGGCCCCTACAGGCCTAGTGGAGCAGATAGCCTCTAAAGTGGCAAGCCTGGTCACTTTCCGGGTCCTCTTTCTTATGGGCTCCTATGGGCTCCTATAGGCTTCTATGGGCTCCTATGGACTCCTACTCCGATCCAAAAAGGCACTCCAGGGGTAAGGGGTCACTCACGGGTTAGATCAGCATGTAGGGGTTAAAGGTACAAAGAAGCGCTCCAATGTGTAGTAAAAAACAGGTTTATTGAAACAAAAATAATATCCACTCACATTTAAAGTTTTCTTGCATCAGCATAGATGAACTTCCGGTCGCGGCCGCAAACCAGAAGTAGAGCGATAGGCACCTGACTTCCTTCCTCCCTCACTAGTATCGTCACTAGCACACGTGACTTTGTCAAAGGGACAAAGTCACGTGTGCTAGTGACGATACTAGTGAGGGAGGAAGGAAGTCAGGTGCCTATCGCTCTACTTCTGGTTTGCGGCCGCGACCGGAAGTTCATCTATGCTGATGCAAGAAAACTTTAAATGTGAGTGGATATTATTTTTGTTTCAATAAACCTGTTTTTTACTACACATTGGAGCGCTTCTTTGTACCTTTAACCCCTACATGCTGATCTAACCCGTGAGTGACCCCTTACCCCTGGAGTGCCTTTTTGGATCGGAGTAGGAGTCCATAGGAGCCCATAGAAGCCTATAGGAGCCCATAGGAGCCCATAAGAAAGAGGACCCGGAAAGTGACCAGGCTTGCCACTTTAGAGGCTATCTGCTCCACTAGGCCTGTAGGGGCCGCAAATAGAGGTGAGAGGCTGGGGGAACTAGTAGGGTGCACCCCTGAAGTCAGCACAGAGCACTGCCTGCACGGATCATCACTGTGATCAACACAAAGATTCCTGAATATTTCTACTCACCTTCACTTATTCCAGAGCATTATGCTCTTCATTGTTCCAGATTGTGGACTTTATCGTTTATTTTCCGCCATTTTTTTCTTTACAAGCTGGGACTTGTAGTGCACCAAATTTTACTTTTATTTTTTAATAATTTTTTTTCAGCGATATTATTGTTTTGGTATCATCTGATTATACCATACCTACAGTGACACACTCTTTTCATCTGTATGGTCACTTTGTCATTATTTTGGATATTTCTGCACATTCAATCATTAATTTCCCTTGCAATTTCCTTGCAATTCCCTTGCACTTTCAGAACCAATTTATCGGTTCTCTATTGGTTCTTTATTCACATATTTTGCACGTTGCACTGTGCACCTTTTATTGCTAGAAGATTTTGTGTTCACTATTTTTAACCCAACTCCATCATCATTTTTACCCCAGCACATATATTTGTAGCGCTACCCCCAGTTAAGAGAGCCGCTGGTTTGTTTTGGGTCCCTGAGTACAGCTCCACCAACCCCCGGCAATTTGGCTCTACCCGCTCTGGCACAGTTAGTAAAGGGGTATGTATCTATGCACATATAAACATATCTTATACTCTAAGTGTAATGGATTTAAACTCACAAGCAGACTGCTGAGATAAGAATAACTGGCTTTACTTTGGCAGTAAGGAAAAGAAATAGTAACAGGCATTTAACATTTGACTTACAATACTTTAGCAGGTCCCTGTAATATGCACTTAAACATGTACACACATATGTAACAAACTAGCAATGGGGAAACGGAGCGCCAAGTGTGGCGACCGTCTGCTATGCACCCCTGAGGTGCAATAAATCTATCTGCGCCTACCTAACGGACCAGGCCTGATCCCTAGCAATAGAGCTCAGTCCTTGAATAAGTACAGTGTTCTTCACCGGCAATGAATCTGTAGAGGTGGTGCACATGTAGCTTTAAATGGTGTATTTGTAATCCACAGAAAGTAACATTTGCTGCTCTGAGGTAGCTTGCGCCTAGGCAGTTCAATAGGCATAAACGTGTGTATAGCAATGTAGGATGAGCCTTCCGGCTCTCTCACCAATCCTGGGGTACCGTCCTCAGCTCCGGTCCCTTCAATGGCGGCGTCCGGTCTCCTCCGTCACAGCCCCTGCGCTCCGGTCCTCAACTCCGACCGACCGTCTGTAGGGAAAAGCCTCCGCTCTGCTGCTGCTGACTCTGAGGGATGAGAGTCTCTCTCCACCTGCTGCAAGGCCCAGGCTTCAGGCCTTCAGCAGTCCCGGTCCGCACAGGTGTCTCCTCACTTAGAAGTGTCTGCCTCACCAGCCCAGTCAGAACAGGAAGAGGCGGTCTCTCCTCTTCCCTTTTATCACCTCCCCCAGAAGCCTCTCGGGCGGAAACAAACAGCCCGGGAGCCTGGGGAATGATGGGGAATGTAGTCTTTTCCCCTAAAAGGGGTACGACCCCGCTACACACTCCCCCCACTTTGAATCTTTGGTCCCCAAAGACATTGTTCAAACTACAAGCTTTCTTTGAGACAACACGTTCACATAATTCAGACAGAGGAGCTTCCCACCAATTAGCATGAGATGGGGAGCTGTCCTGTCTACAGGTCACTTCAGTGTGGGCGACCTGTTTAACTGTGCCAGAGAGTGAGCTGGGGTTGCCCTCCACCAAATGAACAGTGGATGGGTCAGGGCGTTCAGCACTTGTCCTTGCTGTGGTAACAGAGTCCTCTGAACTTTCTCCCATCTTGGGGTAAGTTAACTTCTTGGGAGGCTTCACAACTCTGCAAGCTCTGTGTTCCCTTGGGACTTCTTCAGGAACACATTCTGGCAACATCTCTGGTTCTGGAACATCAATAGCGCGGCTGTCCCCCGGTGCGGGGGCGCGGGCGCGCGCGGGAGCGCGCGGGGGCGCGCGCATGCAGGTGTTTTTCCTGTATGTGCTTGGTCAACCTGCAAAACCTGATTTATCTGATCCCTGCTGAAACTGACTCTTCTGACCTCTGCCTGCCCGATCTCCGGTTCTGGACTTTGACTCTGCCATCTGTGTTTGACTCTGCCTGTTCGAGACCCCGCGCTGCACATTACCTGTTTGCTTCCTGCTGCTGGAGGACACCTCCTTGTGTCTGCTGCACATTACCTGTTTGCCTCCTGCTGCTGGACTGCTGCACATTACTGTTTGCTTCCTGCTGCTGGACTGGACACCTCCTTGTGTCTGCTGCATTACCTGTTTGCTTCCTGCTGCTGGACTACAGGGCACCTGTGTCTGCTGCACATTACCTGTTTGCTTCCTGCTGCTGGACTACAGGACACCTCCTTGTGTCTGCTGCACACATTACCTGTTTGCTTCCTGCTGCTGGACTACAGCTGACTGGACTACAGGTCATACAGGTCAGCTCTGTCCTCCTGGTTCCCTCCGCACAGGTGGGGTTTGTGGTCTCTGCTATCTCGGCCCTCTACAGTCCGAGTTGGCCAGAGTGGGCATCTGAGCTTACCAGCCCGCACCACAACAGGCACTTCTGAGCCTATGGCACTTGTGCTCCCCTGTGCTCTCGAGTCTCACCTCTTGATGTCTCCTCCCTCCACAACAGGCTTGATGACTGGTTTACAGTGGTGCAGACCATTTCTTCCCTATCAGGGGTGATGCCACTTTGGGCTCTGCAACGCCCCCTGAGACATTTCAACACTTTGTAAATGACATTCCTGAACCAGGGGTTTACGAGTGGCCGCTCAAGGCGGCTTTTTATCCCTGCAGATGGGCCACTCTTCTTCCACCAGATTTTCATTTCACTTCACTTCAGGCCCGGACAGAAACTAAACTGAATGCTCTATCGGACACCATACTTACCCCAGCGTTTCTCTACTTCTTCTTCTGAGTAGAGACCAGGGATATCTTCCCAGCACTCAGGCACAACACTGAATGGCACAAACTCTGTGGCTTCTGGGTTCAATGTGTTATCTTCCACATCTTCAGTAGGTGGAAGATCTATGGCAGAATTTCCTGGAGTTGAGGAAGGCCATAGCCATTCAAGTTCTCCTCTTTCTTCCTCTGGTTGGGGGTCCTGTCCACCCCTAGCTTGGGATGTTTGAGACCGAGTATTAGGCCTGGGGGTATCCAGAATGGAAACAGATTCAGGTACGTCTCTTGCTGGAGGCATTCTGACTGCTTCAGTGAGTGGGAGCAAGTGATTCCTATGCCAGGTCTTCAAAGGCCCCACTCTCCCTTCTGGCTTTAACTTGTAGACAGGCAATCCAGGTAGCTTTCTACAAATGATATATGGCTCTGATCTCCATCTATCAGCAATCTTGTGTTTTCCAGGGATCCCTAGGTTGCGTAACAGTACACGGTCCCCAGACTGTAGGTCCTGTACTCTAACTTTCAGGTCAAAGTTCCTCTTATTTCGGGCCCCCCTCTGGTCAGAGGCCGCTTGAGCTTTCTCATAAGCTATCTTCAGACTGTGCCTCAGTCTGTCCACATATCCTTTGTGGGAGGCAGCAGAGGCGTGGTCCAAGGAAATGCCGAAGGCCAAATCCACTGGCAATCTTGCTTCTCTCCCAAACATAAGCCGGTAAGGGGAGAAACCTGTCACATCACTTGTGGTGCAGTTGTAGGCATGCACCAGAGCTGATATGTGCTGACTCCAATGTTGCTTCTTCTCTGTTTCCAAAGTTCCCAACATATTCAATAGGGTCCCGTTGAACCTTTCAGGCTGGGCATCACCTTGAGGGTGATATGGTGTAGTTCTAGTCTTCTCTACTCCCAGAGAATCTAGTAGCTTCCTGATCAGGCGACTCTCAAAGTCCCTTCCTTGGTCTGAATGGATTCTCTGTGGTAGTCCATAATGAACAAAGTACTTCTCCAAAAGTACCTTGGCTACTGTAGAGGCCTTCTGGTCCTTGGTTGGGAAAGCCTGAGCATAACGGGTGAAATGGTCGGTTACCACCAGAACATTTCCCAATCCACTCAAATCGGGTTCAAGGCAGAGAAAATCAATGCATACCAGATCCATTGGGCCTTGACTCTGTAGATGGCCCATTGGGGCAGCTTGATGGGGTAAAGTCTTTCTCTGAATGCATCTTGCACAGGAATGGCAATACTCCTCCACTTCGGCCCTCATGCAGGGCCAGTAAAACCGGTCTCTGATAAGTTGGAAGGTTCTCTCTGCTCCCAAGTGACCATGCTGGTCATGTAGGGCAATCAGCACAGTCTCTTGATGCTTTTCGGGGAGAAACAACTGCCACTTGTCTTCTGGGCCATCAGAGGGGCCCCTTCGGTAGACTACCCCCTGATGCACCTGTAGCTTGTCCAACTCTCTCCTCAGTAGGCGAGCTTCTTTAGAAGGGTGAAGGCGAAGTCCCTCTGGACTCTGGTCTTCCAGGGCTTCCAGGACCAATTTCCCCATGGGGTCTTCCAATTGGTCACACCTTAACTCTTTCTTGGACAGCTTCGGTAGACACTCTTCTTCTAGTTGAGTTACCCCACAGTAACACCTTGGGACTCCCACTGTGGTAACTCCTATCTCTTCAGCTCTGGATCCTCCTCTGGCTTGGAGTTCAGCCCCCTGACAAAGGGCTCGCACTCCTTCTGGTGCCACTTGGGTCCAGTCTTCCCAGTCATCGACCATGACATGGGATCTTCGGGACAGGGCATCTGCATCCCTATTTCCAGCCCCTGGTCTGTACTTGAGGCTGAAATTGAATCCAGACAACGCCGCCAACCATCTGTGTCCAGTTGCATCCAGCTTGGCGGTGGTGAATAGATAGGTTAAGGGATTGTTATCTGTCTTTACAGTAAACTCGGCCCCATACAGATAGTCTCTCAGTTTGTCAACAACTGCCCATTTGAGGGCTAAGAACTCCAACTTGTGGGTGGGGTAGTTCTTCTCGGAGGGGGTCAGGCTCCGGCTCACATAAGCCACTGGTCGTAGCTGGTCTTCATACTCCTGGTAGAGTACTCCACCTAGGCCCTCATGGCTGGCATCAACATGTAGCTCATATGGTCTAGTGGGATCAGCGTAGGCCAAAACTGGGGCTGTGGTGAGACTTCTCTTCAAGGTTCTGAAAGCCTCTTCACACCTTGAGTTCCATTGGTCTTGGACCGATTCACCGGACCTCCTAGGCCCCAATCCATCTTCCTCTCCTTCTGTCTTGAGCAGCTCGTTTAGGGGCTTTGCAATGCGGGCAAACCCATCCACAAACCTGCGGTAGTAGGAGCAGAACCCCAAGAAAGACCGAAGTTCTGTAACTGTTGTGGGTCTTGGCCACGAAGTAACTGCCTCCAACTTCTCAGGGTCTGTAGCCACTCCTTTTTCAGACACTATGTGTCCCAGATAGTTCACAGAGGACTGATAGAACCGACACTTCTCGGGGGAAAGTTTGAGTCCCTCTTCACTGAGCCTCTTCAGTACTTTCTCCAATCTGGCTTCATGCTCTTCCAAAGTCTTTCCAAAGACAATGACATCGTCCAGGTACACAAGGACTTCTATGAGGTTCATGTCTCCAACTGTCCTTTCCATAAGGCGTTGAAATGTAGCCGGAGCTCCAGATAGGCCCTGAGGCATCCTGTTGAACTCAAAGAATCCTACTGGGGTTATGAAGGCAGTCTTTTCTCTGTCTTCTGGATGCATGGGGATTTGGTAATACCCACTCTTGAGGTCCATCACACTGAACCACTTAGCTCCAGATAAACTCTGTAAGGCATCCTCTATCCTTGGCGTGGTGTACTGGTCAGGAATGGTCCTCCTGTTGAGAGTTCTGTAGTCAATGCAGAGCCTCAATGACCCATTCTTCTTCCTGACTACCACAATTGGGGAGGCATAGGGGCTTCTGGACTCCCGAATCACTCCCGTCTTCTTCAATTCCGCAAGCTGCTCCCTCAGATCCTCCAGATCTGCTAGCGGGACTCGCCTGACTCGCTCTCTGAATGGCTTGTCCTCTTGCATGCGGATTCGATGGGTGGCACTCCTCGCACACCTCACATCAAACTCATCTTTAGAGAAAATCTTCTCCCATCTGGTCAGCTGGGCCTTGGCTCTCTCTTTCCAAGCTCCAGGTAGGTTTGGGTTCTCCATGGAGAGTTTCTTCCAAACATCTTCTCCTTCACCCGTCCCCTTCACTTCTGACCAGCCAACTGGGACAGCAGGACTCACCTGTCCCAGAAGCATCCTGGCAGGGATCTCCACGGGCTGCTCCGTGGGGTTCCTCACACTGACAGGGACTCTTCCTCTAGCCTTCTTCAGGTCCTTCAATGAGATTACTTCTGGTATCACTTCCAGACCTGAGTGACCCTCCATTGGGTCGGGTTCCAACATCACAAAGGGGCCAGGCTGCTCCCAAGTAAGTTTCACCGTGGCTCTCATGCAGGTCACCTCTCCAGGCTGTAACACTGCTCCTTCTTTTCCAAGCCTCCATACCCTTCCTATCCCCTCACTTGGGGTCTTCTGCTCTAGGACCAACCGCTGATAGGCTGCCTTCAGCATGGGATGGATCTTGGGAGCTGAAAGATTCTCTTTCTTCACCAGGGGAGTCAGGAGCCTTCTGACTAGGTCCGTGTTCGTCCCTATAATCAGGGACGTCTTGCTGGTTCCTGGTGGGCGGGGACACACCACTGCTAAGGTGTCAAACACTTCAGACTTCCCAGCTACGGATGGGTCAAAGGTCAACCGTATGGGTAGGTATCCATCGTAGGGGAAACTCTGAGTTCCCAGTCCCCTTATCTCCAACTCCTCTATCTTCTGTATGGGCAGATGACTCAGGTATCTGTCATAGAAGTCCCTGTACAATAGGGTCACTTGTGCTCCAGTGTCTAGGAGGGCCTTCGTGTACACTCCTTCCACCTGGATAGGTACAGTAGGAGATGGGCCAACCAGCTCTTCCGGGTAGGGCCGGGTTAATGCTACCTTCTTCTTTGGACTCTTTTCTTTACAAGCACTGGATTTGCGCTTGATCCTTTCTTGAGCCTGGTATGCATTAATTTTCTCCCTCTTACTGGGAGTGTGAACCCGTTGAGGGACATTGTTATCTCTCACTTTTAAGGGTTCTCGCTTGGGAGTGCTGTGTCTCTTCGGAGGGGTCTTGCCCCCTTTCTCTGGAGTGCACCTTGGTTGAGGATCCCTGGGCCCCTTTTGAGGGGTTTGATCTCCTCGCTTTCTCTTCCTGTTATGCTTCTTGGAGCTCACTGAAGGTGATGGGCACCCGGTTGACTCCTTTACCGGGGCCCTTTGGCGTTTCCCGCCGGCTGGCGGCTTTCTGTTTTCTTCTTCTTGGGACTGGCACATACAGCTGCAATATGGCCAATTCCTCCACAATTAAAACAGATCATCTCACCGTAGTCAGGTGGGGATGCTGGTGCTGAAACAGCTGGAAACAATTCCCTCCTGGTTGTCTCTTTATTGGGACTGGGCGTCTCTTTCGCCACCAGAGACGTCAGTATCTCCATCATCTGGGACATCTGCAACTTCAGGGCATCTACCTCTGTGTCTCTTTCAGGGGTTAAGGCTGACCTGACCGTGGCCACTGGAAGCTTTGTAGACCCCATCACCTGCTTCTCCTTTTTCTCTTCCAACATGGCCTCTTCTTCTCTGACCATTCGAATGAGACCAGGGTAGTCCAGGCTCTTCCCATCCTGCCGGGTACGTAGTACTAGTGCGACAGGGTCCAAGGGTTGGGCTCCCCTCATCACCTGCTGGGCACGGGCTTCATCTACCTTCCCCGGATCTATCCCCTTCTTCAGGATAATCCTATGCAGGATCTTGTCTATACGTCCCATATACTCCGACAGCTTCTCCCCTGTCTTCTGGTAACAGTGTTCCAGCTGATAGGTAAGTTCTGTGACTTTTTCTGTCCCACCAAACACACTTTCCAGGATGTCTATGTAGTCCTGGGCAGTGCAATCCTTTTTGCTTGTCTTCAGATTGCGTATGGCCTCTAAGGCAGGCCCCTTTAGGCTCTCAACAATCCTTTGCTTCTTTCTACCTTCTGGGACCTCCCATTCTTCTAAGGCCTGCGTGGCACCATCTAACCACTCTTCAAATCTCTCTTCTCCCGAGGGTACAGGTGTCCTCCCTGAAAACATCCGGAGTTTCCTGTATCCCGACATTGGGTAATCCCCGGGGTCTCTTCTGCACTGAGTCACAATCTCTCCTAGAACAGCACACAGTTCTGCACTAAGAGTAGTGTGTGCGGGTGCGGGACTTTCCGCGCCCTTCTGCTCTTCCTTCTTTGGGGATAGCATGGCTTTCATAGGAGAACAGTCTCCCTTGCGCGGCAGCGCATGCAGCAATTGATAGGTCTGACCATCCAGTGCTTGTATGCTTTGGCTCCTGAACTGCTCTGGAGTCTCTTCCTGCCATTCTATTAGGGCGTATGTATACCCAGCATCATTTCTCATGTCCATTATCCATGACTTTTGGCATGGGGATAGGGACATTATGAGCTGCTTGACTGCCTCTCTCTGCCATATCCCTGGCAGTTCAATGACTGTTGCTGCGGCTGGGTTAGTGGCCCATAGTGTGTACCACCGTCCCACTTCTATCGGGTCCATGCCGGTACCTTCTGGCGGGTTTTCCCGCTGACTCAGGATCCCGGATTACGAGCCCCCACGTGTAGCGCTACCCCAGTTAAGAGAGCCGCTGGTTTGTTTTGGGTCCCTGAGTACAGCTCCACCAACCCCCGGCAATTTGGCTCTACCCGCTCTGGCACAGTTAGTAAAGGGGTATGTATCTATGCACATATAAACATATCTTATACTCTAGGTGTAATGGATTTAAACTCACAAGCAGACTGCTGAGATAAGAATAACTGGCTTTACTTTGGCAGTAAGGAAAAGAAATAGTAACAGGCATTTAACATTTGACTTACAATACTTTAGCAGGTCCCTGTAATATGCACTTAAACATGTACACACATATGTAACAAACTAGCAATGGGGAAACGGAGCGCCAAGTGTGGCGACCGTCTGCTATGCACCCCTGAGGTGCAATAAATCTATCTGCGCCTACCTAACGGACCAGGCCTGATCCCTAGCAATAGAGCTCAGTCCTTGAATAAGTACAGTGTTCTTCACCGGCAATGAATCTGTAGAGGTGGTGCACATGTAGCTTTAAATGGTGTATTTGTAATCCACAGAAAGTAACATTTGCTGCTCTGAGGTAGCTTGCGCCTAGGCAGTTCAATAGGCATAAACGTGTGTATAGCAATGTAGGATGAGCCTTCCGGCTCTCTCACCAATCCTGGGGTACCGTCCTCAGCTCCGGTCCCTTCAATGGCGGCGTCCGGTCTCCTCCGTCACAGCCCCTGCGCTCCGGTCCTCAACTCCGACCGACCGTCTGTAGGGAAAAGCCTCCGCTCTGCTGCTGCTGACTCTGAGGGATGAGAGTCTCTCTCCACCTGCTGCAAGGCCCAGGCTTCAGGCCTTCAGCAGTCCCGGTCCGCACAGGTGTCTCCTCACTTAGAAGTGTCTGCCTCACCAGCCCAGTCAGAACAGGAAGAGGCGGTCTCTCCTCTTCCCTTTTATCACCTCCCCCAGAAGCCTCTCGGGCGGAAACAAACAGCCCGGGAGCCTGGGGAATTATGGGGAATGTAGTCTTTTCCCCTAAAAGGGGTACGACCCCGCTACATATTTATTTTCAGCACGGTTATTTTAGCACCATCACTTTTATTGAACATTTTTTCATTTTATACACACGTCTTATATTTATTCAATATTTTATGTGTATTGCTATTAAGGAATTTTATCTATTTAGTTCATTATTTTATGTTTTTATATATCTATTTATGTGAAAGGTCACTCATCTTTCGGATACTCTGAGCTTTGCAAACTGGTCATTTTAGATTATTTTTAGATTATTTATTGATTTACATAAGGGTTAGCGCCACATACCCTCTTCATTCAAGCATAACAATGTTAGCTATGGAAATAAACACAATGCTCAAGTAAGCAAAGGTCTTATTTTATTTACAAGGAACATAGAAATGCTAACATAAAACACTAAAAGAATACTACAGAACAGAACAAGCAAAGAGCATGGGGTGATATGATACAGTAAGTTCTTCCTTTCGGGTTCTGTATGTTCTTGGCTGGGCTCCAGGACAAATAGAGAATGTCACAGACCATGGCGTGCCCTGGGCTTTTAAAGCATTCTCAGACACAACCCACACAAACACCCGCTGCCCGCCCGTGTAGTCCTCTGTCCAATAAGAAGCTATAAGAGGCTGTTCTTCCTAATCACCAGGAAATGTTATTCCCCCGAACATCTTCCAGGAAGTATGTTATTCTCTTCTACAAGTGGGCAGCATTAGTCTATGAACACCTGCCTTGACCCAGGTCAACTTCCAGTAATAGCTGGCCTTTTGATATCCTAATTTGCAGACAAGACAATTGGGTAGTTTAATCTTCCCATCTCCTGGTGGTCTGAAGCAAAGTTCTCCTATTCCCATACCCCACTGCCAGGGGGTATGCGTGAATCCTTTTTCCAGATGAAGATTCTGATAAGCATTCTTCAGTTGCACACACCCTGCTGGGGAAACTCCCTTTACTGACATTCCAAGATGACTTCCAACAAGCCAAATTACTTTATTAACCAGGCAGTAAAAATCCAGAAATATATCATATTAAAACATGTTGCCTTTCAACAGGGTGACAACGCTCCGTCCCTGTCTTCCTATTGTGCCCTTGCATGGTCCACTGTTGTCTCCATAGGGAAACCCATCCTGAGAATTGCCATGCAGCCATTTCTGGAGTGCATGCATGGAGGTAGGAAGTGGACGTTTAGGCAGGTAGTGGTTAATGCTGCCCCAGTTGGGAAGTTGGGAGTTTTTTTTCAACACACAACATAGGAATACACATTGCACAATATATCTATACAAATCTTTTCATTAACATACACCCCACTAACCCCCCACCCGAGAAAACACACCGGATCCTTGATCATGTCCTCTTCAAAAGAGATAAAGAAAAAGAAAAAAAAAGGAAAAAGCCCACCACTTACCTACCCATAGCCAAAACTCAATTTGTGCAAAACATTATTCAAAGTATAATTAGGAAGGGGACTTTATAGCACCCTATTACATGTGTCAAACAACCTACAATACAAAAAAAAGGAAAAAGTAATAAAAAGTATATATATATATATAAATAAAAAAAATTAAAAACAAAAGTAAATAATTTCGAATTACTATTTTCATGTCCTATTATGTTTAGTGTTTTAATTCAATATAATCTCACTCTACTATTTAATTTTTTATACCTCTCCACCTTTCATTTCAATCTACCCTACTTTTTTGTGATTCCATTACGTGTTGCCCATCCCGGGCCTAATTTACTAATATAAAATATCCTCTTCCTTTAATGACATCAATCATCTCTCCACTGTGCCTCCCAGAGGAGCAAAAAACAACACAAAAAAAACAAAAAAAAAAACAATCAAACCCCCAACTCCTCCCAAGTTCCCCCCGCCAAATTAATCTCATAGACTATCTGATCCATAATGCAGCATTGCCCCCAAAAGGGTTTAACCGCTTCCTGACCAGCACACAACGATGTACGTAGACAGAATGGCACGGACAGGCATAAGGGTGTACAGGTACGTCCCCTTTAAGATGCCGCCGTGCCATCGAGCAGGAGCCACCGGGACCCCGGACTCGATAGCCGCGGGGATACCCGCGATCGTCTCACGGGATGGCTGAACGGGGAGATGCGAAAGTAAACAGCATCTCCCCGTTCTGCCTAGCAACTAGTGACACCGATCTCTGCTCTCTGTGATTGGAGCAGATATCAGTGTTCACTAGCTCACAGCCACTCCTCCCCACAGTTAGTAACATGCCTCTAGGAACACTTAACCCCTACACTGCCACCTAGTGGTTAACCCCTTCACTGCCAGTGTCATTTACACAGGAATCAGTGCATTTAAATAGCACTGATTGCTGTATAAATGACAATGGTCCCAAAAATGTGTCAAAAATGTCGCAATCACAATAAAAAAATCGCTGATCACCGACATTACTAGTAAAAATAAAATTATTAATAAAAATGCTATAAAACTATCCCCTATTTTGTAAACGCTATAACTTCTGCGCAAACCAATCAAAAATCGCTTATTGCGTTTTTTTTTCCAAAAATATGTAGAAGAATACGTATCGTCCTAAACTGAGGAAAAAATATGTTTTTTTTTTTTTTTTCAAATTTTTGGGGGATATTTATTATAGCAAAAAGTAAAAATAATGCGTTTTTTTTCCAAATTGACACTCTTTTTTTGTTTATAGCGCAAAAAATAAAAACCGCAGGGGCGATCAAATACCACCAAAAGAAAGCTCTATTTGTGGGAAAAAAATGTTGTTTGGGAGCCACGTCACACGACCGCGCAATTGTCAGTTAAAGCAACGCAGTGCCGTATCGCAAAAAGTGGTCTGGTCTTAAGCCAGCAAAATGGTCCGGTCTGAAAGTGGTTAATCCACCCCCATTTCTGAGGAGTAATACAACCATCCTGCTCATATATCTTTAAATTTATTCTGTTGGTCTTTAACCGTATGTATCCATCTCTCGGCTTCCATTATTTTTCTACCTCCCTTTTTTTTTTTTCCAATACATTATAGTGGAACATCCAGACTGTTTCCAAAATCTAGTTATCCATATTTTGGCTTCATTTAGCAATTGGGGAGTAACGCTTATCTTATAAAACCTAGCAGATGATGGCAGCCCATGAAAAAGAAAATGTAATGGAGAGAATTCTATAGGTCTAAGTGTCATTTTCTTAATCCAAGGGGCTATCTCCTCCCAGAAAACTTTAATCTTTGGGCAATGCCACCATAAATGCAGAAATGAACCCCTTTGATCACATCCCCTCCAGGAGTTAGCATCCGCCGATGGATATATCTGAGCCAATCGAACCGGTGTATGATACCATCTTGTCAGGAACTTATAAGACAACTCCCGTATATGGGAACTTATTAAAGTATGGTGTGACGCTCCCTTCAGCCTTTTAATCTGCTCTGATGTAAAATTATAGCCCAGTTCTGTTCTAAAATATCCTCTTCCTTTAATGACATCAATCATCTCTCCACTGTGCCTCCCAGAGGAGCAAAAAACAACACAAAAAAAACAAAAAAAAAAACAATCAAACCCCCAACTCCTCCCAAGTTCCCCCCGCCAAATTAATCTCATAGACTATCTGATCCATAATGCAGCATTGCCCCCAAAAGGGTTTAATTGTGTGGAGTTAATTGTGTTTTCAGGGTTTTTCTTGGTTGTTTTTTTCTGGGCCAAACACCTTTCTCCCCCCCCCCCCCCCGGTCCTGTGTGCTATAAAATGGACGGGGGTTTGAACCCTAGGGTCCTAAGGGGTTCTTTTTGCTGTTCTGTTGGTTTGGTTCTGGCCGGTTCATTTTGGTTGGACCCGTTGTCTGCAGTTACTGGAGTCTGGATTGCCAGTGATGTTCCGAGGTCAGAGTTCCCACTACATAGGAGGATTGCTGGGGCTTGCAGTCCTTCCTGAAGACACCAACCATGGACTCTGCCAAAGATGGCTTTCCTATGCAGGTATGCTGGGGCAGCCACAAGCCTGAGTTAGGGACCAAGCAGGGGCGTTGCTAGGTCTGCAAAAGATCTGGGGCTAGAGCCCATAGCAGCAGTCACCAACCTTTTTGCATGCCCGCGTGGGGGGGTGGAGAGACGTAAGCAATTTTTCACAGGCGATGGCTGGTGTTGGCGCTTCAATCATCATGGCAATATGGTTGATATAGTGTCAGGGTGATTGAAGTGCATTATTTCTATTGTTATATTCTAATATATAATGAAGTGGTTCAACTCGCCATACTGCAGAATCAGTGGGAGCCCTGGGCGTGTCATTTGCCACATCTCCTGCCACCAGATGCTCGGTACTGTTGCCTGTCACCAGATGCAGCATGTTACTTGCCACCGTCACCTGCCACTAGATGTGGATTGTCACTTGTCATGTTGCCTGGCAGCAGATGTGGATTGTCACTTGCCACGTTACCTGCCACCATTTACAGATTGCCACTTGCCACGTCACCTGCCACTGTTTGCAGATTGTCACTTGCCACATCTCCTGCCACCATTTGCAGATTGTCACTTGCCAACTGATGTGGATTGTCACTTGTCATGCCAGCCAGTGCCACCAAATATGCATTGACGCTGCATTGGTGGCAGGCTGGCAGCACTGGTCCATTCAGTGAGAGCAGGAGAGTAGTGATGCTGGGCGGGCAGTGAGAGATGATGTCATCTCGCTGCTCCCTGCCGCACCTCCAACATTGAAGCAAGGGGGTCTGGCTGCAAAGTGGAGTTCCACGATAACAGGAATCACGTGACCTCCACTCCACCGTGCTGTGAGGGTGGAAGAGGGCTCATGTGTGGCGAGCAGGGAGAGATGATGTAATCTCTCTGCCGCTCGCCGCACCTCGCTCCCAAATTGAAGAGGATCGGCTGTGAAGAGCGCTGATGTGGAGCGGGCAGATGTGCTCAACCGCCCGCTCGCTTCTCTCCTCTCCCTTCCGCCTCTCTCATGCAGCCAGCCCGCTGGTTAGGCAGGGACCCTGCGGCAAGAGACTCTGGGCTATGGGCCCCACATTCGGGGCTATAGCCCCAATAGCCACCCCGTAGCAACTCCCCTGGGACCAGGGATGTTAGGGAAATGTTTGCACTTTATTCCAGACTGTTGTCTGTATATGTCATTGTGTTAATTTATTCACGTAAATCTTTTGAAACTTTGCCTTTGCTTTGCACATATATTTGTAGCTCAGGTCACTAAGCATATTGGGTAGTGGAGTAAAGTATGAAGATAATGGTACAAGAGTCCATGCAGTGTGAAGATACAGTAGTTGCCAAGGGTAACAAAGGTTCACCTAGCAGCCTGTCATTAACATGTACATGTAGCAGGTGAGACAGCCACTTGGAGCAAGGGAGATGTTGTCAACACTCCTTTGGCAGCAATCCGTCTCTCATAGCAACAGGAGCAGATCTTCGATCAATAAACCAAAACCGCCTTCTCATCCCCAAAGCCTGCTACACAAATCAAAGGGAGAACGAAGATTTGCAGTACAGGGACCTCGGCTATGGAATGCGCTACCAAACAACATCCGCTTGGAAGAAAACCATCAGGCTTTCAGGAAAAAACTCAAGATCCACCTCTTCTAAATATGGCATCACAACAAGAGCAGACAAGCGCCTTGTGGCGATTCAGTTCGCATTTGCAGCACTATACAAATCATTTATTCATTCATTTATTCATCTGAACTTCCGGGGCCCTCATCCTGTGCACAGGTACTGAAGAGGAGGAGTTAAGTGAAGTGCATGCATGGAGTCCACGCTAGGTGCACAGCGGGACCCCATACCATTACTGGGAGTGAGGTAGCAGTGATACACTGGACAGGTTGAGGGGGAATTGGCCCTGCATGTCCCTCCTAATTGAACGTTTTTTCCAGTAAAGGTCTCCCCATTGTGAAAGACAGTGACCCTAACCACAGTGCCTAGTATAGCCCAGAAGAACCCCCTTGCTTCATGCCCAACAAGGAGTGGAGCATAGAGGGTGTGATGACCAACCACACGACACCTACCCCCCCCCCCCCCAACTACAAACGCAAAGAGGATTAGCAGATCTGAGATAGAAAAGGGGGTGAAAAAATATGTCTATGATTTCATGGAAAAGATTACAGGGAAATAAGGTAGTGAATGTGTAAAAAGATATTGTTTAGTGTCACCAAGTTGGTATTTCCAGGATCAGCAACACGTTATGATGGTTACAGGAAATTACCAAAAGTTAAATATTGCACATTAACCACTTCAGCCCCGGAAGATTTCACCCCCTTCCTGACCAGGGCACTTTTTACATTTTGGCACTGCGTCACTTTAACTGACAATTGTGCGGTCATGCAATGCTGTACCCAAGCACCCTTTTTTTCCCCACAAATAGAACCTTTTTATTGTGGTATTTGATCACCTCTGCGGTTTTTATTTTTTGCGCTATAAACAAAAAAAGAGCGAATTTTTTTAAAAAAAAACTATATTTTTTGCTATAATAAATATCCCCAAAAATGTTTTTAAAAAACAAATTTCTTCATCTGTTTAAGCCAATATATATTCTTCTACATATTTTTGTTAAAAAATATTGCAATAAGCGTATTTTGATTGGTTTGTGCAAAAATTATAGCATCTACAAACTATGGGAAAGATTTATGGCATTTTTATTATTTTTTATTTTTTTACTAGTAATGTCGGTGATCTGCGATTTTTAGTGGTACTGCGACATTGTGACGGACAGATCGGACACTTTTGACACATTTTTGGGACCATTGACATTCATACAGCGATCGTTGCTATAAATATGCACTGATTACTTTGTAAATGTCACTGGTAGGGAAGGGGTTAACACTAGGGGGCGATCAAGGGGTTACATGTGTGTTCCCTCTAACTGTATGGGGAATAGGACTGACTGGGGGAGGAGACATATTGTTGTTCCTACTTAGTAGCAACAACGATATGTCTCCTCTCCCCTGACAGAACAGGGATTTGTGTGTTTACACACACAAAAGCCCATCCTGGCTCTCGTGCACGCAATCGCGCTTGGCCGGCCATGATCGCGCCCACTGGCCACGCGCATTGGGTCCCCCGCCCTGCAGCGGGCATGCGCGTGCCCTCTGGCGGCTATTAAAGGGGAAGCCATGCCATTCTGCTGACGTACATCGGCGTGAGCCGGTCAGAAAGCGGTTAAAGCGGTAGTAAACCACATTTGTTTTTAAAAATCTTTAAGAAAATTGCATAATGTGCTACTATGCATTGCATTGCTTCCGTCTTCACCCGGTCTACCTTTCGAGTTTGCGTCCTCCGGCCATCTAAGTTGGCCGTGCCACAATGATGTCATGGATCGCGGCACTGAGCTCTGAAGGGAAAGCAAGGGCAGGTTTAAGAGATATTCACTGTACCTACAGTTAAGTCTTATTATAGGCTTACCTGTAGGTATAAGTCAAATAAATGACCTCACTTCCACTTTAAGAATTATGGCATAGATCTTTGTTTTTTTATTGCAAACAATTGTTATTAGAGCCTATGATACAGATAAGAACATACAGCCAGCATAAAGTGCTTGATACAAAGATAGCACGTATAATCATAGCTCTCTTTGGAGATAATATCATCAATAAAAAGAACAACTGCATACATCCCAATAGGGATACAGAGATACAGTATCTCACAAAAGTGAGTACACCCCTCACATTTTTGTAAATATTTTATTATACCTTTTCATGTGACAACACTGAAGAAATGACACTTTGCTACAATGTAAAGTAGTGAGTGTACAGCTTGTATAACAGTGTAAATTTGCTGTCCCCTCAAAATAACTCAACACACTAATTAATTAATGTCTAAACCGCTGGCAACAAAAGTGAGTACACCGCTAAGTGAAAATGTACAAATTGGGCCCAATTAGCCATTTTCCATTGGCGCGATCCATGACATCATACTGTACATACAGGTACATAAAAATAAAAAATCCAAAGAGGAACCATCAGACTAAAGAAGCATCACACACTGCTGGAGCTATTCTCAGAGCTAAGAGTTTGTAATCAGTGATATTACTATCAGGTTCAATTTTCTGAATGTCTCTAAGGCCCCTTTTCACATGGGCTGTCCAATCAGGTGCGCCTGTCAGTTTTTCAGATTGGACCCTCCAGTCTCTTTTATGGAGCGGCGGATATGAGCGGACACATGTTCACTGACACCCGCCACCATCCGATCCTGTCCACCAAAAACAGACCTATGGTCCTATTCCCCATCCATCCAGCGGAACGGATCAGATGACATTGGATGGAAACGGACAAGCGGTCCATTTGCTCCATAGAGGAGAGCGGGACTGTCCACTCTGCATAGAGAGATCCCCCACTGAGCAAGCGGATTCTGCTTAGCGGAGGCGCCCTAGTGAATGGGGCCTCATAGACCAATTTTCCTATTTACATTCAAATATATGCATGGTGTCCATGATTGTATGGTGAATTCTCTCCATGAGTGTTATAGCTTCCATTCTTTGTAATACTGGGGACCAAGGGACAGTGGAAGAGAGCCAATTTAGAGCTATTGTCAATGGATTGCACTAAATAGGGTATCAGGCATTTTTTGTCATGGAGGAGGTACATCAGGCAGTGTAGCAAAAAATAGGTACATTGGCAGAGACGTGTAATTTGGACTACCTTACCCTAATGTCAAATTGGCTGCAATTGCCAGCAATGGCACCATCCCATTCGGCACGACGCCGCATTTGTGGCGCCACACCGATTTCCAAAAGTAGTTCCTGTACTACTTTTGGTAATTTTGGAATGCGATTTTCATTGACATCTGTGCAAAAATCTGCACAGATGTCTCTGAAAGCGTCCTCGAAATTGAGACTGACATGCAGGAATGAAATCGTGCGAGTTCAGCTGTGAACCTACTCTCACAGCTCCAACAAATGAGGAGAAACATGTCTCTATCAGGACAGCCTTTAAAGCAGGTCCCTGGGACCATTGGAAAAATCACATGCATGTTCACTGGGAAGAAATAATATCTTGTGTGAAGCTTAATAAACATCTCCTTGAGAGCAATAGAGCATGTACATATTAGAGAGTATAATATTCTAGACTAGTCTCAGATTCCAATTGTACCATCGCAGAAGATTTATCTATCCATTAATCTATCAACTATATATACCCTATACTGTCAAAAGTATTGGGACACCTGCCTTTACACACACATGAACTTTAATGGCATCCCAGTCTTAGTCCGTAGGGTTCAATGATGAGTTGGCCCACCCTTTGCAGATATAACAGATTCAACTCTTCTGGAAAGGATGTTCACAAGGTTTAGGAGTGTGTCTATAGGAATGTTTGATCATTCTTCCAGAAGCGCCTCCCATGGAGGCGGAGGTGTTGCGTTTTTCTTTTTTTTTTTTTTTTTTGGCTCTGCGGCGTAATAGAATGGACATCGCTGGACATTTTTATTTTTTTATCTTTTAATAAAAGGACTTGTCCCAAGCTGTCTCTTTTTTTTACTATTTTTAACACTTTTTTTGTGAAATGGTAGTACAATGTAAAAGGTTTTTTAAACTTTTTTAGCATGGTCCATAGCGATGACATATATTTATTTTTTACATCATAGTAGTGCAGAAGTCCTCTTTTATATTATTCTATACACTTATCACTACATCACTTCAGCGGCTACTATGGATGTTTTTACCTTTATGGACCATAGGAATGTCAATTTAGACGAAATATTCTCCATCCAAACTAAAACTAAGAGTGATCTAGATAGTCTGGCACATAAACTGGGACATTCTATAGAGAAAAAAGTTAGCCTATGGTGGGATACCAACACCTTTGAGCGTTATCTGAGAGAAAACATTGTACCCAGGAGACTAAGATGGGAATTACCACCCAACGATGGCCTGATGGATAAGGAATCCATCGATGAATGGTATGAGTTTTTTAATACCAAAAGCTTAGAAGGTTTGAAATTCCTACTAAAGAGAAAACAAAGAAAATTGTAAGGTATTGACAAACAGATAGAGGAATTGAAATTAAAACTGGAACCACACAAGGAATCACCAGAATTCAGCAGATTAGCCAACTAATTAAATAAAGATCTTATGGCTAAAGATTTAGAGGTACAGCAACAAAAAAATGAACAAATACCAAAGAGACATCTCAGATTATAAAGCGGATCAAGTCTTTAAATGGCAAAGCAAATTAGAAGAACCAGTATTAACTTCAGCTTACTCCACACCAGAGCGAGAAGTAAGAATACGGGAACCTGAAGTAAGCACCCCTCAACAATATACACTACAAAATGGACACAATAGAGAGGTGCATCAGACCCTGAGAGCCAATCAAGACTATCAGGATCATCACAACAATTGGTACCAGACCCCTAAGAATCCGAAGAAAAAACCTTTTAAAAAACCTTTTAAAAAACCTTATCACAATGGAGGTTTTAATCCGAAACCTTATTATGAGAGACCTTATGAAAGACCATATAATGAAAGACCGTATAATGAGGGACAATATAGAGACAATAGAGAACCACATTACTACAACCAACAAAGAAGGTGGGAAAGAAGTCCGATACCGACATATAACAGGTTTGAGCCACTAAGGAATTACATTGATCCTAATCCCCACTATCGTCAACCCTACTATGAACAAGAAAAACATAGGCCTGACAACAGGATCGTCTCTAAAAATCCCCAAGAAAACCCCCACAAGAAGTACAACATACCCCACAGAGACACCAACAGGAAGAAAAAACAAGAAGGATACCAGAACGAAGAGGGGAACCAGAGCGGGAAAGAAACTCAAAAAGAAATCGAGAATAGTTGGGGAGGGAGTTTTTAACCTAAGTGGACAACCATTAAGCACGGAAGAGCTAGCCGTGTTAGATAAGGGACTGAAATATGCTCCAACAAAAAATCTAAATAAATTTGATACGTACATTGGAATACGGAAATATGTAAGAAAAATTTATATCAAGAAGGCAATTTTAATTAATCCACGAGGGAAGGAAATTATCCTACGACCTCCTCAGAACATGGTTGAACATAGCACACTACGGAATAGATCACTTTTTATTCCCAAAGTCCATGATGGACAACGCATTGATGTTTTTAGAAATTTGGTTTTACAAGTCCTTGATTTAAAAATCAAGAAAATAAACGACCCTATCCACATTAAAAAAAGGTGTACGATCTCTGATTGCGAGAAAAGATTTAGTAATCAGACCAGCGGATAAGGGTGGAGGAGTAGTTCTTCAAACTAAACAGAAATACCAAGAAGAAATTAAACACCAACTTGAAGACTCCACCACCTATATCAAATTACTGGGCAATCCCACTATGCAATGCAAAAAATCCCTAGAACAGATTGTACATCTAGGTGTGAAGAAGAACATATTGAACACCAAGGAAGCAAGATATCTAGTTCCGGAGTCATGTAGAATCCCAGTTATTTACACAGTTCCTAAACTGCATAAAGATAGCGAGAATCCACCAGGAAGACCCATTGTCAATGGAATAAACTCATTGACATCTAGGATGGGCCAATATATAGACAATTTTATCCAACCAGCTATACAATTAACAACATCCTACCTCAAAGATACAAAACACAATTGCTATAAACACTACAATTGCTATAAACACCACCAGTGCTAGAAGAAAGAACCCTATTGGCAACAGCGGATGCATCATCCCTCTATACAGTCATCAAACATTACCAAGCGTGTGAAGCCACCAAGTGGGTTCTAAGAAAATACAGTAATTTAAAATGCATCCAAAGGAAGTTCCTCATTAAATGCATAGAATTTTCTTTGAAGAATAATTATTTCTGGCATGACCAGGCCTACTATAAGCAAGCTACTGGCATAGCCATGGGAGCGAAATTTGCTCCAAGCGTTGCTAGCGCTTTCATGGCACAGTGGGAAGAAGACGCAGTGTACAAAAATCCACCCCATGAACTTGGACTGTATAAAAGGTTCATTGATATATTAATTGTCTGGAATAGTAGCACAGAAACGTTGGAAAAATTCCTGTGTGGACTCAATCAAAATGATAGAAACATCATACTTACCTGGAAAATCAATGCAAAGAACATACAATTTCTAGATCTTGAAATAAGTATAGAGGGAGATAAACTAAATACGAAAACCTATTTCAAAGATGTAGCAAGAAATAGCTACCTACCAATTACAAGCTGTCATTTTAAACCGTGGTTGTTCAATATCCCAAAAGGTCAGCTAGTAAGAATCAGGAGGAACTGTACAACTGAGTCTGACTATGGAATACAAGCTGACTTTATTGGGCAGAGATTCATCAGGAAAGGTTCTAATCAACAATTCGTGGAGAAACAAATTAACCAAGTACAAACCATGGATAGAAAATTAATGACACATGGAAAGAAAAAGACACAGCAGCATACTGAGGCACCAGCTTTAATCTTGGATTGCAATGTTCAATACAAAGATGTGGAGAGAATATTTAAGAAACACTGGCACATCTTGAAAGGAGATAACACCTACAAAGTATCCTAAGGCTGCTTTCACACTGGGGCGGTGCGGGGCGGCGACGGTAAAGCAGCGCTATATTTAGCGCTGCTTTACCATCGTTTTACCCGCGGTATGCGGCCGCTAGCGGGGTGGCTGCAGCGGCGGTTTGCGGGCGGTATCCCCGCGGTTTCCCATTGATTTCAATGGGAAGGAGCGGTAAATACACCGCTCCTTCACCGCTCCAAAGATGCAGCTAGCAGGACTTTTGTTGCGGTCCTGCTAGCGCACCGCTCCAGTGTGAAAGCCCGCCGGCTTTCACACTGGAGTGAATGGGGCCGGTTTTTTCAGGCGGTGTACAGGCGCTATTTTTAGCGCTGTACCGCCTGAAAACCGCCCCAGTGTGAAAGCAGCCTAACTGATCAACCAGTGATCATCTACAAATGAGCTACCACACTATAGACATGGGAACTGTCAAAAAATTAATTTTGTTTCGTTTCGTTCCGTTTCGTATATAAAAAAATTCGTAATTCGTCGAAATTCGTCCGAAATACGAATTTCGTACAAATCGTTAAAAAAATGTAGAATCGTTACGAATCGTTAATAAAGTTATGAATCGTTACGAATCGTTACGATTCGTTAACGCGGCTAATGAATTGACGGTTCCCGTAACACAGAGAACAATTCGAATCCAACTACAAATATCGAATTTCAACTAATACGAAAGAAATTATTATAGCGGATATAACGAATGCTTCGAATGATTCGAATGAATTCGAGATTCAGTATATGTAATATCGAGAACTGTTCCTGCACAAAGTGTCAAGTGTCAAGTGTCAAAAAGCTATTTAAAATCACTCGCGGCTAATGAATTTTCGACTCTGTAACACAGAGAAATTCATTCATTAAAAAAAAAAAAAAAGCGTGGGGGTCCCCCCAAATTCAATAACTAGGCCCTTCAGGTCTGCTATGGATATTAAGGGGAACCCCACTTCAAATTTAAAAATAAAATGATGTGGGGTCCCCCCTAAATATCCATACCAGACCCTTCAGGACTGGGATGGATTTTAAGGGGAACCCCGGCCAAATAAAAAAAAAATGGCGTGGGGTCCCCCTCAAAATCCATACCAGACCCTTTATCCGAGCACGCAACCTGGCAGGCCGCAGGAAAAGAGGGCGCCCCCCCCCCCCTCCTGAACCGTACCAGGCCACATGCCCTCAACATTGGGAGGGTGCTTTGGGGTCACCTTGTCCCCATGTTGATGAGGACAAGGGCCTCATCCCCACAACCCTGGCCATTGGTTGTGGGGGTCTGCGGGCGGGGGGGTTATCGGAATCTGGAAGCCCCCTTTAACAAAGGGGACCCCCAGATCCCGCCCCCCCCCTGTGTGAAATGGTAAGGGGGTACCCCTACCATTTCACCAAAAAAGTGTCAAAAATTGTAAAAATGACAGAAGACGGTCTTTGACAATTCCTTTATTAAAATCTTCTTTCTTCTGGTCTTACTCCTTCCTTTCTTCATCCTTCGGTTTCTTCATCTTCTCCTTCCGGCATCATCTTCCATCTTCTTCCATCTTCTTCTTCCTCCGATCCGCTTCTTCTTGCTCTGGTCTTCTCGTCCTTCTCGTCCGGCATCTTCTTCCACAAAGTGCTTTGGGGGGGACCCCAAAGCACCCTCCCAATGTTGAGAGCATGTGGCCTGGTACGGTTCAGGAGGGAGGGGGGCCACTCTCGTCCCCCCCTCTTTTCCTGCGGCCTGCCAGGTTGCGTGCTCGGATAAGGGTCTGGTATGGATTTTGAGGGGGACCCCACGCCATTTTTTTTGGCCGGGGTTCCCCTTAAAATCCATCCCAGACCTGAAGGGTCTGGTATGGATATTTAGGGGGACCCCTACGTAATTTTTTTAAAATTTGAAGCGGGGGTTCCCCTTAATATCCATAGCAGACCTGAAGGGCCTGGTTATTGAATTTGGGGGGACCCCCACGCTTTTTTTTATCAATGACTTTCAATGAATGACTGTTCTCTGTGTTACGGATCCGACAATTCATTAGCCGCGAGTGATTTTAAATAGCTTTTTTTCCTGCAAAAATGACATTGTGCAGGAACAGTTCTCGATATTAGATATACTGAATCCCAAATTCATTTGAATCATTCGTTATATCCGCTATAATAATTTCTTTCATATTAGTTGAAATTCGATATTTGGTAGTAGTTGGATTCAAATTGTTCTCTGTGTTACAGAGCCGACAATTCAATAGCCGCGAGTGATTTTAAATAGCTTTTTTTCCTGCAAAAATGACACCTTGTACAGGAACAGTTCTAAGCACAGGAAACATGTGCCCCTTCACAGGCATACTATAGAGTTGTGTGTATAGATCCCTGTGTGAAATGGTAAGGGGGTACAAATGTACTCTCTTCATCCTTCGGTTTCTTCATCTTCTCCTTCCGGCATCTTCTTCCATCTTCTTTTTCTTCTTCCGATCTGCTTCTTCTTGCTCTGTTCTTCTCGTCCTTCTTGTCCGGCATTTTCTTCCATGGCGTCGGCGTATGTTATTCTGTCGGGCCGCTCCTCGCAATGGGAGGCTCCCGCTGTGTGAGGCTTCGCTCCGTCTGACAGGTCTTTTATAACGGAGGGCACCTGGTGACCCCGCCCCCCTCTGACGTCATGGGGAAAGCCATAGGGAAGTCCCCATGACATCCCTGTGCGTCAGAGGGGGCAGGGTCACCAGGTGCCCTCCGTTATAAAAGACCTGTCAGACGCAGCAAAGCCTCACACAGCGGGAGCCTCCCATTGCGAGGAGCGGCCCGACAGAAGAACAGACGCCGACGCCATGGAAGAAGATGCCGGACGAGAAGGACGAGAAGACCGGAGCAAGAAGAAGCGCATCGGAGGAAAAAGAAGATGGAAGAAGAAGATGGAAGAAGATGCCGGAAGGAGAAGAAGAAGAAACCAAAGGATGAAGAAAGGAAGACCAGAAGAAAGAAGAAAGAAGATTTTAATAAAGGAATTGTCAAAGACCGTCTCCTGTAATTTTTACCATTTTTGACACTTTTTTGGTGAAATGGTAGGCCCTTACCATTTCACACAGGGGGGGGGCGGGATCTGGGGGTCCCCTTGTTAAAGGGGGCTTCCAGATTCCGATAAGCCCCCCGCCGCAGACCCCCACAACCAATGGCCAGGGTTGTGGGGATGAGGCCCTTGTCCTCATCAACATGGGGACAAGGTGCTTTGGGGGGGACCCCAAAGCACCCTCCCAATGTTGAGGGCATGTGGCCTGGTACGGTTCAGGAGGGGGGGGGCGCTCTCGTCCCCCCCTCTTTTCCTGCGGCCTGCCAGGTTGCGTGCTCAGATAAAGGTTTCGGTACGGATTTTGAGGGGGACCCCATGCCTGAAGGGTCTGGGATGGATATTTAGGGGGGACCCCACGTCATTTTTTATTTTTTTTTGCTGGGGTTCCCCTTAATATCCATAGCAAACCTGAAGGGCCTGGTTATTGAATTTGGGGGGACCCCCACGCTTTTTTTTTTTATCAATGAATGACTGTTCTCTGCGTTACGGAGCCGACAATTCATTAGCCGGCAATAGCCGCGAGTGATTTTAAATAGCTTTTTTACTGCAAAAATGACACTTTGTTTTACGAATCATTCGAATCATTCGTTATATCCGCTATAATAATTTCTTTCGAATTAGTTGAAATTCGATATTGGTAGTTTGATTCGAATAATTTGGAGCTAAAATTCGTAAACGGAATTTTTCCTGCAAAAATGACACTTTGTGTTACGAATCATTCGAATCATTCGTTATATCTGCTATAATAATTTCTTTCATATTAGTTGAAATTAGATATTTGGTAGTCGGATTCGAATAATTTGGCGACGAAATTCGTAAACGGAATTTCGTATTCCGTACGGAATTCGTATTCGAAAAAATTCGTACTACGGATTCGTAAATTCGTACGAATTTCCCTGTAGAACTGTCCCTGTACAAGGTGTAATTTTTGCAGGAAAAAAAGCTATTTAAAATCACTCGCGGCTATTGAAATGAATTGTCGGCTCTGTAACACAGAGAACAATTCAAATCCATCTACTACCAAATATCGAATTTCAACTAATATGAAAGAAATTATTATAGCGGATATAACGAATGATTCGGATGAATTCGAGATTCAGTATATCGAGAACTGTTCCTGCGCAATGTCATTTTTGCAGGAAAAAAAGCTATTTAAAATCACTCACGGCTAATGAAAAGTCGGATCAGTAACACAGAGAACAGTCATTCATTGAAGTCATTGATAAAAAAAAGCGTGGGGGTCCCCCCAAATTCAATAACCAGGCCCTTCAGGTCTGCTATGGATATTAAGGGGAACCCCCGCTTCAAATTAAAAAAAAAAAATGACGTAGGGGTCCCCCTAAATATCCATACCAGACCCTTCAGGTCTGGGGTGGATTTTAAGGGGAACCCCGGCCAAAAAAAATGGCGTGGGGTCCCCCTCAAAATCCATACCAGACCCTTATCCGAGCATGCAACCTGGCAGGCCGCAGGAAAAGAGGGGGGGACGAGAGCGCCCCCCCTCCCTCCTGAACCGTACCAGGCCACATGCCCTCAACATTGGGAGGGTGCTTTGGGGGTCTGAGACCCCTCAAAGCACCTTGTCCCCATGTTGATGAGGACAAGGGTCTCTTCCCCACAACCCTGGCCATTGGTTGTGGGGGTCTGCGGGCGGGGGGCTTATCGGAATCTGGAAGCCCCCTTTAACAAGGGGACCCCCAGATCCCAGCCCCCTCCCTGTGTGAAATGGTAATGGGGTACAAATGTACCCCTACCATTTAACCAAAAAAGGTGACAAAAATGGTAAAAATGACAGGTAGGGATGGGCCCGGTGCTCGATGCGAACCCACGTTCGCATCGAGCACCGGGCGTTCGCTCGCTCGGCGAGCCCAGAACTATTTTGGCCGCTCGCATCACGTTCGTGTGATGCGAGCGGCCCCGCAATGCATTGCGGCCGGCGCGGCCGGCGCAGTGCATTGCTGGCTGATGATTGGCCAAGCATGCACTGTGACCCCGCATGCTTGGCCAATCACAGCCCCGGAAACTCGAAGAGCCATAATTGGCTACAGGCAGGACGCCTGTAGCCAATTACAGCTCAGGGGCTGTAGTACACGCCCCCCCCCTATAAAAGGCCGCCACGCCGTCTGCGCCGGTCACATGCTGTTCCGGCGCAGATAGAGCAGGCTAGATCTGTGACACTCTGCTGGATTTAGTTAGTTAGAGAGATTTACTTAGAGAGATTGAGTTAGATAGATTCATTCATTTAGATTGATTTAGAAAGAGGGGCTTGTAGTGTGTTCGTGGCAGGCAGGCAGAGCTCCTATATTTTGTTCCCAGAAGCACCTATAGGACTTGTAGTGTGTTCGTGGCAGGCAGGCAGAGCTCCTATATTTTGTTCCCAGAAGTACCTATAGGACTTGTAGTGTGTTCGTGGCAGGCAGGCAGAGCTCCTATATTTTGTTCCCAGAAGCACCTATAGGACTTGTAGTGTGTTCGTGGCAGGCAGGCAGAGCTCCTATATTTTGTTCCCAGAAGCACCTATAGGACTTGTAGTGTGTTCGTGGCAGGCAGGCAGAGCTCCTATATTTTGTCCCCAGAAGCACCTATAGGACTTGTAGTGTGTTCGTGGCAGGCAGGCAGAGCTCCTATATTTTGTTCCCAGAAGCACCTATAGGACTTGTAGTGTGTTCGTGGCAGGCAGGCAGAGCTCCTATTTTGTTCCCAGAAGCACCTATAGGACTTGTAGTGTGTTCGTGGCAGGCAGGCAGAGCTCCTATATTTTGTTCCCAGAAGCACCTATAGGACTTGAAGTGTGTTAGTCCCATCACACAGACCTACATTTTCTTCCCAGAAGCACCTATAGGACTTGAAGTGTGTTAGTCCCATCACACAGAGATCATATATTTTGTTCCCAGAAGCACCTATAGGACTTGAAGTGTGTTAGTCCCATCACACAGACCTATATTTCCTTCCCAGAAGCACCTATAGGACTTGAAGTGTGTTAGTCCCATCACACAGAGATCATATATTTTGTTCCCAGAAGCACCTATAGGACTTGAAGTGTGTTAGTCCCATCACACAGACCTACATTTTCTTCCCAGAAGCACCTATAGGACTTGAAGTGTGTTAGTCCCATCACACAGAGATCATATATTTTGTTCCCAGAAGCACCTATAGGACTTGAAGTGTGTTAGTCCCATCACACAGACCTATATTTCCTTCCCAGAAGCACCTATAGGACTTGAAGTGTGTTAGTCCCATCACACAGAGATCATATATTTTGTTCCCAGAAGCACCTATAGGACTTGAAGTGTGTTAGTCCCATCACACAGACCTACATTTTCTTCCCAGAAGCACCTATAGGACTTGAAGTGTGTTAGTCCCATCACACAGAGATCATATATTTTGTTCCCAGAAGCACCTATAGGACTTGAAGTGTGTTAGTCCCATCACACAGAGATCATATATTTTGTTCCCAGAAGCACCTATAGGACTTGAAGTGTGTTAGTCCCATCACACAGAGATCATATATTTCGTTCCCAGAAGCACCTATAGGACTTGAAGTGTGTTAGTCCCATCACACAGAGATCATATATTTTGTTCACAGAAGCACCTATAGGACTTGAAGTGTGTTAGTCCCATCACACAGACCTACATTTTCTTCCCAGAAGCACCCATAGGACTTGAAGTGTGTTAGTCCCATCACACAGAGATCATATATTTTGTTCCCAGAAGCACCTATAGGACTTGAAGTGTGTTAGTCCCATCACACAGACCTATATTTCCTTCCCAGAAGCACCTATAGGACTTGAAGTGTGTTAGTCCCATCACACAGAGATCATATATTTTGTTCCCAGAAGCACCTATAGGACTTGAAGTGTGTTAGTCCCATCACACAGACCTACATTTTCTTCCCAGAAGCACCTATAGGACTTGAAGTGTGTTAGTCCCATCACACAGAGATCATATATTTTCTTCCCAGAAGCACCTATAGGACTTGAAGTGTGTTAGTCCCATCACACAGACCTATATTTCCTTCCCAGAAGCACCTATAGGACTTGAAGTGTGTTAGTCCCATCACACAGAGATCATATATTTTGTTCCCAGAAGCACCTATAGGACTTGAAGTGTGTTAGTCCCATCACACAGACCTACATTTTCTTCCCAGAAGCACCTATAGGACTTGAAGTGTGTTAGTCCCATCACACAGAGATCATATATTTTGTTCCCAGAAGCACCTATAGGACTTGAAGTGTGTTAGTCCCATCACACAGAGATCATATATTTTGTTCCCAGAAGCACCTATAGGACTTGAAGTGTGTTAGTCCCATCACACAGAGATCATATATTTTGTTCACAGAAGCACCTATAGGACTTGAAGTGTGTTAGTCCCATCACACAGACCTACATTTTCTTCCCAGAAGCACCCATAGGACTTGAAGTGTGTTAGTCCCATCACACAGAGATCCTATATTTTGTTCCCAGAAGCACCTATAGGACTTGAAGTGTGTTAGTCCCATCACACAGAGATCATATATTTTGTTCCCAGAAGCACCTATAGGACTTGAAGTGTGTTAGTCCCATCACACAGACCTACATTTTCTTCCCAGAAGCACCCATAGGACTTGAAGTGTGTTAGTCCCATCACACAGAGATCCTATATTTTGTTCCCAGAAGCACCTATAGGACTTGAAGTGTGTTAGTCCCATCACACAGAGATCATATATTTTGTTCCCAGAAGCACCTATAGGACTTGAAGTGTGTTAGTCCCATCACACAGACCTTTATTTCCTTCCCAGAAGCACCTATAGGACTTGAAGTGTGTTAGTCCCATCACACAGAGATCATATATTTTGTTCCCAGAAGCACCTATAGGACTTGAAGTGTGTTAGTCCCATCACACAGACCTATATTTCCTTCCCAGAAGCACCTATAGGACTTGAAGTGTGTTAGTCCCATCACACAGAGATCATATATTTTGTTCCCAGAAGCACCTATAGGACTTGAAGTGTGTTAGTCCCATCACACAGACCTACATTTTCTTCCCAGAAGCACCTATAGGACTTGAAGTGTGTTAGTCCCATCACACAGACCTACATTTTCTTCCCAGAAGCACCTATAGGACTTGAAGTGTGTTAGTCCCATCACACAGAGATCATATCTTTTGTTCCCAGAGGCCGTCTATGAGAAGAAACATTGGGTCTCCATAGTGGGGTTTAGCTCAGCAAGAGAACATTTTTACATAAATCATCATGATTGCATGATTACATTCAACTAAAAACTATAGGATCTTTATGCTTTGATGCTAATTATTTCAATATGTGAATGTTTTTTCAAATACTTAAAGTGGTTCTAAAGGCTGAAGGTTTTTTATCTTAATGCACTCTATGCAGCAGCCCCCCTGAGCCCCCCTAACACCTACCTGAGGTCCCTCTCTGTCCAGCGATGTTCATGAGTGTCTCAGCCATTCGAGATTCTCCCTCCTGATTGGCTGAGACACAGTGGCGGCGCCATTGGCTGTCGCTGCTGTCAATAAAAGTCAGCTAGCCAATCAGGGGACACAGGGAGCTGTGACTTGGCTCGGGTGCCCCCATAGCAAGCTGCTTGCTGTGGGGGCACTAAACAGGAGGGAGGGGCCAGGAGCACAGAAGAGGGGCCAGAGAAGAGGAGGATTTGGGCTGTTCTGTGCAAATCCACTGCAACAGAACAGGTAATTATAACATGTTTGTTATTATAGGGAAAAAAAAAAACGAGACTTTACAAGTGCATTCCCCCCCAGCCCCCACTTATACTCAGGGCCATCTTTAATATTAATTGGACCCTGGGCAAACATTTTCTTGGGCCCTCCCAAATCCACTTGTCAACTATTTTCAGGCAGTGTGAGCTGAGAGGGCAGCTGCTTTGGGCCCCACAACAATGACTGCCCCTTTTGCCCTGCCTTAAGAGCAGGCCTGCTTATACTTATCTTTTTTTTATTTTTATTAACAATCAATTAATATTTATTCAATAAGTCACATACTAAATAGTTTGATAAATAGGCGGGCACAGACACTACAATTTTGCAACAAGGTTTGAACACTAACTGTTTACTGAGTGAGACAATAATGCTTTTCTCCTCCTTTAGATTTCCTGGATAAAGTTTGACAGATAATAATCTGCATTGGACTAACTTGACCCGTTATCTCGCTCCAGTAGAATTACCAGGTGAAGTTCTTCTAGAGTTATGTCAATAAGGCAACTTAAAATTACCAAATTGTGGGATGTTAGGAGACCTAAGGGAGTAGCAAATCAACTAGCATAAAATACTTGCACACATAAAAAAAAACAATAAGAAATGTGGAATATATAGCTACCCTTAAATGGCTTTGACTCTGCTAAAATGGCTGCTGATTACTGGCTGTAGCTGCCTTCTCAAAATGGTGTCTAGCTTTTTTTTAACTTAATATTTTTATTAAAGATTTTTCAATTTTACAAGATAGACATCACATTCTTACATCAATACTTGTCCAATTATCAGGAGAGGAAATGGAAAAACAATTCATCTTCTAATGTTAAAAACAGAGAGTAGGGGCAGTATAAGTACTCTTACAAATAAAAAAACAACAAGCACAGTGTGGTAAAACAAAAGAAATATAGTGCAAAGAAGTTATTGCTCCTGTATATAGATTCCCTCCCTCTTTAGATAGCTCTATTTACCATTTCCCCCACATTTATTCATTTCATACTTGACCATTTACACCATACATCTAGCTTCCCACATGCCTCTATTATTTAATCCCAAATTGTTCCTATATTTATTTTGTGTCTATTTACTTTTTTTCACACCACGTTTTCCACAACCTTTCAAATTTATTGATACATCCCTGTCTTATATAAAGTGTTTTTTCCTTTAATATCATACTATTCACAGCTTGCTCCCATTCTCTACTAGAAGGAGGGGTGGGCGACTGCCATCTCTGGGCTATAAGTTTGCGTGCCTGGAACAGACATCTCAGAATTGCCATATTGGTATCTTTAGGCCTTCCCGTCCCATCCACCCATCCTAGTACACATATCTTGGGTTCTGTCTCGATGGGGACGTCAAAAACTTGAGAAATTATATCCACTACCTCAATCCAGTAGCGGTGCAGCTTGGGGCATCTCCAAAACATATGTCTCCCTCTAACCCTCCACACCTTGGACAAGAGGAGTCTATTCTACTTCCGAAACTGAAAAGTTTTTTCGGGGTAAAATAAGCTCTATATAGAAGGAACAAGTGCGACATCCTTTGAGGCGGAGAGAGAGAGACCCATGGAGCTAGTTCAAGGATCCTATCCCATTGGTTATTTGTGATGTTAACCCCATCTCTTACCCATTTATCCCTAAAAACTGAGGTATAATGGCTGCCCCTGGCGTCTTTATGTAGGATCGAGTACGTCCCTGAGGTCAACCCGTTAGTTGATTCTGTTTGCACTATATTCACTAGTGTCGATATATTCCCCCATTCTATTGGTGAGTCCTCGAATTGTACTGTAAGTGCATGCCTAAGTTGGAGGTATCGGAAAAAAGATTTTCTCTGTATTAAAAACTCCGCTCTAAGCTCTTGAAATGTTTTTAATTGCCCATTAGTAAACAGCTGATGTAGGTATTTTATATCTCTACGTTCCCACTCCCTGATCGGTCCTATTTTTTGTACCTCTCTCAAGTTATTATTCTTCCACAGTGGTGAGTATTGCGTGTAGCCTCTACATCCCAGTATTGCCTTAACCGCTACCCATACCTTGTTCATTAGATCCAGGGTGGGAATTCCCTGTATCACCATACCTGCTTCCATAATTTCAATGGTTTGTCTTTTTAGGAGCACCTGGAGCAGGTTTCCCCCCCACCCCTGTACCCCTCATATATTGTAATTGGGATGCCAAAAAGTATCTAAACAGATGTGGAATTGCTACTCCCCCTTCATTGGTCGGGAGTTGAAGGATTTTTAGACTGATACGCGCCACGCTACCCTTCCATACCAGTTCTCTAAATATGATATCGAATCTATTGAACCATTTTTTATAAACCCATACTGGGGAATTAGTTAGGATATACAAGGCTTGTGGGAGAAAAATCATTTTGATTAGGTTACAACGGCCCATTGAAGAGAGGGGGAACCTCCTCCAGATCCTAGTTTTCTCTTTAAACCTGGTCAACAATGGGGACAAGTTGTTTACTATATATGCTTTAGGATCTCTCGTAATGATTACACCCAGATATTTCATCTGGGTTACTACTTGTAATCTACTGGCTTCTTGTGGTAGTGGAGTATGTAAAGGGTCCACTGGCAGTAGGGTGGATTTTCCCCAATTGATATTTAGACCAGAGAATTCACCAAATATGCTGATTTTACGCATCGTTTGTTTCAGGGAGTTCTGTACGTCGCCAAGGAGTACGAGTAGATCGTCTGCGAATAGAACTACTTTCTCCTCTTCGAGACCTCTTGAAAAACCCCTAATCTCCCTACACGATCGGAGAGATATAGCCAGGGGTTGCTAGAGCGAACAAAAGGGGGGACAGAGGGCATCCTTGCCTCGTCCCCCTTAATAATGAAAGCCTTGCAGAGTGTTCATTATTAATCCTCACCCTAGTCTCTGGTTCTTTATACATAATTTTTACCCATTTAGAAAATATTGGCCCTATTTGAAACTCGCTCAGGGTCCTCCATAGATATCCCCACTCCAATGTATCATAAGCTTTAGCGGCATCTAGCGAGAGAATAGCTCTATGTCCCTCGTCTTCCGTTGGAATTTGTAAGTTTAGGTGTACTCGTCTGATATTTATATTAGTTGACCTGCCAGGAATAAATCCTGATTGGTCAGGGTGAACTAGGTCTGCTATCACCCCGTTCAATCTGGACGCCAAGATCTTCGCCAAAATCTTGGCGTCCAGATTAAGCAGGGAGATAGGCCTATATGACGAGGGATCCAATGGGTCCTTATCTTCTTTCGGTATGACTCATAGAAAGAGGGAGTTCCCCTTTATCCAGCGCCCAGTTAAATGTCTTCAGCAATTCAGGGAACAGAACACCTCCGAAACAGCGGTAAACCTCAACCTGTAGGCCGGAGATTTCCGGGTCGCCATTGCCTGTACCGTATGCTGTATCTCTTCTAATGTGATAGGAGCATCCAATTTATTCCTATCGTCTTCAGAGACGGGGGATAGTCAAGTTTTTAAAGAAGATTCCCATTAAGTCACCCATGTCTTCTTGATTGGAGTTATAGAGATTTTTATAGTACTCTCTAAAGCAATCAACAATTTCTGGGGTATTAGTAGTTGTTCCCTTTCTAGTTGTTTTGATCATTGGTACTAATGACGGAGGTGAGTTAACTTTCACCAATTGCGAAAGCATCCGACCTACTGATTCCCCTTCCCCAAAACTAACTTGTTTTTGGAATATGTATCTCTTTTCTGCTTTCCCCATCATTATCCAGCGGTAGACCCCTTGTGCCTCCGTCCATGCCCCAAGGTTTCCCGCTGATGGGTCTCTAAGAAATTGTTCTTCTAATTGTGTCACCCTATGTGCTGCCTCCACCTCCTTTCTGTTAGATTCTCCCTTGATTACTGAGATCTGTTGGATCAGGAGGCCCCTAAGGAATGCCTTTAGAGTGTCCCAAATGACCCCCTGTGATGCTGTTCCATTGTTTAGGTCTATAAACTCTGTCAGAGCCTTTATAACTTCCTGCGGTTCCCCAATCAGTTCCAGCCAAGCTGGACTAATTTTCCATTCCCGAGGTTGATTTTCCCCACCTATCTCTACAGATATTGTCATTGGGGAGTGGTCAGAGAGACCCCTCGGCATATATTTGGGACCACTAGATATAATAATTGCCTCATCGTTCCCCAGTGTCATATCTATTCGAGAGAGTGTGGAATGTGTAGAGGAAAAGCATGAATAGACCCGATCTCCCGGATTCTGTAATCTCCAAAGGTCCCTCAAACCCATTTCCCCCATTATATGAGCCAATCGTTTATCCACTGAACCTCTCCCTTGATTTGAGTGTGGGAACCTATCTATATCATGGTCTATAACCATATTGAAATCTCCCATCATGAAGATCGGGATATTAGGCTTGTCCAGCACAAACTCCGCTAAGTCATAGAAGACATCCAGCTTGAAAGGTGGTGGTATGTACACACTGGCTAGGACAAAGATCTTATTCTCTATTTTACAGTGCAAAAAAACGTATCGCCAACATTCGTCAATCTTTTTCTGGAGACAGGTATATGTTACGCCCTTCTTAATAAAAATACTAACCCCCCTTGAATAGGACGTGTGAATAGAGTGATATTGGAATTTAAAGTCCCTCCACCCCAGGTGAGGTACAGAAATATTTGAAAAATGTGTTTCCTGTAAACACAGGATAGAAACCCCGTGTGCTTTTACTGTATTCAATACTGCTGCCCTTTTCCCCAAATCTCCTAAACCCCTTATGTTCCAAGAACAAAGTGTGATAGCTTTCTTTTTTAGCCGTGTATTACTAGCCATATACGTGAAATTGTCTATTTATTACAACTTTGTAAACTCTACCTTCATTTTGTGTTTTAATTTTTGGTCCCTGTGTTAGCCTATTAATGTCGTGAAAATAATAAAAAAATCTATTACTCAAAATATTCAAGGTGAACAAGTGTGTTTGATAGCTATCTTCCCCATTAGAGACATACTTCTTACAATCTACCCTTCCTAATACCCATTCATACCATCCATTAATACCTACTACCCTAATCAACCATGCATACAATCTATCTTCCTCCAATTCTTCCCTCACTGCCTTCCTAGGCCTACCCGGGGACTTCCTATTGTGACCTATCCATACATTCATCATACTTGATGCACTCCCCTTACCCCGTCCCCTATCCCTCCCTTCTCCCCTCCCTCCCATCCCTCCCCTCCCTCCCCAATCCCCTACACCTCTACCCACACAAAAAAAACGTACAATAACAACATAAAAATCTTGAGAACATTTTGCCAGGCCCCTCCAACAGAAAAAAATTGGGGGTATCCTGCTCATTGTTCCAATCCTTTCATGCCCCTCTCCCCTCCTCCCCTTTTCCTTTGGAACAAAGCATTTAAGAATAGTGGAAAATTTACCGTCCCGCCCACCCAAGGGCAGGCCTGGGTGGTATCTAAAAAAAACATTTTTTCATATAAGTGGGCACGGTCTATACCCCCTCCTTTATCATGTTTCATTGTAGGTGGTCAACCACTCATTCAACCCTTCTGGTGTGTCGAAAAATGTTGTCCCCCCATTAACTGTTAATCGTAAGCTAGCCGGGTAGATCAATGCATACACTATACGTACCTGGCGTAGTTTACGTTTAATTTCAGTGAATCTGGCTCTTCTCTTCTGCAGTTCCGGTGAAAAATCCGGATATACAGAAATCCTAGAGCCATTATACGTCATGTTGCCCAATTTCCTTGCCCTACGCATAATAGTCACTTTATCATTGAAGTGAAATATTTTAGCTATTAAAGGTCTGGGAGGGGAACCGGGCTGGGGAGGTCTTGCCGGGACTCTGTGTGCCCGCTCTATGGAAAAAAATGGCGAAAACACTTCTGGACCCATTGTATCCCGAAACCACTTATCCAGAAAAACCGCTGCATCTACACCCTCGCTGTGTTCTGGAATACCGAGGATACGTACATTTTTTCTTCTTATCCTATTTTCCATCTCGTCTATTTTAGACTCCTGCTTGCTTATTTGTCCTCTCATGGCTACCAGTTCTCTTTTTAAGGGGTCTAGGTCGTCCTCTATCAGAGCAATCCGTGTTTCTAGGGCTGTAGTCCTTTCCTGAACTGTTTGTATATCATGTCTCACAAGTAGAAGATCTGCCTGTATTGAATTTAATTGGGCCGCCATTTCAGTCAAGGAATCCCTACATAGATTTACCGCCTGCAGAACTTCCTTTAATGATGGCTCAGTATGGGCTAAACCCTCCCCCCCTGCTGGTAACCCCTGGGCCATTTCAGATCTCCGATCCTGTCCTATGCCCCCTACTTCCACCGATACTGGTGGCTGGTTCTGCCCTAACGTCTGGCTCTGTCCCTGACCCTGGCTCTTTCTTATCCCCGAGGACCCTGCTTTAAGTTGAGTGTGTTGGAGTTGTTGATTACTCTTAGGGGGAGTTTGAGCGACCTGGCCAGGGGTATGGGCGAATTTTTCAGGCTTAGCGGCTGCCTGGCTTGCTTGACTTGCCTGGCTTGCCGCTTGGCTTGCCTTAGTGGTGCGTTGACTTGGCATTGTCTTTCCCCCCCAAAAAAAAAGGGGGGGAAAGGGATTTCACGTGATAGGGTGTAGCACAGTAGATTAGTATACCAATTTCATAGAGCAAGTAGAGAGAGTACCTTTTATATAATCTCCCTACCCCCTATACACAGTTTTATTGCCTATAAGTCCAGTTGTTCACCAATTCCGTACTCCCCTTAATAGCCTAATGTTCCCCTAGACTCCAGAAGGGACAGGGGGAAGGGGGAGATGAAACTGGGCATACAGCGGCCTAAAAAAACAGCAGACGATAAATAGGAAAAATAAACTATTATCTATACACAGTCCAATCACTTGATTTTGGGAAACGTCCTTTACATCAGGTGGGGGTGCAGTCTCTTACTTCTACCTCGCCCCTATATCTTCTGTTGATTTCTACCACTCTTCATCTTAGGCCACGTCGCCTCTTATGGATTTTATTTTTTTTTTTTATTTAGTGGCGCGGAGTAGTGGTGGGGAATATCCAATCCTTATAGGCACAGTAGAGGTATTATTTGAGTTCTTCAATAGAACAAAAGGTTATAAGCTGAGTTGCACTGGAGTCAGCTATAGCAGGTGGCTGCCGGGTCTCACCACTGGTTCAATTCAGATTTTACTGACATGGGGGTATCCGGTATATATAAAGTTATCAAAGATATCAGTTCTAGCGTCCGGCGGGGTATGCGGGAGGGAGAGGGGGTCGGAATAGTAGTGGCAGTTCATATGAATATGTATCCTATAAATATATGCAGGCTCTCACCTCTGCATTTATTTCCACCAACAGTTTGTTTTTAGCCAACCTCAGGCATACCCCCACACTCCGCACTCACTGCACCGCATGCCTCCCAGTGGTCTCGTCTCTTGAGGCTTTAGGTAATCTTGATATCGGTCTTAGCCAAAAGTTCCCCACCGGGTACCAGATAAATAAAAAAAAAAAAGGGGGAGAAAAAAAAACAGGGGGAAAAGAAAAAGAGGGGGAGATGTCAGGTTGTTTCCCCTCGAAGGGGAGAAAGAATCGGACCGATCAAATAGAACCCTATGATCCCCTGCATATATTGAGTTCTGAGTGGTGGCTCAGGATAACAGTGGGGATGTCCGATACATGTAGGCTCAATATAAGTAATATGTAAGTTCTGCAGTTAGGCCAGTATTTGAAGGGTATATGCTGGAGTCGGGTAAGTCAATTAGCTGCAGGCTCTCGCCACTGCGCTCCTCACTTATGCCGTTATGCCAAAGTGGGGGGTGTCCGGTAGACATGCGGTCCTCAGGGATATTATATTACTCCTGGAGTCTGGTGGAGACATGCGGGGGGGTCGGGTAGATCAGAATGCATACAGGCTCGCACCACTGCATTTCTTCACAAACACTTATCGGCCCCCATCAGGTACACCACACACCCCGCACTCACCGCACATCTCCCGATTCATCGCCACTACATCTCCACGGGTTCCGCTGTGTCTCTGCCGCAGTTGCCTCCCTCGATGCGCCGCCGACACCGCTCGCTAGTTTCCAAGCCGGTCCGACTACTTCCGGAGCGCCGGCACACGGGGGTAAGAGGAGAGCGATAGGAGAGCCAGGACGCCACTCAACCTCACATGGGTTCGCGAAACCCCACCTCCCGGAGAGTCCACACACCAGGCGCAGCACAGGGAATCGGATGACAGGTAAGGTCTTAGGAGGGAAGGCACAAGAAAGCCGCCGGAGACCACTCCTCAGGCTTCCATCTCTCTCAAAATTGAAGTTGAGAAGCATATGTCTCAGCTAGATAGCCGGCCTCCACCGCCTTTCAATCTTTTCGGCCGTTACACTCCTCAGCTGTAGTCATCTTCTGTGCTAGCAAGGAGCGGAGAGGAGAGGTCTACACTCTCACTCGCTCACACACATCCTCTTCCATCCGGTCACGCCCCCCTCAAAAAATGCTTATACTTATCTTAGCCCGATCTCGACTCCGCAATGTGCACTGTAGGAGCAGCTCTGTTGGCTCCCTCCCTCCTCATAGGCTCAGAGACAGGAAGGGGAGTCATTTGCTCCTGCTTGTGTAAATCAATGCCAAACAGAGCCAGCTCAAGAGCAAGCATGCATCAGTGCCCCCATAGCAAGCAACTTGCTATGGTGGGCACTCAGCGAGGGGAGCGTCGACTGGGGACCTAAGACGGGGAGGAACGGGGGCTGCTCTGTGCAAACCCATTGCACAGAGCAGGTAGGCATGACATGTTTGTTATTAAAACAGAAAAATAAGGGTTTACAATCACTTTAAAATGTGAAATGTTTGAGATGATCTTTATTTATGCTGCATCTACACTGTAAATAATAACTTGCAGTATATAATTTGTGTTTCAATACATTTTTATTGTTTTTGGAAAATAAGTAAAGATCATTTAATGGAGCAGCAAACAATCCTCGCCTGCTCCAAGCATGTTAAGGGGAAACATACAAATGCAAAGCAAAATAAGGTATGCCATAGGGCCCTCTAACTAGACATGTGCGGTTCGTTCCGAATTAATATTCAGACAAATTTTTAGTTATTCGGAGATTCGGATATATCCAAATACCCGAATTACAATATAAGCAAATATTACCGAGTGCTCCGAATAACGTACTGAAATTTGTATGAATTTAGGAAATTCAGACTGAAATTCAAATCAAATTTTACAGTAGAATTCTCACTGCACATATTGCTGAAATCAAAAACTGTGTGTATTATTAGAGTACCATTTCGAAAATAATGCTGTTTTTGTTAAGCCAAAGGTGATTTAGTCATTGTAATCAGTTGATGAAGATATTTCTTTTGTTGGTTCACTTTGCTGCATTCAAATTGAAAACAATATAACATTTTCGTTTCGACCGATTTGAAAATGTATCAATTTGATCGTTTTCGAATCGAAAAAAATTGGTAAATTTGAAGAAAATTCTAAAATTCGTATTCTAAAATTTTGAATACGAATTCCGGATACGAATTCTGAAAACGAATTCCGAAAACCAATTTTCGAAAACGAATTCCTAAAATGAATTAACCAAATTAAACTATACAAAATAACTAGATTAATGCCCTGTACACACGGTCGGATTTTCCTATGGAAAAAGTGCGATCTGATTGTGTTGTCGGAAATTCCGATCATGTGTGGGCCCCATCGGACTTTTTCCATCGGAATTTCCGGAATTTCCAACAACAAAATCCGATTCCGGTTTAAATTCCGATCGTGTGTAGACAAATCCACAAGCTCAGAATAAATTAAGAGACGAAAGCTATTGGCTACTGGCCCGTTTATAGTCCCGACGTACGTGTTGTACGTCACCTCGTTCAGAACAATCGGATTTTCCGACAACTTTGTGTGACCGTGTGTATACAAGACAAGTTTGGCCCAAAATCCGTCAGAAAAATCAGACGGATTTTGTCGTCGGAATGTCCGACCGTGTGTACAGGGCATAACGAATCAAAATGAATCACCTGATGATGCATATGTATACGAAAGATCATGGACTCGGATGCATAACATTACTATAACTTAATCACAATGAAATAGTATTGATGGCAATAATGCCTCATATTGTGCAATAGTTAAGGCACTTGCACCTATCAAACATTGCAACTGTCCCATATGAGGGACCACATTCCCCAAAATATGCCCAGGAAAGTCTGGGTTCCATAAAAAGGCTACAAAAACATGATGCCAAGGTTGGCAAAAAACAATGAGGGCAAAAGAAAAGAAAGAAACGGAATAAAAGAAAGGAAAATCCATCCGGGAACCTCCCGTCGGTCGACTAGAAAAACAACTCTATGTATTAGGGACCTGCAAGGCAAGCAAGGGGGACCATGTTTTATCAAAAAGGGATTGTTTGTCGTGTAGAACACTCACTATCTTTTTGTTCAACATGATCCACCTAAGTTTGCATTTCATCAATGCTATGTCTATAACAGGGGTTTTCTATGCTGTGTCAATTTTTGCCGCTAGGAACATAAAATGTATGCAGTATATCATTTGGATTTTACATTGTATAGCTTGTGATGTCCAGTCCCCATGGGATGGCATGCCTAGAACGATATTTATAATGCACAGCTACATTCCTGGAATGATAGATTTTTAGTTTTCTGGGGATTGTGGTTTCTTAGCATTGAGGCTCCTGTGTTATCATAACATATGTTGCTTTTCCCCACATGTCCATACAACCGAGTACATCTGTTAGAAACTAGGGATGGGTGAACGGTTCGGCCCGAGCATAAGTTCGGGGTGAACTTTGGTTGTTCGGATGTTCGGGCGAACACCGAGCAATATGCGGTGTACGGGGCAAATTCAAAAGTGCTGATTTTAAAGGCTTATATGCAAATTATTGTCATAAAAAGTGTTTGGGGACCTGGGTCCTGCCGCAGGGGACATGTATCAATGCATTTTTTTTTTAAACGGCCATTTTTTCGGGAGCAGTGATTTTAAGAATGTTTAAAGTGAAACAATATAAAAATGAAATATTCCTTTAACCACTTGCTTACCAAGGACGTCATATGACGTCCTTGACTTTGAGGGGGGATATCTGAATGATGCGTGCCGCTATAGGCATCATTCAGATATCATTCTTTCCGGCCGGCGATTCTGTGCACCATAAGAATGATCATAGCGGCAGTTCCGCCGCCTGATCGTTCCCCCCCCTCCCGCCGCCATCCGGTGCTTCTCCGGGCTCTCCCGTGCCATCGGGGGCCCGGAGAAAGAATCGCTCGCCACCGGATGACGAGCATAGAGATTTCCGGTGACCAGATGGTCACCAGTCATCTCTATGACCGTCGGAGGACCGGCCGGGCGTCTTATTGACCCCACATCTCTCCATAAAGAGGACCTGTCACATACATTTCTATTACAAGGGATGTTTCCATTCCTTGTAATAGGAATAAAAGTGATCCAAAAAAATATTTTTTTTTAAAAGTGTAAAAAAAAAAAAAAATTAAGTAAAATAAAAATAAATAAATCATTTTTTTTTTTTAAAACACCCCTGTCCCCTGTAGCTCGCGCTCAGAAGCTAACGCACACGCAAGTCGCGCCCACATATGTAAACGCCGCTCAAACCACACATGTGAGGTATCGCCACGTGCGTTAGAGCGCGTGCAACAATTCTAGCACTAGACCTTTCTAAAGGAAAAATTGTCATTTAAAACTGACCGCGGTTGTAATGTATTGTCGGGTCTCGGCAATATAGATAAAACTCATTGAAAAAAACGACATGGGGTCCCCCCAGTCCATTACCAGGCCCCTTGGGTCTGGTATGAATATCAAGGGGAACCCCGAACCCAAAAAATTGCGTGGGGGTCCCCCCAAAATCCATACCAGGCCCTTCAGGTCTGGTATGGAAATTAAGGGCAACCCAAGGACATGCCTTCGGAGGGCCTACAACCAGGTTGTGGGTCTAAACAGGAAGCTCCTGCTATACAAACCCAGAAGAGCGAAAACTCAGGAAAGCACACGAATTATCACCAAATACAACCGACAACATAAAAAGGTACGCAATATATATAAAAGGTTTTGGTACCTCTTATCTACTGATCAGAAAATTGCAAAGTACATTAAGCCATACCCGGAAATTACATACAGGAGATCACGTTCCTTACGTGATACCCTTGTTTGTAGTCACCATACGAATGAAAAGAAAAATAGTAAACAGGTCCCAGGAACATACAAATGTGGCAAATGTAAATTTTGCCGATTTAATCTAGAGGGAAAAAGTATAGATTTACCAGATGGGAGAACATGGACCCCAAAACATCGAACAAACTGTCAATCCATAGGATCAGTATATCTGATGAAATGCTCATGTGGAGCATTTTATGTGGGGAAAACCAAACGCCCCCTATTTTGCCGCATAAGAGACCATGTATCCCTCATTTCAAAACACAAAATGGAGACACCTATTAGGCCCCTTTCACACATGCGGACCGTTCGTCCGTTTTTTCATACGTTCGTTTACAGATGAAAACGGACATTAATGCTTGTCTATGGGATATCGGACGTTAGCGGATGATCATCCGCTAACGTCAGTTAACATCCGTCTCCGTTAAGGTCCGTTTTTATGAACGGAAGAAGACCCTATTTTGTCTTCCGTAAAAAAACGGAACGGACGAAAAACGGACGTTAGCGGACGATCCGTTCACATCCGATCCGCTGACATCCGTTTTTCATCAAAAAAATTCCCATAATTCATGAAAAACTTTTTTTTTTTTTTTTTTTAAACGGATAAAAAACGGACATAAACGGATAAAAAAACAGACATAAACGGATAAAAAACTGATGAAAAATGGACGTAATCGGATGAAAAACGGACGTAACCGGACGAAAAACATAAATGAAAATGGATGAAAACTGATGTTTACTGACAACAACTGATGATAAAAAAACGTGACTGAACTGATCTAATGTACGGTCCGCATGTGTGAAAGGGGCCTTAGTCGCCATGTAGGCTTGTACCACAAATTCAATCTTGACTATGTCGGTTTTTTTTAGTCTTGAGCACTTACCCCAACAGGAACGGGGGGGGGTGACTTGGACAAAAAACTGTTGCAAATTGAAACCAGATGGATTTATCTGTTAAAAGCGACCCGGTACCCGGGGCTCAATGAGGGGATCAGTTTTAAACCCTTCCTATAGAATTCTCACCCATTTATAGGTCTTTTGAATAGAGATCTTATTTTGTTTGATTCTTTGCTTTTTACAAACCATACCCCATTTTTCTCGGTTGTGCCTTGATGGGGACTCCGGGACTGTGGGGTGTGTGGGTCTTGGGGGGTATGGTCGGTTTGACCGCTTTTGCCTAGAGCGTGCTCGCTCACTAATCTCCCCCTCTGTGTAGGGGTAGGATTATATATAGTTTTATGTATTCATGTATTGTCTATTGATTGACTATATTTACCCTTAGAAAAACCCTTAGTGGTTTATGCTTTGAGGAATCCTCTTGATTTACTGTATGCTGTTGTCATGATTAAATATATTTGCTGTATTGAGTATGTGGTTAGGTGGTTGTCTGCCTTAAACCTTTTTCATTATATTTTATTCTTTATGCTCTTGCCTTTCTTCTTCTTTTTCACCTTTCCCAAATAAGCTTGCAACAGATTTGATCTCCAAAGCTCTCCTTCATTTAGGAGAACATCACATCCACATGCAGGGTGCACTCACATTGCTGCGACTCTGGGCTTAGGAGATCCGTATGGATATATCTGGACGCATGGCAGGGCTCTGCCCACCCCTAATATTTGTGGTGGATTATTCCCTTCCATACGCCCAGATCGGGAGTTGTCTTGCAGTGCCAGCTCTGCTAAAGCGCTGCGGCAATATACATCTGGCTCCTCCTAGACTATATTCTGACATAGGCTGAGTGCCACTGTCAGCAGGGGATGTCTGGAGGAGCTCTGCTGCGCTGTGAACCGGAAGTAAGCCCCCTGTGGAAACTTCCGGTTCCGGTGCATGAGCTTGGTGCTCATCGATTCCCGCCCTACGTCCGCGTGACGTCAGCGCGGCGTGACATCACACGCCGTGCATTTGGCGCCACGGGGGGGAGACTATTTAAACCCAGTCTGACTGGATGTCAGACTGTGGTGAAGCTGTGAGGCTCGGGAAACGCTGGGAATCTGAGACATAGGTAAATATACAATCACTATCCCTTAAACATGGACGGACTTCTCCCTAAACCTCTTTTAAAGATTCACCTTATTTACCCTATACTTTTATACTTAATCTATAGGATTCGGACTCCATTTTTTGTCCCCTATATGGGGCTCTCTGCATCGCAGAAAAATTGTCTAAAATACACCCTGGTGGTCCGTACAAGGTAGGAAGGTTAAAATGCATTTGGGAAGCCTAGTGCAAATAACATAGAATTTCTGTATCTTTACTGGGGTTTTCTCCCTTTCCTTCTTTATTCTTTCAGAGTACTAATGTCATCACAGACACTGTCCAAACCAAGGACAGATTTCCCTATTCCTCTCCCGAAGGCAGACCCGAGCCTCCTCTGTAATTTTTCTCTTTCAATGAATCGCTAAAGAGGTAGGTATAGTTTGATAAAATGTGGGGCCTGGCTGAACTATATCGCCGTTCTTTGGCTAATATGATATATTATATATGATCACTCAAGGAGTACTCTTTGTACCTTGCAGGCCTTTCTTGATACAATATTTGAACAATAGGATCTTTTTTCTCCCCCTACGGGTCTCCAGCCACCTATCTTGGTCTCGGCTCTGTGGTGCAGCCCTGTGTGGATTCGCTTGGATGATATTCTATTGTGAATTTATCTCATCTCTCTTTTTTGGTAATTTGGGGATGTGCAGACTCTCTATCATTGGAGGTAAGAGGTCGTATACATACCTGGGACCTATTTGGCACAATCACCACTACAACCTCATATAGCACAATTGTAATTGATATTATCTTTTTTTTGTATGTATTAAATCTTATACTATTTTTATATGCATACTTTAGAACAAGAAGATATCCTCAATACTTCCAATCACTTGTACCTTACGTTTTTTCTCCTGAAGAAGCCTTATCTGGCGAAACATGTCGAGAATAAATGGACAAGTATAATGACCTGTGTACTTATAGTATATTAATATTCTGTGTTCTAATTGGGATTGTATGCATAACCTTTGAACCTTAATATGTATATTGCTGTACACAAAGTCAAAATATCTTTTTTAGATTTTATGTGTTAATAAAATATTCTTTTTACTATATTCAAATACATTTTGTAACTGTGTATCGTAGACAGTCCCGTATCTCCAACATTCTTATTTTCTATATCAACTTGGGATGATGGTACAATATATATGAGTATTATTCGGAAAACATTCTAGTCTAACGAGCTTTGAAAATGATTTTAAGAATGTTTAAATTGAAACAATAAAAATGAAATATTCCTTTAAATATTGTGCCTGGTGTGTGTCTTTAGTATGCCTGTAAAGTGGCAGAGTTTTCCAATGTTTAGAACAGTACTGCAGCAAAACGACATTTCTAAAGGAAAAATTGTCATTTAAAACTGACCGCGGCTGTAATGTATTGTCGGTTCTCGGCAATATAGATAAAACTCATTGAAAAAAACGACATGGGGTCCCCCCAGTCCATTACCAGGCCCCTTGGGTCTGGTATGAATATCAAGGGGAACCCCGAACCCAAAAAATTGCGTGGGGGTCCCCCCAAAATCCATACCAGGCCCTTCAGGTCTGGTATGGAAATTAAGGGCAACCCTGCGCCAGATAAATAAAAATGGCGTAGGGCCCCCCCCAAAATCTATACCAGACCTTATCGAGCACGCAACCTGGCAGGCCGCAGGAAAAGAGGGGGGATGAGAGAGCGCCCCCTCCTAAACTGGGGAGGGTGCTTTGGGGTCTGACCCCAAAGCACCTTGTCCCCATGTTGATGGGGACAAGGGCCTCATCCCCACAACCCTTGCCCAGTGGTTGTGGGGGGTATGCGGGCGGGGGGCTTATCAGACTCTGGAAGCCCCCTTTAACAAGGGGACCCCCAGATCCCGCCTCCCCCCATGTGAATTGGTAACAGGGTACATTGTACAGAATAATATAAAAGAGGACTTCTGCACTACTACAATATTAAAAATAAATATATGTGGAAATGCTGCCAAATCAAATAGTGATCACAAATCACATAAAAGCATAAATAAGTGTATACATAAATGTACGTGACTCAGCGCATGACCTTAGTGATCTATCTGGTAAATAAAGTGCTGTTGTATCAATAAATAAAGTTTTCAGTGTATCCAATAAAGTGCATACATAAATTAATGAATGTAACCAGTAAAGTGCATAAATGAAATAAAGTGCATGAATTAAAGTGCATCCAACTAGATAAAGTGCATACAATAAGATACATCAATTTCAAGTGCATCCAACTAGATAAAGTGCATTACATCAGGTGCATCCAATGGATAAAGTGCATACATCATAGTCCAGTATACAGTATAGTCCAGTATAATATGCACAATGGAATGCACTGCTATGCAATGTGCAAAAACTTGGGTGGAGTAAAAATCAATAGATAAAGTGCATGGTGTACTATGTTCCAATGGCCAAAATTCAATGTTGTGCCAGGGGTCCAAGACCAAGGTATTTATATAGCCTCTTCAAGCAATCAGCAGTATGGTATATATCTATAGATAAGCTCTCAGTGCTCTTACCTTATAGGTGTTTAAAAAACGCTTTAGTCATGTATATTGATTTTGTCCCCACTTTCAGCGTTGTCCATTAGAAGAGGTAGATAAATATCAGCTTGCATTCCATTTAGGCATTCACATGTAAAGAAATAGGGCTCCAATAGTGCATTACCCAAGTAAATTAATTTTATTAATAAAAATGGGCTGCTTACATGAAACTAGTTAAAAATTGGGCCAGATTCAGTGTACAGCAGCGTTTTTATGTTATTTCCGGTCCGCGGCACCTACTTCCGGTCCGCAGTGTTTATTTCCGGTTTGCGTCCTATGCGTTACGTCACGTTACATACCTCGTGACTTTCTCAGGGAACCGGATTGGATGATACATCCATCCATTTATATCAACTAAACAGAAAGTATTCAAAACACCATTTTGTTGGAGACCATAGGATCGCTTCACTAATGGTCAGTACTTGGTGTAAAGAGGTCGCTATGGCCCATGCTAAAAAAGTTTAAAAAACCTAAAATGAAATATAAATAGCACTTTTACATTAATCACAAAGATATAATAATTAAATTGTAAGAGTGGCAATTACCATTAAAATAAGAATGTCTCACATGCTTCACCATGTTCGAACATACTATATATAAAAGGATGACATCTTGTGGTGTACTATAGGTACTGTGTCCCTCTATTACAATATATAGAGGTGACATCTTGTGGTATAATCAGGGTACTACATCACTCGATATAAATAAGAGCAACTCTGCGATGTTAATAAAAAAAAAAAATATATAAATATCTATATATATATATATATATATATATATATATATATATATATATATATATATATATATATATATATATATATATATATATATATATATATATATATATAATGGTGCCGATACCCTAAGGCCATCAGAAAATAATGGCCTAATGGACTAGGGAATTTAAAAGGATAAAAATCATACCGCACACAGGAATTAAAATAAGAAGTTTACATACATGATTGAAACATTAATAATCACCAATAAAACAGTTTAAGTCAAAATCGATGTTTAGCCCATTGGGTACCAATGTTTTCATTTCAAACATCCACTGCGATTCTTTTTGACTTATTGTTCTTACTTTATGGTCCCCTCTTCATGATCTGTTGTATCTTTCTATTCCCCAGAACATTAACTCTGATGGATCATTCTTATGGACTGCGGCAAAATGCCTAGATACATTATGTTTCGGAAATCCCTTGATTATGTTCTGCACATGTTCTTTCACTCTAACCTTTAATTCCCGTTTGGTTTTACCTACATATTGTAATTTGCATGAGCATTGTAGAACGTATACAACCCCCTCTGTGTGGCAACAAATAAAATCTCTGATTGGATATAATTTTTCTGTACCAGTTGCTTGAAATTCATTCTTCTTTCCTTGGAATTTTTTGTTGTGTTAGCACGCAAAACAATATTTGCCAGGGTAAAACCATTTGCCTTTGAAGAATGTGAATTGATTTCTTGTAGGTGGGTCCACCACATTTTTCACGATCAGATCCCTTAAGCCCCATACACACGGTCGGATTTTCGCATGGATTCTGTCCGATCGGACAATGTTGTTGAAAAATCCGACCGTGTGTATGCACCATCGGACAGTGTACGTCGGATTGTCCGACGGACAAAGTCCTATCTCCTGCTGGATAGATTTTTTGACAACACGGTCCGATCACACCAAATCCGATCGTGTGTAGCGTTGTCCGACGGACAAAGTGCTACGCATTCTCAGATCACATTACAAGACCAAAGCTATTAGCTACTAGCCTCTACGTAGTCCCGTCGTAGGCAACAAACGTCACCACGTTCAGAATGATCGGATTTTCCGACAACTTTGTCCGACCGTGTGTACGCAAAACCAACATCGGACAAAGTATGACGGACATGATCCGACGGACCTGGTCCTCGGATAATCCGAGCGTGTGTATGGGGCTTTAGTGTGGTAGACATGTGCCATTAGTTTCGTACGAATTCGTAATTCGTACGAATTTTTCGAAATTCGTACGAATTTACGAATCCGTAGTACGAATTTTTTCGAATACGAATTCCGTACGGAATACGAAATTCCGTTTACGAATTTCGTCGCCAAAATATTCGAATCCGACTACCAAATATCGAATTTCAACTAATATGAAAGAAATTATTATAGCGGATATAACGAATGATTCGAATGATTCGTAACACAAAGTGTCATTTTTGCAGGAAAAATTCCGTTTACGAATTTTAGCTCCAAATTATTCGAATCAAACTACCAATATCGAATTTCAACTAATTCGAAAGAAATTATTATAGCGGATATAACGAATGATTCGAATGATTCGTAAAACAAAGTGTCATTTTTGCAGTAAAAAAAGCTATTTAAAATCACTCACGGCTATTGCCGGCTAATGAATTGTCGGCTCCGTAACACAGAGAACAGTCATTCATTGATAAAAAAAAAAAAGCGTGGGGGTCCCCCCAAATTCAATAACCAGGCCCTTCAGGTCTGCTATGGATATTAAGGGGAACCCCAGCAAAAAAAAATGGTGTGGGGTCCCCCCTAATATCCATACCGGACCCTTTATCCGAGCACGCAACCTGGCAGGCCGCATGAAAAGAGGGGGGGACGAGAGCGCCCCCCCTCCTGAACCGTACCAGGCCACATGCCCTCAACATTGGGAGGGTGCTTTGGGGTCCCCCCCAAAGCACCTTGTCCCCATGTTGATGAGGACAAGGGCCTCATCCCCACAACCCTGGCCATTGGTTGTGGGAGTCTGCGGGCGGGGGGCTTATCGGAATCTGGAAGCCCCCTTTAAGAAGGGGACCCCCAGATCCCGGCCCCCTCCCTGTGTGAAATGGTAAGGGCCTACCATTTCACCAAAAAAGTGTCAAAAATGGTAAAAATGACAGGAGACGGTCTTTGACAATTCCTTTATTAAAATCTTCTTTCTTCTTTGTTCTGGTCTTCCTTTCTTCATCCTTCGGTTTCTTCATCTTCTCCTTCCGGCATCTTCTTCCATCTTCTTCTTCCATCTTCTTTTTCCTCCGATCCGCTTCTTCTTGCTCCGGTCTTCTCGTCCTTCTCGTCCGGCATCTTCTTCCATGGCGTCGGCGTCTGTTCTTCTGTCGGGCCGCTCCTCGCAATGGGAGGCTCCCGCTGTGTGAGGCTTCGCTGCATCTGACAGGTCTTTTATAACGGAGGGCACCTGGTGACCCCGCCCCCTCTGACGCACAGGGACGTCATGGGGACTTCCCTATGGCTTTCCCCATGACGTCAGAGGGGGGCGGGGTCACCAGGTGCCCTCCGTTATAAAAGACCTGTCAGACGCAGCGAAGCCTCACACAGCAGGAGCCTCCTATTGCGAGGAGCGGCCCGACAGAAGAACAGACGCCGACGCCATGGAAGAAGATGCCGGACAAGAAGGACGAGAAGACCAGAGCAAGAAGAAGCGGATCGGAAGAAGAAGAAGAAGATGGAAGAAGATGGAAGAAGATGCCGGAAGGAGAAGATGAAGAAACCGAAGGATGAAGAAAGGAAGGAGGAAGACCAGAAGAAAGAAGATTTTAATAAAGGAATTGCAAAGACCGTCTCCTGTCATTAGGGATGAGCCGAACACCCCCGGGTTCGGTTCGCACCAGAACCTTCGAACCGACCGAAAGTTCGCGCAAATTTTCGAACCCTATACGTTATAATGGACGCGAACGTTCGAAATCAAAAGTGCTAATTACAACGGCCAATATGCATGTTAATGTCATAAAACAGGTTTGGGGACCCGGGTCCTGCCCCAGGGGACATATATCAATGCAAAAAGAACTTTTAAAAACTAACGTTTTTTCGGGAGCAGTCATTTTAATGATGCATAAAGTGAAAAAAAAAAAGTGAAATTTTCCTTTAAATATGGTACCTGGGGGGTGTCTAAAGTATGCCTGTGAAGTGGCATGTGTTTCCCGTGTTTAGAACTGTCCTTGCACAAAATGACATTTGTAAAGGAAAAAAAGAAGCCATTTAAAACCACTTGCGGCTTTAGGTTTGTTCTTAAGTAGAATCTGAACAGGTACATTATGAAGTGTAGCTCCATCCCAAAAAAATCTATTTTTAAGCTTTTTGGAGAACATAGGAAGGGGTTATCACCCCTGTAACATTTGCTGTCTTTGCACATCTGTTCAGAACATGTCACCTCACTTTCCGTCCCAATGACAAATGTTTTTGGAAAAAGTGGGGTTTTAATTGAAACAAGGATTGGTGATAAAGTATCAGTAGAGAGGAGATACCTTTTTCCCAAATTAAATCTAACAGGATAGAATTTCCCTTCCTAGGGGTAGATTTCCTCTCACTTCCTGTTTTATCTTTCCATTTGCAAGTAGGAGTCGTTTGTAAGTTGGATGTTTGAAAGTAGGGGCCTGGCGTATATACTCTGCAGAAATTTGCCCTATTAGATGTTGGTGTAGCCACAAGACTGGTGGGCACAGGAATGGGCCCTGCTGTGAGTTAATAGATCAAGATTTGTAATTGCATGCACCTGTTGAACAGGGCAGAAAAATTGGGGGTGGTGGTGGTGGTGGTGGACGGTTTTGCCACAAGACTGTAAGCTCTCACAGTTACTCTTGGTGGGCGCAGGAATGGGCCCTGCTGTGAGTTATTAGATCAAGATTTGTAATTGCAAGCACCTGATGAACAGGGCAGAAAAATTGGGCCTTTGGCGGTGGTGGTGGACGGTGTTGCCACAAGACTGTAGGCTCTCACAGTTACTCTTGGTGGGCGCAGGAATGGGCCCTGCTGTGAGTTATTAGATCAAGATTTGTAATTGCAAGCACCTGATGAACAGGGCAGAAAAATTGGGCCTTTGGCGGTGGTGGTGGACGGTGTTGCCACAAGACTGTAGGCTCTCACAGTTACTCTTGGTGGGCGCAGGAATGGGCCCTGCTGTGAGTTATTAGATCAAGATTTGTAATTGCAAGCACCTGATGAACAGGGCAGAAAAATTGGGCCTTTGGCGGTGGTGGTGGACGGTGTTGCCACAAGACTGTAGGCCCTCATAGTTACTCTTGGTGGGCGCAGGAATGGGCCCTGCTGTGAGTTATTAGATCAAGATTTGTAATTGCAAGCACCTGATGAACAGGGCAGAAAAATTGGGCCTTTGGCGGTGGTGGTGGACGGTGTTGCCACAAGACTGCAGGCCCTCATAGTTACTCTTGGTGGGCGCAGGAATGGGCCCTGCTGTGAACTATTAGATCAAGATTTGTAATTACCCGCCCCTGTTAAACAGGGGCTGAAAAATTGTGCCTTAGGCACTGGTGCTGGTGCCACAACACTGCAACCCCTCACAGAGACTGTACTTGGAGCACAGCAGTCACACGTGTTGCGAAGCATTTTTTTAAAAAATTGTAAGTACACGCCCCTGTTAAACAGGGGCTGAAAAATTGTGCCTTAGGCACTGGTGCTGGTGCCACAACACTGCAACCCGGCCCTCACAGATACTGTACTTGGAGCACAGCAGTCACACGTGTTGCGAAGCATTTTTTTAAAAAATTGTAAGTACCCGCCCCTGTTAAACAGGGGCTGAAAAATTGTGCCTTAGGCACTGGTGCTGGTGCCACAACACTGCAACCCCTCACAGATACTGTACTTGGAGCACAGCAGTCACACGTGTTGCGAAGCATTTTTTTAAAAAATTGTAAGTACACGCCCCTGTTAAACAGGGGCTGAAAAATTGTGCCTTAGGCACTGGTGCTGGTGCCACAACACTGCAACCCCTCACAGATACTGTACTTGGAGCACAGCAGTCACAAGTGTTGCGAAGCATTTTTTTAAAAAATTGTAAGTACACGCCCCTGTTAAACAGGGGCTGAAAAATTGTGCCTTAGGCACTGGTGCTGGTGCCACAACACTGCAACCCCTCACAGATACTGTACTTGGAGCACAGCAGTCACATGTGTTGCGAAGCATTTTTTTAAAAAATTGTAAGTACCCGCCCCTGTTAAACAGGGGCTGAAAAATTGTGCCTTAGGCACTGGTGTGGTGGCATGGATCATTGAGGAGGAGGAAGAGGATAGTCAGTGAACATAAGAGGACAGTCACTCAGCATCAGCATAGGCAGTCTTGAAGGGATGTGACATTAAAAATTATTCGGTTATATCCGCCTCAGGTGCCTGGTAGCTGGTGGTGATCCAAGACTGATTCATTTTGATGAAGGTCAGTCGATCAACCGAGGCGGTGGACAGGCGCACCCTATGATCAGTCACAAATCCTCCAGCAGCACTGAATGTGCGTTCGGAAAGAACGCTGGAGGCAGGACAGGCCAGTAGCTCAATTGCATACTGTGCAAGCTCTGGCCAGTGATCCATCCTCAGGACCCAGTAAGCCAGAGGATTTTCGGTGGGAAAGGTGTCCAAGTCTGACCTTGCCCCAAGGTATTCCTGCACCATGTATATCAGACGCTGGCGATGGTTGCTGGAACCGATCATACCTTGGGGCTGCGGACTAAAAAATTGTCTGAACGCATCGGTCAGACGTCCACCTTCCCCACCGCTCCTTCTGCCACTGACCGAAGCCTCAGCAACTCGTCGCCCAGGACCAGGAGTTTGTAGCCTCCCAGTTTCTGGGAACGCGTTGCACAGACCTTTCTGCAAGGCCTCCCTGAGATGTCTCATCCTCTGCTCCCTCTGCGACGGCAAGATAAGGTCCGCAACCTTACCCTTGTACCGCGGATCAAGGAGAGTGGCCAGCCAGTAATGGTCCCTCTCCTTGATCCGAAGAACACGAGGATCCTTCCGCAGGCTTTGCAGGATCAGGGAGGCCATGCAGCGTAGGTTAGCTGAGGCATTCGGTCCGGAGTCTTCTGGGTCACTGAGGATGACATGATCGCCAGCCACCTCCTCCCAGCCACGTACAAGTCCACTGGCTTGTTGGGACTGTACATCATCCCTAAAAGACTGCTGCTGCTGATGCTGAGTGCCAGGCTCCACCTCCATGCTCACACAATCCTCCTCCTCCTCTCCTCCTCCTCCTCCTCCTCATCCTCTTCCTGTGTGATGGGTGGGACAGAAGGAACACTGTCCGGATAAAGGGGGCCTTGAGAGGCAAGGAAGTCCTCCTCTTCCTGCCTCTGTTCTGCCTCAAGTGCCCTGTCCATTATCCCACGCAGCGTATGCTCCAACAGGTGGACAAGAGGGACAGTGTCACTGATGCATGCACTGTCACTGCTCACCATCCTCGTGGCCTCCTCAAATGGTGAGAGGACAGTGCATGCATCCCTGATCATGCTCCACTGACGTGGGGAAAAAAACCAAGCTCCCCTGACCCTGTCCTGGTGCCGTAGTCGCAAAGGTACTCATTGATGGCCCTCTGCTGCGTGTGCAGTCGCTGCAGCATGGCCAACGTTGAGTTCCACCTGGTGGGCATGTCACATATTAGGCGGTTCTTGGGCAGGTTCAGCTCCTTTTGCAGCTCAGTCAGCCGAGCACTGGCATTATAAGATCAGCGGAAATGCACACAGACTTTCCTGGCCTGCCTCAGGACATCCTGTAAGCCTGGGAACCTGCCCAAGAACCGCTGCACCACCAGGTTGAGGACGTGAGCCATGCAGGGCACATGGGTGAGCTGCCCCTGTCGCAGGGCGGAGAGGAGGTTGGTGCCATTGTCAGAAACGACCATTCCTGGCTTAAGCTGACGTGGCGTCAACCACCTCTCGGCCTGCCCCTGCAGAGCTGCCAGAACCTCTGGCCCAGTGTGGCTCCTGTCCCCCAAACACACCAGCGCAAGCACGGCATGGCATCTTTTTGCCTGCGTACTTGCGTAGCCCCTTGTACGCCTACGGAGCACCGCTGGTTCCAAGGACAGAGCACTGGAGGAAGAAGAAGAGGAGGGGGTGGAGGAGAGAGGTGTGTCACAACCAGTAGCAGTAGTAGCGTTTTGGAGGCGTGGTGGCGGAACAACCTCCAACACTACTGCACCTTGTCCTGCATCCCTCCCAGCTGCCAATAGAGTGACCCAATGGGCCGTGAAAGAAAGGTACCGTCCCTGTCCATGCCTGCTGGACCATGAGTCAGCGGTAATATGCACCTTACCGCTGACCGCCCTGTCCAGCGAGGCATGGACATTGCCCTCCACATGCCGGTAGAGAGACGGAATCGCCTTCCGTGAGAAAAAGTGGCGTTTGGGAACCTGCCACTGAGGAACCGCACATTGAACAAACTCACGGAGGGGGGGCGAGTCTACCAACTGAAAAGGCAGCAGTTGAAGTGCTAGCAATTTAGCCAGGCTAGCATTCAACCGCTGGGCATGTGGATGGCTGGGAGTGTACTTCTTTCTACGGTCCAGCAGCTGGGGCAGGGAAATTTGCCTGCTGCAATCGGACGTCGGTGTACTGCAAGTACTTGGTTGTGACACACCTAATTCTACACCTTCAGTCCTCTCAGAGCAGCTTTCAGAGAGGACTGAAGGTGTAGTGGGGATGGAGATCCCAGCTGAGGAGGAGGAAGGAGAGGTCCGCTTAGTTCTTTGGTGTGGGTCTTTTATGTGTGCCTGCCAACGAGCTGCATGGCAGGTCGCCATATGTCTGGTCATGCTTGTGGTGCCCAAGTGGCTGATGTTTTGGCCACGCGAGATACGCTTGAGACAAATATTGCAAATAGCAGTGGTGCGATCTGCTGCACTCGTCTCAAAAAAGGCCCACACCAAAGGACTTTTCTGATAACGTGCAGAGGCAGCGCCCTGCACAGGCGGAGCTCTGCGGTGTTGTACAGTTGCTGTGCTGGCCTCTACCTGGCCTCCAGGGGGCATCCTGCCTCGTTGGACATGTGACGCCGCATCCTCCTCCTCCTCGTCCTCCTCCTCATCCTCTCTCCCTTCAGGCACCCACGTGGAGTCAGTGACCTCATCATCCCCTCCCTCTTCACCACTAGAGCAAACCTGGCAGTAAGCTGCAGCTGGTGGAACAGTACTGCCAGATTCCTCAAGCTGGGTATCATCATCCGAGCCTTCAAATCGTTGGGCATCCTCCTGGAGCATGTACCCAACACTGTGCTCAAAGAGTTCGGGGGACTCCTCAGGAGGACATGGTGGGTCTAGGGAAGGGGTGGCTGATGATGCTCTGTCAGTACCCTGAGCCTGGGTGAGAGAGGATGAGGAGGATGAGGAGGGCTTGGTCATCCATTCTACCAAGCCTTCAGCATGATGCGGCTCCACATGTCCAGCTGCCGAAAACAAAGACGCGCGTGTCCCATGGCCACGTGCTGATGACGATGCACGACCACGTCCACGTCCACGGCCACGTCCACTAGAAACAGAGCCTGCCTTCCCTGTGTTCTTGGCTCTGCACGCTCTGCCTCCCCTTGGCGGTCTTCCAGCCATTGTAGTCGGTAGTCCTGTGGGTGTTGCTGAGAAGAATATATAGGAGCTCTGTGTGATGCCACTAACACACTAGAAGTCCTATGGGTGCTTCTGCAAAGAAAATAGAGGAGCTCTGTGTGATGCCACTAACACACTAGAAGTCCTGTGGGTGCTGCTGAGAAGAAAATATAGGAGCTCTGTGTGATGCCACTAACACACTAGAAGTCCTATGGGTGCTTCTGCAAAGAAAATAGAGGAGCTCTGTGTGATGCCACTAACACACTAGAAGTCCTGTGGGTGCTTCTGCAAAGAAAATAGAGGAGCTCTGTGTGATGCCACTAACACACTAGAAGTCCTGTGGGTGCTGCTGAGAAGAAAATATAGGAGCTCTGTGTGATGCCACTAACACACTAGAAGTCCTATGGGTGCTTCTGCAAAGAAAATAGAGGAGCTCTGTGTGATGCCACTAACACACTAGAAGTCCTGTGGGTGCTTCTGCAAAGAAAATAGAGGAGCTCTGTGTGATGCCACTAACACACTAGAAGTCCTGTGGGTGCTGCTGAGAAGAAAATATAGGAGCTCTGTGTGATGCCACTAACACACTAGAAGTCCTATGGGTGCTTCTGCAAAGAAAATAGAGGAGCTCTGTGTGATGCCACTAACACACTGGAAGTCCTGTGGGTGCTGCTGAGAAGAAAATATAGGAGCTCTGTGTGATGCCACTAACACACTAGAAGTCCTATGGGTGCTTCTGCAAAGAAAATAGAGGAGCTCTGTGTGATGCCACTAACACACTAGAAGTCCTGTGGGTGCTTCTGCAAAGAAAATAGAGGAGCTCTGTGTGATGCCACTAACACACTAGAAGTCCTGTGGGTGCTGCTGAGAAGAAAATATAGGAGCTCTGTGTGATGCCACTAACACACTAGAAGTCCTATGGGTGCTTCTGCAAAGAAAATAGAGGAGCTCTGTGTGATGCCACTAACACACTAGAAGTCCTGTGGGTGCTGCTGAGAAGAAAATATAGGAGCTCTGTGTGATGCCACTAACACACTAGAAGTCCTATGGGTGCTTCTGCAAAGAAAATAGAGGAGCTCTGTGTGATGCCACTAACACACTAGAAGTCCTGTGGGTGCTGCTGAGAAGAAAATATAGGAGCTCTGTGTGATGCCACTAACACACTAGAAGTCCTATGGGTGCTTCTGCAAAGAAAATAGAGGAGCTCTGTGTGATGCCACTAACACACTAGAAGTCCTGTGGGTGCTGCTGAGAAGAAAATATAGGAGCTCTGTGTGATGCCACTAACACACTAGAAGTCCTATGGGTGCTTCTGCAAAGAAAATAGAGGAGCTCTGTGTGATGCCACTAACACACTAGAAGTCCTGTGGGTGCTTCTGCAAAGAAAATAGAGGAGCTCTGTGTGATGCCACTAACACACTAGAAGTCCTGTGGGTGCTGCTGAGAAGAAAATATAGGAGCTCTGTGTGATGCCACTAACACACTAGAAGTCCTATGGGTGCTTCTGCAAAGAAAATAGAGGAGCTCTGTGTGATGCCACTAACACACTAGAAGTCCTGTGGGTGCTGCTGAGAAGAAAATATAGGAGCTCTGTGTGATGCCACTAACACACTAGAAGTCCTATGGGTGCTTCTGCAAAGAAAATAGAGGAGCTCTGTGTGATGCCACTAACACACTAGAAGTCCTGTGGGTGCTTCTGCAAAGAAAATAGAGGAGCTCTGTGTGATGCCACTAACACACTAGAAGTCCTGTGGGTGCTTCTGCAAAGAAAATAGAGGAGCTCTGTGTGATGGGACTAACACACTTCAAGTCCTATGGGTGCTTCTGGGAAGAAAATATAGGAGCTCTGTGTGATGCCACTAACACACTAGAAGTCCTATGGGTGCTTCTGCAAAGAAAATAGAGGAGCTCTGTGTGATGCCACTAACACACTAGAAGTCCTGTGGGTGCTTCTGCAAAGAAAATAGAGGAGCTCTGTGTGATGCCACTAACACACTAGAAGTCCTGTGGGTGCTGCTGAGAAGAAAATATAGGAGCTCTGTGTGATGCCACTAACACACTAGAAGTCCTATGGGTGCTTCTGCAAAGAAAATAGAGGAGCTCTGTGTGATGCCACTAACACACTAGAAGTCCTGTGGGTGCTGCTGAGAAGAAAATATAGGAGCTCTGTGTGATGCCACTAACACACTAGAAGTCCTATGGGTGCTTCTGCAAAGAAAATAGAGGAGCTCTGTGTGATGCCACTAACACACTAGAAGTCCTGTGGGTGCTGCTGAGAAGAAAATATAGGAGCTCTGTGTGATGCCACTAACACACTAGAAGTCCTATGGGTGCTTCTGCAAAGAAAATAGAGGAGCTCTGTGTGATGGGACTAACACACTTCAAGTCCTATGGGTGCTTCTGGGAAGAAAATATAGGTCTGTGTGATGGGACTAACACACTTCAAGTCCTATAGGTCAGACTCAATGGGAAGGTATCAGACTCAATGGGATGGTATCAGATTCTATGGGATGGTCTCAGACTCAATGGGATGGTATCAGACTCAATGGGATTGTATCAGACTCAATGGGATGGTATCAGATTTTATGGGATGGTATCAGACTCAATGGGAAGGTATCAGACACAATGGGATGGTATCAGATTCTATGGGATGGTATCAGATCCAATGGGATAGTATGAGATACTATGGGATGGTATCAGACTCAATGGGATGGTATCAGACTCAATGGGATGGTATCCGATTCAATGGGATGGTATCAGATTCTATGGGATGGTATTAGACTCAATGGGATGGTATCAGATTCTATGGGATGGTATCAGACACAATGGGATGGTATAAGACTCAATGGGATGGTATCAGATTCTATGGGATGGTATCAGACTCAATGGGATGGTATCAGACTCAATCGGATGGTATCAGACTCAATCGGATGGTATCAGATTCTATGGGATGGTATCAGACTCAATCGGATGGTATCAGATTCTATGGGATGGTATCAGATCCAATGGGACAGTATCAGATCCAATGGGATAGTATGAGATACTATGGGATGGTATCAGACTCAATGGGATGGTATCAGACTCAATGGGATGGTATCAGATTCTATGGGATGGTATCAGACTCAATGGGATGGTATCAGATTCTATGGGATGGTATCAGATCCAATGGGACGGTATCAGATCCAATGGGATGGTATCAGATTCTATTGGGTGGTATCAGACTCAATGGGATGGTTTCAGACTCAATGGGAGGGTATCAGATTTAATGGGATGGTATCAGACTCAATGGGATGGTTTCAGACTCAATGGGATGGTATCAGACTCAATGGGATGGTATCAGATTCTATGGGATGGTATCAGATTCAATGGGATGGTATCAGACTCAATGGGATGGTATCAGACTCAATGGGATGTAATCAGAGTCAATGGGATGGTTTCAGACTCAATGGGAGGGTATCAGATTTAATGGGATGGTATCAGACTCAATGGGATGGTATCAGAGTCAATGGGATGGTATCAGATACAATGGGATGGTATCAGACTCAATGGGATGGTATCAGATTCTATGGGATGGTATCAGACTCAATGGGATGGTATCAGATTCTATGGGATGGTATCAGATTCAATGGGATGGTATCAGATTCTATGGGATGGTATCAGATTCAATGGGATGGTATCAGACTCAATGGGATGGTATCAGATTCAATGGGATGGTATCAGACTCAATGGGATGGTATCAGACTCAATGGGATGGTATCAGATTCTATGGGATGGTATCAGACTCAATGGGATGGTATCAGATTCTATGGGATGGTATCAGACTCAATGGGATGGTATCAGATTCAATGGGATGGTATCAGATTCAATGGGATGGTATCAGACTCAATGGGACGGTATCAGATCCAATGGGATGGTATCAGATCCAATGGGATGGTATCAGATTCTATGGGATGGTATCAGACTCAATGGGGTGGTATCAGATTCAATGGGATGGTATCAGACTCAATGGGAAGGTATCAGAGTCAATGGGATGGTATCAGACTCAATGGGATGGTATCAGACTCAATGGGATGGTATCAGACTCAATGGGATGGTATCAGATTCAATGGGATGGTATCAGATTCTATGGGATGGTATCAGATCCAATGGGACGGTATCAGATCCAATGGGATGGTATCAGACTCAATGGGATGGTATCAGATTCAATGGGACGGTATCAGATTCAATGGGATGGTATCAGATTCAATGGGATGGTATCAGATTCAATGGGACGGTATCAGATCCAATGGGATGGTATCAGACTCAATGGGATGGTATCAGAATCTATGGGATGGTATCAGATTCTATGGGATGGTATCAGATTCAATGGGATGGTATCAGACTCAATGGGATGGTATCAGCTTCAATGGGATGGTATCAGATTCTATGGGATGGTATCAGACTCAATGGGATGGTATCAGACTCAATGGGATGGTATCAGAGTCAATGGGATGGTATCAGATTCAATGGGATGGTATCAGACTCAATGGGATGGTATCAGATTCAATGGGATGGTATCAGACTCAATGGGATGGTATCAGACTCAATGGGATGGTATCAGATTCTATGGGATGGTATCAGATTATATGGGATGGTATCAGACTCAATGGGATGGTATCAGATTCAATGGGATGGTATCAGACTCAATGGGATGGTATCAGATTCAATGGGATGGTATCAGATTCAATGGGATGGTATCAGATTCTATGGGATGGTATCAGATTCAATGGGATGGTATGAGATTCTGGGATGGTATCAGATCAATGGGATGGTATCAGATTCTATGGGATGGTATCAGATCCAATGGGATGGTATCAGACTCAATGGGATGGTATCAGATTCAATGGGATGGTATCAGACTCAATGGGATGGTATCAGATTCAATGGGATGGTATCAGACTCAATCAGATGGTATCAGATTCAATGGGATGGTATCAGATCAATGGGATGGTATCAGACTCAATGGGATGGTATCAGACTCAATGGGATGGTATCAGATCAATGGGATGGTATCAGATTCTATGGGATGGTATCAGATTCAATGGGATGGTATCAGATCAATGGGATGGTATCAGATTCAATGGGATGGTATCAGATTCTATGGGATGGTATCAGATCCAATGGGATGGTATCAGATTCTATGGGATGGTATCAGACTCAATGGGATGGTATCAGATTCAATGGGATGGTATCAGACTCAATGGGATGGTATCAGACTCAATGGGATGGTATCAGACTCAATGGGATGGTATCAGATTCAATGGTATGGTATCAGACTCAATGGGATGGTATCAGACTCAATGGGATGGTATCAGATTCAATGGGATGGTATCAGATTCTATGGGATGGTATCAGATCCAATGGGACGGTATCAGATTCAATGGGATGGTATCAGACTCAATGGGATGGTATCAGACTCAATGGGATGGTATCAGATTCAATGGGATGGTATCAGACTCTATGGGATGGTATCAGACTCAATGGGATGGTATCAGACTCAATGGGATGGTATCAGATTCAATGGGATGGTATCAGATCCAATGGGATGGTATCAGATTCTATGGGATGGTATCAGATCAATGGGACGGTATCAGATCCAATGGGATGGTATCAGATTCAATGGGATGGTATCAGACTCAATGGGATGGTATCAGACTCAATGGGATGGTATCAGACTCAATGGGATGGTATCAGACTCAATGGGATGGTATCAGATTCAATGGGATGGTATCAGATTCTATGGGATGGTATCAGATTCAATGGGATGGTATCAGACTCAATGGGATGGTATCAGACTCAATGGGATGGTATCAGATTCAATGGGATTCAATGGGATGGTATCAGATTCAATGGGATGGTATCAGATCAATGGGATGGTATCAGATTCAATGGGATGGTATCAGATTCTATGGGATGGTATCAGATTCAATGGGATGGTATCAGATCAATGGGATGGTATCAGATCAATGGGATGGTATCAGATTCAATGGGATGGTATCAGACTCAATGGGATGGTATCAGATCTATCAATGGGATGGTATCAGATTCAATGGGATGGTATCAGACTCAATGGGATGGTATCAGACTCAATGGGATGGTATCAGATTCAATGGGATGGTATCAGATTCAATGGGATGGTATCAGATTCAATGGGATGGTATCAGACTCAATGGGATGGTATCAGACTCAATGGATGGTATCAGATTCAATGGGATGGTATCAGATTCAATGGGATGGTATCAGACTCAATGGGATGGTATCAGACTCAATGGGATGGTATCAGATTCAATGGGATGGTATCAGATCCAATGGGATGGTATCAGACTCAATGGGATGGTATCAGATCCAATGGGAAGGTATCAAGATTCAATGGGATGGTATCAGACTCAATGGGATGGTATCAGAATCTATGGGATGGTATCAGATTCAATGGGATGGTATCAGATTCAATGGGATGGTATCAGATTCAATGGGATGGTATCAGATTCAATGGGACGGTATCAGATTCTATGGGATGGTATCAGATCCAATGGGACGGTATCAGATTTTCTATGGGATGGTATCAGACTCAATGGGATGGTATCAGATTCAATGGGATGGTATCAGATTCTATGGGATGGTATCAGACTCAATGGGACGGTATCAGATTCAATGGGACGGTATCAGATCCAATGGGATGGTATCAGACTCAATGGGATGGTATCAGATTCTATGGGATGGTATCAGACTCAATGGGATGGTATCAGATTCTATGGGATGGTATCAGATTCAATGGGATGGTATCAGAGTCAATGGGATGGTATAAGATTCAATGGATGGTATCAGACTCAATGGGATGGTATCAGACTCAATGGGATGGTATCAGATTCAATGGGATGGTATCAGATTCAATGGGATGGTATCAGACTCAATGGGATGGTATCAGATTCTATGGGATGGTATCAGACTCAATGGGATGGTATCAGATCAATGGGATGGTATCAGATTCAATGGGATGGTATCAGATTCAATGGGATGGTATCAGATCAATGGGATGGTATCAGATTCAATGGGATGGTATCAGATCAATGGGATGGTATCAGAGACAATGGGATGGTATCAGATCAATGGGATGGTATCAGACACAATGGGATGGTATCAGATTCAATGGGATGGTATCAGATTCAATGGGATGGTATCAGATTCAATGGGATGGTATCAGACTCAATGGGATGGTATCAGACTCAATGGGATGGTATCAGATTCTATGGGATGGTATCAGATTCAATGGGATGGTATCAGATTCAATGGGATGGTATCAGATTCAATGGGATGGTATCAGATTCAATGGGATGGTATCAGATTCAATGGGATGGTATCAGATTCAATGGGATGGTATCAGATTCAATGGGATGGTATCAGATTCAATGGGATGGTATCAGATTCAATGGGATGGTATCAGACTCAATGGGATGGTATCAGATTCAATGGGATGGTATCAGATCCAATGGGATGGTATCAGATTCTATGGGATGGTATCAGACTCAATGGGATGGTATCAGATTCAATGGGATGGTATCAGATCAATGGGATGGTATCAGACTCAATGGGATGGTATCAGATTCTATGGGATGGTATCAGACTCAATGGGATGGTATCAGATTCAATGGGATGGTATCAGACTCAATGGGATGGTATCAGATTCTATGGGATGGTATCAGATCCAATGGGACGGTATCAGATCCAATGGGACGGTATCAGATTCTATGGGATGGTATCAGACTCAATGGGATGGTATCAGACTCAATGGGATGGTATCAGATTCTATGGGATGGTATCAGATTCAATGGGATGGTATCAGATTCAATGGGATGGTATCTGAGTCAATGGGATGGTATCAGATTCAATGGGATGGTATCAGACTCAATGGGATGGTATCAGATCTATGGGATGGTATCAGACTCAATGGGATGGTATCAGATTCAATGGGATGGTATCAGACTCAATGGGATGGTATCAGATTCAATGGGATGGTATCAGACTCAATGGGATGGTATCAGAGTCAATGGGATGGTATCAGATTCAATGGGATGGTATCAGATTCAATGGGATGGTATCAGATTCAATGGGATGGTATCAGATCAATGGGATGGTATCAGACTCAATGGGATGGTATCAGATTCAATGGGATGGTATCAGATTCAATGGGATGGTATCAGATCAATGGGATGGTATCAGATCAATGGGATGGTATCAGACTCAATGGGATGGTATCAGACTCAATGGGATGGTATCAGACTCAATGGGATGGTATCAGATTCAATGGGATGGTATCAGACTCAATGGGATGGTATCAGATCAATCAATGGGATGGTATCAGACTCAATGGGATGGTATCAGATTCAATGGGATGGTATCAGATTCTCAATGGGATGGTATCAGACTCAATGGGATGGTATCAGATTCTATGGGATGGTATCAGATTCAATGGGATGGTATCAGATTTAATGGGATGGTATCAGATTCAATGGGATGGTATCAGATTCAATGGGATGGTATCAGATTCTATGGGATGGTATCAGACAAATGGGATGGTATCAGATCAGATTCATGGGATGGTATCAGATTCAATGGGATGGTATCAGATTCTCATGGTATCAGGGGTATGGTATCAAATGGGATGGTATCAGACTCAATGGGATGGTATCAGATTCTATGGGATGGTATCAGATTCAATGGGATGGTATCAGATTCAATGGGATGGTATCAGACTCAATGGGATGGTATCAGATTCAATGGGATGGTATCAGATTCAATGGGATGGTATCAGATTCTATGGGATGGTATCAGATTCAATGGGATGGTATCAGATTCAATGGGATGTATCAGATTCAATGGGATGGTATCAGATTCAATGGGACGGTATCAGATTCAATGGGATGGTATCAGATTCTATGGGATGGTATCAGATCCAATGGGATGGTATCAGATACAATGGGATGGTATCAGATTCAATGGGATGGTATCAGATTCAATGGGATGGTATCAGATTCAATGGGATGGTATCAGATTCTATGGGATGGTATCAGATTCAATGGGATGGTATCAGATTCAATGGATGGTATCAGATTCAATGGGATGGTATCAGACTCAATGGGATGGTATCAGATTCAATGGGATGGTATCAGATTTAATGGGATGGTATCAGATTCAATGGGATGGTATCAGATACAATGGGATGGTATCAGATCCAATGGGACGGTATCAGATCCAATGGGATGGTATCAGATCCACTGGGACGGTATCAGATTTTCTATGGGATGGTATCAGATCCAATGGGATGGTATCAGACTCAATGGGATGGTATCAGACTCAATGGGATGGTATCAGAATCTATGGGATGGTATCAGACTCAATGGGATGGTATCAGACTCAATGGGATGGTATCAGATTCAATGGGATGGTATCAGACTCAATGGGATGGTATCAGATTCAATGGGATGGTATCAGATTCAATGGGATGGTATCAGATTCAATGGGATGGTATCAGATTCAATGGGATGGTATCAGATTCAATGGGATGGTATCAGATTCTATGGGATGGTATCAGACTCAATGGTATCAGATTCAATGGGATGGTATCAGACTCAATGGGATGGTATCAGATTCTATGGGATGGTATCAGATTCTATGGGATGGTATCAGATCCAATGGGATGGTATCAGATCCAATGGGATGGTATCAGATTCAATGGGATGGTATCAGATTCAATGGGATGGTATCAGATTCAATGGGATGGTATCAGATTCAATGGGATGGTATCAGATTCAATGGGATGGTATCAGATATCAGATTCAATGGGATGGTATCAGATTCAATGGGATGGTATCAGATTCAATGGGATGGTATCAGATTCAATGGGATGGTATCAGATTCAATGGGATGGTATCAGATTCTATGGGATGGTATCAGACTCAATGGGATGGTATCAGATTCAATGGGATGGTATCAGATTCAATGGGATGGTATCAGATTCAATGGGATGGTATCAGATCCAATGGGATGGTATCAGATTCTATGGGATGGTATCAGATTCAATGGGATGGTATCAGATTCAATGGGATGGTATCAGATTCAATGGGATGGTATCAGATTCAATGGGATGGTATCAGATTCAATGGGATGGTATCAGATTCTATGGGATGGTATCAGATCCAATGGGATGGTATCAGATCCAATGGGATGGTATCAGATTCTATGGGATGGTATCAGATTCTATGGGATGGTATCAGATCCAATGGGATGGTATCAGATCCAATGGGATGGTATCAGATTCTATGGGATGGTATCAGACACAATGGGATGGTATCAGAGTCAATGGGATGGTATCAGATTCAATGGGATGGTATCAGACTCAATGGGATGGTATCAGATTCAATGGGATGGTATCAGATTCTATGGGATGGTATCAGACTCAATGGGATGGTATCAGAATCTATGGGATGGTATCAGACTCAATGGGATGGTATCAGATTCAATGGGATGGTATCAGATTCAATGGGATGGTATCAGATTCAATGGGATGGTATCAGATTCAATGGGATGGTATCAGATTCAATGGGATGGTATCAGATTCAATGGGATGGTATCAGATTCAATGGGATGGTATCAGATTCTATGGGGTGATATCAGACACAATGGGATGGTATCAGATTCTATGGGATGGTATCAGATTCAATGGGATGGTATCAGACTCAATGGGATGGTATCAGATTCTATGGGATGGTATCAGATTCAATGGGACGGTATCAGATTCAATGGGATGGTTTCAGACTCAATGGGAGGGTATCAGATTTAATGGGATGGTATCAGACTCAATGGGATGGTATCAGATTCAATGGGATGGTATCAGACTCAATGGGATGGTATCAGATTCAATGGGATGGTATCAGACTCAATGGGATGGTATCAGATTCATGGGATGGTATCAGATTCAATGGGATGGTATCAGATTCAATGGGATGGTATCAGACTCAATGGGATGGTATCAGATTCAATGGGATGGTATCAGACTCAATGGGATGGTATCAGATTCTATGGGATGGTATCAGATCCAATGGGATGGTATCAGATTCAATGGGATGGTATCAGATTCAATGGGATGGTATCAGATTCTATGGGATGGTATCAGACTCAATGGGATGGTATCAGATTCAATGGGATGGTATCAGATTCAATGGGATGGTATCAGATTCAATGGAGACAGAATCAATGGGATGGTATCAGATTCTATGGGATGGTATCAGATCCAATGGGATGGTATCAGATCCAATGGGATGGTATCAGATCCAATGGGACGGTATCAGATTTTCTATGGGATGGTATCAGATCCAATGGGATGGTATCAGATTCTATGGGATGGTATCAGATTCTATGGGATGGTATTAGATTCAATGGGATGGTATCAGATTCAATGGGATGGTATCAGATTCAATGGGATGGTATCAGATTCAATGGGATGGTATCAGACTCAATGGGATGGTATCAGATTCAATGGGATGGTATCAGATTCAATGGGATGGTATCAGATTCAATGGGACGGTATCAGATCCAATGGGACGGTATCAGATCCAATGGGACGGTATCAGTTTCTATGGGATGGTATCAGAGTTCCTCCTGGTATCTAGGGGGACACTCTAGGGCTGCCCGCTATCTCCTCGCCTATTTGCTTTGCTTATAGAGCCTCGACTGGGGAGTGGTATAGCAGCGCAATCCATTGACAGAATAAAGGGCCAAACCTGAACCGCCATAATACTTCCTGCCTGTAGCTCCAATCCATGGAATCAAAAGCCTTCTCTAAATCCAAAAAGAATAATATTCCCCCCGTTGGTAATCTCAAGGCCTAGCTGTAGATGAGTATAAACCCTTCTCACATTGATATCAGTGGCCTTGCCCGGCATGAACCCTTGTCTGCTCCTCAAACACTAAATGGGATATAACTGACATAAGTCTGTTGGCCGGCACTTTCCTGAGGATTTTAAAATCCATAATTAGTAGTGAGATTGGCCGATAGGCGGGGCAATGCAAGGGGTCCTTGTCTGGATTGGCTATAAGAACAACATGTGCTTCGTACATTGAGGGAGGCAGCTGGCCCACCTGTAAACATTCCTGATAAAGAGCCAACAGACGCGGTGAGATAATATCCATATGTTGCCTGTAACACTCAGCCGGCAGCCCATCTGGGCGCGGTGTCTTATGGCTTGGAAAGGAGCCTCCCGCTGCAGCAAGTTCCTCCCACCCAAAGGGGGCATCGAGGAGCTTAGATAGTGATACCTCCGAAGGCAAAGTGGGAAGGTGGAGTGGTTCCAAGAGTGCAACCAGGCCCCCTTTTGAGTAAGATGGATTAGGAGACTATAGTGTTGCATAAAAAGAGAGGAAATCGTCAAGAATTTCCTCCCTAGAAGATACCAGTGACCCAGAGGGTGAATATACACAAGGGGCAACAGTGGAGGCATAACTATCAGCCACAAGCATGGCCAGCAAGCGTCCATTCTTATCCCCCTGTTCAAATACCCGCTCCATCGAAGGTGTACTCGATTTTTTTGTCATGTTATAGTGTAAATGAAGCTCCCTTCTGGCTTGACGCAGTTCTGCCAGTGAGGCAGATGAGGGAGTATCAGCATATATCTGGGCGCATACCTGATCCTTCTCCTGCAACACCTCAGTATCGGGACTATATTGGGTTCTAGCGGGCCTTAATGGACCAAATCTACTCCCTTCTAATAGTCCCTTTAACCACTTTAAGACAGCCTCGTTTTGGATTTTAGGTGTTTACATGTTTAAAACAGTTTTTTTTGCTAGAAAAAAACTTAGAACACCCTAGAGAATAAAATGGCGGTCGTTGCAATACTTTTTTTCACACCGTATTTGCGCAGCGGTCTTGCAAGCGCACTTTTTTTGGAAAAAATTCACTTTTTTGAATAAAAAAATAAGACAACAGTAAAGTTAGTTCAATTTTTTTATATATTGTGAAAGATAATGTTACGCCGAGTAAATTGATACCTATCATGTCACGCTTCAAAATTGCGCCCGCTCGTGGAATGGCATCAAACTTTTACCCTCAAAAATCTCCATAGGCGACGTTTAAAAAATTCTACAGATTGCATATTTTTACAGAGGAGGTCTACGGCTATAATTATTGCTCTCGCTCTACCGATCGCGGCGATACTTCACATGTGTGGTTTGACCACCATTTTCATATGCGGGCGCTACTCACGTATGCGTTCGCTTCTGCGCACGAGCTCGTCGGGACGGGGCGCTTTAAAAAAAATTTTTTTAAAAGCATCCCAGGTTAATTGTGCGGTGGAGGAACCCTCATTCATTTGCCACTAAGACTGTAAAGATGTTTGGATGGCTCCATCCACATACCCACTCTGGAGATCGTCGCCAAGCACCTGAGGACCGAGTACCCTCCAAGCACAACACAACCTGGAGCGGAGGATGATCGGACAGACCCCCCGGGCAAATATGAGGCCTCCAATATCAACGGCAGCAGGTCAGAAGAGGAAAATGCTAGGTCAATTCTGGAGGAGGAAGCATGTCCCAGAGACAGATGAGAGTAGCGTCTGAGATTCCGAGGCTTCCACCTCCATAATTCCGTCAGCCCCGCAGAAGAGGCCCAATGAACCAGCTCCAGATTCTGTGCACGCTGTTAATATGAAGTATCTAATGTGCAATCAAGGATATTATTGAAGTCTCCAGCCATTAGGATTTTCATAGGGGGCCAATGCAGCCAGTTTATCTAACATTTCATAGAGAAGCTTGTTGGAGAAAGGGGGGTGGGATATACACATTCACTTGTGCTATATGACATGCATGTATTCCCAACACTACCATAGCATACTGTAGTGTAACGCTTTCAGCCAAATGATCAGACCAGCAGTGATATGCAATTACTATTTTACTTAACAATAAACTTCAACATAAATTCTACTGGAGATCATGTGAACACGGGTATACAGTACAGAACATTGCAAGAAGGAAAGAATTCCCCCACTGGGGGGTTTTTAGGCAGCTTGCAACAAAGGGAGTCAAGGGGAGTATGTAAAATAAAATAGTTTATTCAAAAATGAGTATAACAAATGAATTAGAACATGAGCTCCAGTGCAGAACAATTACAGTTTTTCTCCATTGCTTTGGCTCATTTCTTGAAACAGAAATTACATTCTCAAAACAACATGGAGAAATCTCCAAACCACTTGGCAATTGTTCACAACTGAATTGAATTTCTCATTCATTTCATCAAATTTCAAATGTCTCAGTACACGTCTCAATGTCTCAGTACACGTCTCAATGTCTCAGTACATGTCTCAATGTCTCAGTACACGTCTCAATGTCTCAGTACACGTCTCAATGTCTCAGTACATGTCTCAGTACACGTCTCAATGTCTCAGTACACGTCTCAATGTCTCAGTACACGTCTCAATGTCTCAGTACACGTCTCAATGTCTCAGTACACGTCTCAATGTCTCAGTACACGTCTCAATGTCTCAGTACACGTCTCAATGTCTCAGTACACGTCTCAATGTCTCAGTACACGTCTCAATGTCTCAGTACACGTCTCAATGTCTCAGTACACGTCTCAATGTCTCAGTACACGTCTCAATGTCTCAGTACACGTCTCAATGTCTCAGTACATGTCTCAATGTCTCAGTACACGTCTCAATGTCTCACGTCTCAATGTCTCAGTACATGTCTCAATGTCTCAGTACATGTCTCAATGTCTCAGTACACGTCTCAATGTCTCAGTTAATGTCTCAGTACACAATGTCTCAGTACACGTCTCAATGTCTCAGTACATGTCTCAATGTCTCAGTACACGTCTCAATGTCTCAGTACACGTCTCAATGTCTCAGTACATCTTTCCAATGATTAAGTACAAGTAGCCGACATTTAGCACAATTTCCAAGTGAATAGATCTTGTTGATCTAAACTGATTGTCAATTCTCAGTCTAACGGTTGTTCTCTCCAAAACTTGTCAGCGTCATTTCATTGTTTAAGTCATCACATGCACAATAGTCTGTTCAATTGTCAAAATTATTCAGGAACATAATACCATGAATACCATATATGAATCTCTTGGAACATTTGATAAAATGATTACAGCAATTGACAGTCAGGTGCAACTAGAACTTGACTAACGAAGGAGGAGTTGGAGTTGGTCTCAGATGACCAATCAAACAGTATGTTACTGTAATTACCTGACAGGTGCTGTCCATGATTGTGAATGCTGCCAAACATGTATATATAGAGCTTGACCATGCAGGACCAGTACAATCTCTGAACATGGAGGCACCTGGCCAAGAAAATGAACAAGGGCCACAACTGCCTGCTCGAGGAAGAAGAAGAGGAGGAGGAGTAAGGGTGCGTGGTGGTGGAATAGGGGGAAGAGGCCGAGGAGCACGAAGACACCATGCTGTCCCTGATGAAATTTGGGCTACAATTATAGACCATGTCATCAACCATGGCCTCACAATGGCGGAGGCAGGTCGCCGAGTGCAGCCTAATGTGCCTCGCTCTACAGTCTCCTCTATCATCCAAACCTTTTCGCAGGGTAAACAGGTATGTAGTCAGTCAATGATGGAATTATATAATGTATAGGACAGGACACTGTGCATAGAGCAACAAATATGTTTATTTACTTTGTTTACAGTAGTATTCCAGTCACTGTGCAGTGATGCATTAGAATTGTGGTAAAGTTACTGTAAGTAAAACAACAATACAATCACATTGGTAACTCATTCTGTACGGTATACATAAGGTATAAATTACAAATGGAGCGTTGTCTTTTGAATTCTATGTCTAGGATTGGACGACAATCTGTCTCGGGTGGCCGAGGAAAACTTCTCAATGAACAAAAAGAACAAGAGATCTGTAACATGGTGTTTGCAAATAATGCCATCCCATTGAGACAGATCCGCACTGCAATCCTACAAGACAACGCCATATTACAAAATGTCAAATCTATATATCTCCACAATAGCCGCATATTGAAGAAGCATCAGATGACAATGAAGCAAATTTACAGGGTACCATTTGAGAGGAACTCTTACAGAGTGAAAGAACTGCGGTACCAGTATGTACATGTAAGTCAGTCACTGGTTGTCCATCAAGATAGCCTTTTTACAATTATCGCAAGCAGTGGTTCCCAAAATGTATTGGTTTCAGTACCCACTTTACCTGATTTCTGAATCCAGGTAATCCAGGTATGAAAGTATTACAGTAGTGCCTCCCATGTAAATCTATCTAATACTGTGGGTTTTACTGTAACATTTCAGTAAGTCTACTCGTTAATAATTTTTCCCCTCCCCTTTCTGTCAAATACCCCCTGTAGTACCTCTGCATAGGGTACATGTACCCCAGGTTTGGAACCACTGGAATACTGGCCAGTACAAGTGAACTTGTGTAGAACATTCTTATGTAACTGTCTATAACTGTAGTGTAGGACTCTTCTGTATGACTGATTTGATGTTTTCTTTTTTTACTCTATTGTAGAGAATAATGGCATTGGAAGGAAACGAGACCTCTCACATACTCGTGTATGTGGATGAGGCTGGCTTCAACCTGGCCAAGGGCCGAAGACGTGGCCATAATTTTATTGGCCACGGGACCACGGTGGATGTCCCAGGCCAGCGAGGGGGCAATATAACTATGTGTGCTGCCATTTCTGAGAATGGAGTGGCCACTCACATCCCCAGTTTTGGCCCATACAATACACAGGAGCTCCTCGTCTTCTTGGACCGCCTTCATTTGGATTTTAACCCCTGAAAATGAGAGAGGTCTCAAAGGGCCTCACCTACCACAATATATAATTGTATGGGACAATGTGAATTTCCACCGTGGCCCGCTTATCAGGGCCTGGTTCACTGCTCACCCAAGGATGGATATGTTGTTCCTACCACCTTACTCTCCTTTCCTCCATCCTATTGAGGAGTTTTTCTCCGCTTGGAGGTGGAGAGTATATGAGCATCGGGCTCAAGATCAGAGGTCCCTGCTCCATGCAATGGACGCTGCCTGTGAGGATTATACAGGAGATCAGTGTAGGGGATGGTTGCGAC